>CM019068.1:150125222-150382193 GCA_009667805.1 Leptobrachium leishanense | reverse complement strand
CGGTAAGTATACAGCCCGAGTGTGGCTCGGGGTTACCGTTCGCGGTAGCGAAATTTAACCCTGAGTCACACTCGGGAATACCGCCAGGGAGGTTAAACTAAACCCTGGACACTGCAATAACACAAAGACTCAGCATAGTTAATTGATATACAAAGGGATCAAAAAGAGCAGTCATTTACCCATCAGGATATACACAGCACATGGCATAGCCATGTGCTCCCAGGTCCATGCCAAATTACAAAAGGGCCGATTCCTTCCTGGAACTCCTGGTTGAATGAAAACAAGGTTGGACTACAGTCTTGTCTCCCCCACCAGAGTTGCATCCCTCCCACCAACAATGTATACACCTTTATTGACCCAGTGGTAGTCACCGCATGAGGTAATCACTCTAGAGTAGGCTGGCTTAATGATGTCATGGCTAGCCACACAGGGCAAAAAGCCTCACACTGCCCCTAGCGTTCCCTCTTTGATACATCAATAAATAATTAAATATGATGATTTATGAAACAATTCATCCACAATCACTACAGGCTGTAAAACAATTTAACATATCAGGCACACAACTCCCAAATGCATCTTTAGGTCCATGTACCCCAAGTCTAAAGTGATTACTGTCACAAGTAAATAAGACGTGTGTCCACATACGTTTGTCCATATAGTGGATATAGAAGTCAATTCTCTTGTCTGCACATTCAGGTGTGTAACTCTGCTTGTTTGTTCCAAAACCCTTCCCATATTTATGCCATGAAAATGACTTTGCATCAATGTGAATGATAAGATGAATGAATTCTCTCATGTGCAGTAAGCTTATCCTTTCTTCGAAAACATTTCCCACATTCAGAACATACATACGGCTTCTCTCCTGTATGAATTCTCTCATGTTCAGTAAGCTTATCCTTTCTTCGAAAACATTTCCCACATTCAGAACATGCAAACGGCTTCTCTCCTGTATGAATTCTCTCATGTGCAGTAAGCTCATCCTTTCTTCTAAAACATTTCTCACATTCAGAACATGCAAACGGCTTCTCTCCTGTATGAATTCTCTCATGTATAGTAAGCTCAATCTTTCTTCTAAAACATTTCTCACATTCAGAACATACAAATGGCTTCTCTCCTGTATGAATTGTCTTATGTTGAGTAAGATCACTCTTTCTTCTAAAACATTTCTCACATTCAGAACACACAAACGGATTCTCTCCTGTATGAATTCTCTCATGTATAGTAAGCTCAAGCTTTTTTCTAAAACATTGCTCACATTCAGAACATACAAATGGCTTCTCTCCTGTATGAATTCTCTCATGTGCAGTAAGATCAACCTTTCTTCTAAAACATTTCTCACATTCAGAACATGCAAACGGCTTCTCTCCTGTATGAATTCTCTCATGTATAGTAAGCTCAATCTTTCTTTTAAAACATTTCTCACATTCAGAACATACAAATGGCTTCTCTCCTGTAGGAATTCTCTCTGGAATAGTAAGCTCAATCTTTCTTCTAAAACATTTCTCAAATTCAGGACATACAAATGGCTGCTCTCCTGTATGAATGCTCTCATGTGCAGTAAGATCATCCTTTCTTCTAAAACATTTTTCACATTCAGAACATTTAAACTGCTTCTCGGGTGTATGAATTCTTTTATGTACAGTAAGATTACCCTTTGATATAAAACATTTCTCACATTCTGAACATGCAAACTGCTTCTCGGGTGTATGAATTCTCTTATGTACAGTAAGATTACCCTTTGATATAAAACATTTCTCACATTCAGAACATGCAAACGGCTTCTCTCCTGTATGAATTCTCTCATGTGCAATAAGCTCATCCTTTCTTCCAAAACATTTTTCACATTCAGAACATGCAAACTGCTTCTCTCCTGTATGAATTTTCTCATGTATAGTAAGCTTACCCTTTGATATAAAACATTTCTCACATTCAGAACATGCAAACGGCTTCTCTCCTGTATGAATTCTCTCATGTATAGTAAGCTCAATCTTTCTTCTAAAACATTTCTCACATTCAGAACATACAAATGGCTTCTCTCCTGTATGAATTCTCTCATGTGGAGTAAGATCACTCTTTCTTCTAAAACATTTCTCACATTCAGAACATGCAAACAGCTTCTCTCCTGTATGAATTCTCTCATGTGCAGTAAGCTCCTCCTTTCTTCTAAAACATTTTTCACATTCACAACATGCATACGGCTTCTCTCCTGTATGAATTCTCTCATGTGCAGTAAGCTCATCCTTTCTTCTAAAACATTTTTCACATTCAGAACATGCAAACTGCTTCTCGCCTGTATGAATTCTCTTATGTATAGTAAGATTACCCTTTGATATAAAACATTTCTCACATTCACAACATGCAAACTGCTTCTCGGGTGTATGAATTCTCTTATGTACAGTAAGATTATCATTTGATATAAAACATTTTTCACATTCAGAACATGCAAACTGCTTCACTCCTGTATGAATTTTCTCATGTATAGTAAGCCATTCCTTTGAGATAAAAAATCTCCCACATTCAGAACAAGCAAACGGCTTCTCTACTGTATGAATTTTCTCATGTATAGTAAGCGTATCCTTTGATCTAAAACATTTCTCACATTCAGAACATGCAAATGGCTTCTCTCCAGTATGAATTTTCTCATGTGTACTAAGGTTACCCTTTGAACTAAACGACTTCCAACATACAGAACATGCAAACATCTTCTCTCCTATGTTAACTCTCCTGTTTATACCAAGACTTCCATATGTGCTTAAACATTTCTCACTTTCAGGGCATTGAAATGTTTTTCTTCCAATATGAGCTGTGTGAGTTTGGGGAAGTTCTGACCCACAAGAGACAGAATTTGTAAATTCAGAATGAACCACCATGTCTGAATCAGGATCATCTTTTTGGACAGTCCCATGTGACAGCTCGGAATACTCTGGTTCCTTTTGATTTTCTTGGAAGTCCAGAGTTTCATCTTTGATTATTTCCTCTTGCTTTACTGACAGAGGCTTCATGAGGTTCTCTTCAACATATGAAACCGATTCCTCATAAATTATTCCTGCAGACTTTTTCAGACTCTTGCTGTACTCCTGCAAAAGAATACAGTTTCTAGTAGTGTTATAAACTTTGTGTAATAACTTGAGGGTAGGGCAGGTTTGGTCATTATGCTGATGGTATCTTCCCCCTCAATTCCAGTATTTTCAGGCCGCCATAGAAAGAAGAAAAAAAGGGAGAGGGGGCATAAGTAATAAAGAGAAGGACAGTAATAGAGCTGACAAAGACTTCATCTTCCCTGTAGATGTTGATGCAAATGTCAATGAACCCAACAGGTACCGGGTAAACCCTCTCCTATTAAGTCTATTTTGGCGCCATGTTTAAGAGGGGTGAGAGGTTCAGGATTTCCAACACTAGTGTGCGCAGGCCGTTACCCTGGGTGTGCACCCATGGAATATTTATTAATTGAAAACTCCTGTTTAGAAGATTTTGCACAAAATGCACATTTTTCATTAGAAATAACAAGCCTGTAATCCAGAGACACAGTCAGATTTTATGCTATTGATCATGAACAAGATAAAGGGAAATATACAATATCAATGTAGGGTATGAAAGAGAAGCTCTTCATCCACCATTAGGGTGTACCTGGGCACACCTCCTGTGAACGCCTATGGCTTCCAATTTGTCACAATTGATTGAGGCCCACTAGTGCTCTATATTGCACTCCAGACATTTAATCTCTTGTCTGGCAAAGATTCAGCTCTTTCCTGAAACATTTAACACTTTACTTACTAATAGGGAACCAATAACCCATTTCCTGCCAGAAAGCTCCATACCAGTCATTTTGGCCAGGATGTCACACAGGGGCTTCCAGGGGCGGACTGACAAGACTCAGGGCCCCCGGACCAAATAAAGCAAGGGCCCCCCCACCAGACTCCACCCATGTAGCCTTTCGTGTCCCGGCCTCCAGCTATGTGAGTCCAGCAGAGGTCAAGTCCTGCAGGAACGCATGGGAATGCAGTTCCCTCACTATTTTAGCAGGAGGATCTTAGACACAATTTTATAAAACTGTCTATATTTAAGGCTTTTTCCTGGTACATTGGGAAGGCATGGGAATGACAATTTCTCAGTGTTTGCCAGAGGAATGACATTCTCATACATAAATAAGCGCAGCAGCTCCCAGTAATCTTTGAGACCAGAACGTAAAGAAATGTAGGGGAGTTTCCACACTTATTATTTTCAGACTTGACCCCTGGAGACTAGGAGCTATTTGTTCCCAAGCGCATTCTGCTCCCGGGGAGAACAAGCGGCGGATCGCACGGCCTTTTCGACAGCGGGATAAGAGGTGACTTTGGGATTTAATGGGGGAGGGGGGGAATGGAGGTTAGGAGAATGGAAAATCAGCTTTGAAGAGACGTTACTTCACAATGAATTACCGTCTCCCGCGTGGATGCGCAGGCTACGTGGACTAATCTGCACTTACAGGTTACAATTAACATCTCCCATAATAAGTATAGGAGGCGTTAATGTACAGTAACCTCGCGCAGGTAAACGCTACATTTGAGCCACAAACTCCACTTGGAATGGCTTTTCCTGTCGATAAAATAACTACAGGAGACGCTATGTGTAATGTTTCCTGTAGATAGCTTATTGACATCTATGGAATATAGTCCCAAATTGGCTCCACCAAACTCACCTTAACTTTGTGCATGGCTGACTGGCGCTGGTCTTGCTGGCACTGGGGTTCTGGTGGGCGCTGGTCTTGCTGGCACTGGTGTTCTGGTGGGCACTGGTGTGCTGGCAGGCACTGGCGACTCTAGGAACAATATATAGGGGGCACTATTAATTTTCACCACTAAATCATACCACTGGGAGAAAAAAAACTACAAAAGTATAAATAAGATTCTAAAATACCAGAGTAATGTGATGCAATGATACATTATCGTTTTTATTTAACCGTTTATTCTTTTCATTTTCAGCAGTCATATTTAGTTTTTTCTGAACATATTTTTGCACTTGGTATTTTTATAGAAGACAAAGGCCACGTCGACGTCCACGCAGCGCAAAATTAACGGTGATATTACGATCCGAATGCATTTTCTCATCTGTCCGAAAATAACGTAAAAACGACGCGCAAAACGAAGAGTAATACGCACGCAGTAACATAGCGCACGTAAATCAGCGTGCGGACTATTTTTTTTTGCGGGATTCAGCCAATCAGAATTAAGAACCTTAATTGACATCAATTTACCTTAATTGACTCACTTCAGTTTTTGCGCCTGTCAAAGTAAATCTGGGTATATATGCTGCAGCAATAATAAAAATACGCACAAATTCACAATTGTATTGTTTGGGTATGTGTAGAATGTGTAACTATACTGTGCTGTATTTTTTTTTTTTTCGTGATGGTGTTTTTCGTTTCGGCCAGAACGTTCCGATTTGCAGTTACCACCGGCTTTTTATAGACGTTAAAATTATGCGCGCAAACGTCGTTCGTAAAAAGATGCGCATCGATTGTAATACCATCCGCATACCAGCGCACGAACAAATTTGCGCTCACAATGTTAAGTATAGGACGCGCACAGTTCATCACGCTCGCACAGGTAACATCCGCGTTAAACGAGAACACGCATAGTTTGTGCGAACGTTGTAATACGACGTTCAGCGCAAACGGTTTTGCCCCTCGTGCAAATGCGCATTTTCGTGCGCAAAACCAAATGCGCGAGGAATGTAATAGGGGCCAAAATTTTTGATTCCCAATTTTTTTTTAAATTGTTTTTTATTCTATAACAGACTTTATTATTTTTTTAAGGGACCTGTTCTATTCTTTACACACGTTTTGATGTATTTTTATTGGTTTAAACACCTATTACAAGAATAGCAGAGTTCAGTTTTTTTTTTTCCTGCAGTCAGTCTCCCTGGGTCGTCCATAGCCGCTTGCAGTGGACGACCCAGGAAGACCGCCGTGCTACGACCTAGGTTGTCCGTAGTTTGACAACACAATCTGTCGTCAGAATATGGATCCATTGGATGGCTAGCCTTAAACTTACTTTGCCTCCGTGCTGCCTGCGCAGCCAATGACTACACACTGCGCAGGCAGCCCGAAGGCAAAGTAAGTTTGTCTCATGATGGTAATGGTACATGCAGTATGATGGTGTTAATAAGGGATGAGGTGGGAGCTGTTCCAGCCAGGAGAAAAAAAAAAAAAAAACTTTTTTTTCCTCCAATGGATTATACTTTATTTGTACAGCATGATGACCTCTGGCTTTTTTTTTTAATCTCAGAAGCTATTCATTCTATTTCTTTGCATGGCTAGAGAGTGAGTAGTTTCTGAGAAATAAAAGCCAGAGGTTGTCATGTAGTGCAAATAACGTGTAGTCCATTGAAAGCAAAAAAAAAAAGGAAACAAAAAGCCTCTTATCTCTTCCTCCCCACCCCACCATTGCCCCAGACAGCAGGCTCCAAGCAGCAGGGAATCATTGCACAGAGATCCCACAGCCCCTGGGAGAGACAGACTCACCACCCTGCTCCATGTCCACAGTCCTCTAACAGCAGGCTGTGCATTGCGGGAATGTAATTTTACGAGCCAGTGCCCAGCAACGACTTCAATGAGTTCTAATCTCCAGAGACTAAAACTCCCAGGGCAAGTTACTTCTGAGTAGTAACTTGCCCTGGGAGATTTAGTCTCTGGAGATAGGAACTCGGAGATTTAGGATCCTTGCAGTCTGTTCTGCGGTCCTAAGAAAGAGGGAGGCAGCTCAGGCAGCTGCGCTGGGCAAATTTCAAATCCCCGTCGAAGCGATTGACGGGGATTTCAATGTTTCGTGCCACCCACCCCTCGCTTCAGTGCCTGGACCTAGGGAGATTCATAAAGGGGCCCCCGGCTGGGTCCGGGCCCTCGGCCCAGGTCCGATCCCACCGACTGGTCAGTCCGCCCCTGGGGGCTTCTTATAGACTAAGCATTGCCTTATTCCCATGGCTGGGAAACATTTCATTTCTGAATTCACGCACATCATTATAAAGCGTATACAGGTTATAATCAGCAATATATGGACTTACTTACAAGAAGGCCGCTCACTCCCAGGACCCTCGGGCTGGATCTCCTCTCTGGATTCACCAGGCAGATCTGCTGCCTCACAGGGCTCAGGACACAAAGGACAGAAGTGATGGAACTACAGAGGATAAAGGAGTGCAGGAGTTACGTATTAGGGATAGACCGATATCACTTTTTAGACCTATTATCGGCAGCCTTTCAGGCCGATATCCAATATCCGGTGCCAAAATTCTGTACAATTAAATTTTTGAAAAGGAAAAGGAAAAAAAAATTCTCCACAAATGTGACGTCACCTGAGCATGTTTAATAAAAATTTTAACATTACAACAACTGAGAAAAGGGGGCGTGATCGGACGATGAAGCGCACGGTCGCATGGAGGAGTAGCTCCCGCAGCCTGTGCTTGTTTTTACAGACCTGTGGCTTCTTTGGGGTACCCCAAGGCGATCCATCGCCAAAACTTGGTGGGAAACACTTGCCTGCACCCTGAAGGCGCCTCCCAAGGCTCAACGAGTGCTGGATCTGCCGAAATCCGAAAAGACCATGGCAGAGAGGCCCAAGACGGCGGCTCCCCACAGCATGGGCCCTCACATGCACTAGATGCTGCGAATCTGACTCCACTCCAGCTGTTTGACTTTCTACCTCCATCAAAGAGCAGGCTGCATGTTATGCTGCAAGACCTCCGCACGACCATCCAGGTGGATATTAAAGAGTCACTGTAGGAGCTGAGGCGTGAAGTCCAGGACATGGGTAAGTGAACACACACACTTGAAACTAAGGCGGACGACCTGTGCCTTGCCCACAATGATCTAGTGCAGTGGTTCCCAACCGTGGTCCTCAAGTACCCCCAACAGGTCATATTTTCCAGATATCCAAAGCACAGCACAGGTGATATGATTTGCTGCTCAGTGATTGCAGGATTCAGTCTTCATTTCCCCAAGGTAATCCTTAAAACCTGGCCTGTTGGGAGTACTTGAGGTTCGCGATTGGGAACCACTGATCTAGTGGATAGACATCAGGCCTTACAAGCGGCTCATGAATCCCTGGCGCTTAAGATGGCTGACGTCAAGGACCACTCGCGCCGCAATAATATTTGGGGGGCATCCTGGAGGCAGTCGCCCTTGCGGATCTGCAACTGTATCTTTTGGAGCCTTTTCAGATTTTAATGCCTGCTGCCACGCCGCATGATCTTTTGCTGGACCGAGCACACCGTCTCCCGCGAGCAAGAAAGTCCATGCCTCTGCCATCCCCGTACGCTGACATATCCTTTTTTGTTGACTTGTCGGTGCTGACCATGTCTAAACACAATGAATTCCCGTCTCTTACCAAGCTTCTCCGCAATCATAAGCTGGCGTATCGCTGGGGCTTAGCCACAAAGCTCCTTGTATAGCGAGATGATGTTTTGCACATTATCCCTGATGTCACTACTGGATTACAATTCCTGAAGGAGTGGAACATCCTGGCTGCCCAAAGTTATTGACCACCCCCATGCACTGTTCCCTCGCCACTTCACCCTGCCTTACTGGATAGCCTCCCTGCTCTGCTCCCATTTGGCTACTCTTGCCCGTCATTGTCTGGCGGGAGACCTACCGGGACCGGAATTACGACAACCCCTGCTGCACTGTGCCCGCTTTCTTCGATTTGCACGTTTTGAAAGTTTTCTCTCCTTGCATGCCATGGGACCCTCTATATGTTTGTTGCAGTGCCTGTTGCCTGCACTGCAAGCCGACAGCGGATCTTGGTCCTTCTGCTACCCCTCCATGAGTTTTCCTTGAACTCTTTTGACGCAATTGTTTACTTCCTTTGGCAAGACTCCGTTTCACTGCATTTTCATGACGCAGTGTTGTTTTTTAATATTTTGTCTTTTGTTTTTCTCAGTCTGGTGTGTTGCTCACAAGGTCCCCATTTCCATATGCTCCTTATTCTCTCCCCCCCTTCCCTGTCATATCTGCCGTAGTTACACAGGAGCCATGCCTGCCTACCCATGAGTAAGCCTCAGTTCCAGGTTTTTTCCATGAATGTTAGGGGGTTAAATGTTCCGTATAAACGTCATGCTTTGTCTCGTGATCTCCAGAAGACTGTCAGGACTCACCCGCAGATCCCCCCCGACTCCACCGAGCAGCCGTCCGCTCGGCGGTTCCCAGCAATGTGGACACTCCCCAGAGCCGTCACGGTCAAGCTACTCGTCCGGTGCAGCGCATGGTGACGGCACTCTCTCCAGATGCATCCTACGTCAGAGCTCGCCCCCGCCCCGGTTCCTGGGTCTGTCCGCCGTCCTGCACGCCGAGGGGCATGTCCAAATGCAGCTTGTGGCAGCGGCAGCCAGGGTCCCAGGCTGGGGGCATGACTGGGTGGCTCCTAAGGATCAGAGACACGTCCCTCCGCAACCATCGCTCACCTTCTGCCATACAAGGGTATGGGAAGGTGGAGAAAGGTGGAGCCGGGTCTTGTCTGCTGACGTGGCGTCCTATTTAAACCCCATTTTCCACAGGTAAGATGCTTGATTGTTGTTTCTTCCTAGAGTACCCATCTGGCATTTCTACTGATTGATTATTTGTGTATGACCTTGGCTTTCCCTCCTGACCACGAAACTTGCTCCCCGACCGACCCTTTGCCTGAAACTTGGATCACCCTTTTGCCTCCTGATGGTTTATCCACCTGGAATCCAACTACCATCACTCCAAGCCTACCAGGTACTGTATACCGAGCTCCAGCTGTATGGTATACCCTGACAAAGACTAAACCCGCGATTGCTTGCTTACAGGAGACGCATTTTTGTGTGACTGGAACTCCGCACCTTAAATTTGTTATGTATCCTATTTCTTATCATTCCACTGCCCAGACAAAATCCAAACGTGTCACCATCCTTTTTCATAGGGACTGGGCCTTTACGTGCTCAGCTCAGTACGCTGATCCCCTGGGCCGCCTTTTGATTTTGGTGGGTACGATGAATGAACTGCCGATTACTGTTGCCTATCTATACCTCCCCAACGACAACTCCACAAGCTTTCTCAGGAAGGCGTATAACAGAGTGAAAGCTATGTTGGCAAGGACCCTTTTTCTCCTCTGGGAAGCTGATATAACTTGTTAAGCTACGTGCACCTTGTTTGAGCACCTCATTTCTCTTTTTGTTTTTGTGTTAGTAGAATGCAGTTTGCTTATGTGTATTGGAAAACGATATTTGGTTCACATGCCTTTTGTAACTTATACTCCATAACTTTGTTGCCTGACATGACTTTGCATGACCCTTTCCGTTTTTTACAACCTCGTGCCCACTGTCATTTTGTACGTATGCGAACCTCACAAACTTTTAAATGGAAAAAAAACAACATAAAAAAATAAAGTGCTTGCAAAATAACCTAAATAGATTTCCAGAACACAGAAAAATGGCCATAAAAACCTTATAAACATCACACACGAAATGCCACTACTAGAAAGATAAACATTATTTTGGGTAAAGGAATCACAGTGCTCAGTGTGAGGGGTGAAAATAATAAAAACTCACAGTAATGTGCGCTGTGTATGCACAGATCACAGAGCTCCACAGCAGTAAAACTATCACTCATACACCCTGCGTATTTGTAACAGATCTCTGTGCCCGGACAGGGTCACATCTGTCAAATGCGGCTTCCTCGCTGGACACCAAGTTTCTCTTCGTGACTCTCACACCTTTCTCTAGTACCTTAGCCACAGCTTAAGGCCCGGTGCATGTAGAGAGCCTGGCTAGCACCCCCAGAAATAAGCTGAAGCTGCCGACCTGGAGCCTTGGCACAACGGGCAGAAGATTCCTGGAACCCCAAATCATGGGTCGTAACTTCAAGCTTGGTCAAATAGGACTGACTCTTTATTTCACAAGCACAGAGATACACTCAACCACCAACCTCATTTGCATACAATCAAGCAGATAGCTGCACAGATCAGATAACTACACAGGACCTTTAAACAATGGGATTTCTTAGAAGGAAGGTAAAACAAAAGGAATTTCTTATAGAGAATATGTACACAATAGAGAGAGCAGGCACTAATACAGAGGTCACACTATACAGAGAGAAGGTACAAAGAAATAAACACCCTGCATCTAGAATTGTAGATACAGGGTGACTTTAACAAAGGAAAGAGCAGGAAAACAATATAAAACATCAGGCCCGCACCTACCACATACATTTCTAAGCCCATGTACTTTGAATCCAAAGTGACGCACATCACAATATCCTTACCTACAAAACCCTCACTAACTCAGCGCCCCACTACCTGTCCTCACTAATCACCAAATACACCCCAGCCCGCTCCCTAAGGTCAAACAGTGACCTGCGCCTAGCTTCTCCCCGCATCACCTCTTCCCATGATAGACTGCAGGATTTCTCACGCGCAGCCCCCACTCTCTGGAACGCTCTCCCTCGTGCTGTCAGACTTTCCCCTAACTTCTCTTCCTTCAAACGCTCCCTTAAAACGTTCCTATTTAGGGAAGCCTACCACCCAACTCACTGACGCAACCATCAATCACTCTCACCTTACAGTCCTCTCCTCCTGTTTCCAACCCCAACCCTCCTAGATTGTGAGTTCCTACGGGAATAGGGCCCTCATCTCCTCCTGTACTGTTTGTCAAATGTTGTTCAATGTATTGTAACCCTGTCTGTACTGTGCTTATTGTACAGCGCTGCGGAATATGCTGGCGCTTTATAAAATAATAATAATAATAATAATAATAATCACAGTAATGCTGTGAGTTTTATTGCCGAGTAGCAATATGATACGCTCATACACACCGCACATTACTGTGAGTTTTATTGTTGTGCAGCTCTGTGATACGCTCAAAATCACTGCACATTACTGTGAGTTTTACTGCCGTGCAGCACTCATACCCACTGCATATTAAGTCTCAGTCTCAGACTGAGGAGGCTGATAAGGAATCGGTGAAACGCGTCTCAGTGTTTTTACAGCGTTGATTATTTTATTTCTCTTAAATAGTAAAGCGTATTTTATCCCTTTATTATTGCCCCAGTTTTGATTATTCAAGGTGGAGAAGAGCGGCAGCGGAAAAGGAGATTCAGTGCTCCCTTGAAAACACTGATTGCCTACAAACTGGTGTCTAGTTATAGGCACTGGAGTATGTGAGTACCATCCATTTATTCACTACTAGTGATGTTCTAATGAGGATAATATGCGCAATCTGTATGGTTTTTCCTTTCTTTTGAGCCTGGATCGCACACATTAAAAGGTAAAAACGACAGGGGAGACTCAGTGCTCTCTTAAGACACTGGCTGCGCTTATACTGGTGTCTGATCATGGACACATGAATTTGTGAGTAAGAGTCCATCTTTGCCAGTAGCCCTTGGTCAAATCCAGCGTGCTTAAGTATCTGGCTCTACCCAACCTTTCAATTAGCTCATCAACCCGAGGCATAGGGTAGGCATCAAACTTCGATATTTCATTCAGTTTACGGAAGTCATTACAAAAATTGAATTTCCCCATTCGGCTTGGGCACCAACACAATTGGGTTGCTCCACTCACTTTGTGAGACTTCTATAATGCCCATCTCAAGCATCTTTTTCACCTCTGCGCTAACAGATTCCCTTCTAGCCTCGGGGATCCTGTACGGTTTTAGATTAATCTTTTTCCCGGGCTCTGTAACAATGTCATGGGTGATAACATGTGTTTTTCCTGGTAACACATCTCTGTTCTTAGACACAAACTCCTTCACATTTCCTGTTTCTGATGAGGGGCAAGAGTCTCAGCAATATACACCTCAGGTTCCTTCCCACTAGTGGCGTAAGTGGGTTTACCTTTAGACGTTAAGAGAGCTTCACGCTCTACCCAGGGTTTCAATAAATTAATGTGGTAAATCTGTTCTACCTTCCGTCTACCCGGCTGGCTTACTTTATAGTTCACTTCACTTGTCTGTTCAATAATCTCATAAGGCCCGTGCCAGCTGGCCAGGAATTTACTTTCAACGGTAGTGATCAGGACCAGAACTCTATCCCCTGGTTTAAATTTCCGTAACCGCGCATTTCTATTGTAACTGGCTTGCTGAGCCCTTTGAGATTTCTCCATGTTTTCCCCGACTATAGGCAGGACTGCTTCTATTCGGTCTTGCATTTGGGCTACATGTTCTATCACGCTACGGTGAGGGGTATGCTCTTGTTCCCATGTCTCTTTAGCAATATCCAGAATGCCCCTGGGATGTCTGCCATACAATAGTTCAAATGGTGAAAACCCAGTGGAAGCTTGTGGAACTTCCAGAATAGAGAACATTAGGTAGGGTAAGAGACAGTTCCAGTTCTTTCCATCTTTATCTATTACTTTACGTAGCATGGATTTTAGAGTTTAATTAAATCTCTCCACCACACCACCGGTTTGCGGTGATATACCGATGTTTTCAATTGTTTGATGTTAAGAAGTCTACATAGCTCCTTCATAACTCTAGACATGAAAGGAGTACCCTGGTCCGTAAGGACCTCCTTTGGGATGCCCACTTTGCTGAACATCAGCATTAACTCCTTGGCGATATTCTTAGAGGAGGTGTTTCGTAAAGGCACCGCCTCAGGATACCGTGTGGCATAGTCTACAATGACTAAGATATATTGTTGCCCCCTAGCGGACTTAAGCAATGGTCCTACTAAGTCCATGCCAATTCGCTCAAATGGCACCTGTATGACAGGTAGGGGTACAAGAGGGTTGCAGAAACCCTTACTCGGGGCCTTGAGCTGACACTCTGGGCAAGATTTACAATACCTTTCAATGGCAGCAAAAATACCTGGCCAATAGAATCGCTTAAGAACCCTTTCCCTTGTTTTATCCACTCCAAGGTGACCTCCTAGCACATGGTTGTGAGCTAGCTTCAATACCATATTCCTGTGTGTCTCTGGAACCAACAACTGTTCCAGCTCCTCAGCCCCCTTTTGCTCCACCCGGTAAAGCAAATTATTTTTCACCTTGAAATAGGGGAAACAGAATGGTTTATCAGGGTTAACCAGATCATACTCTATGACTTGTACACTTTCTTTGGCCATAGCCAAAGTTGGGTCCTCCCACTGGGCAGCTCGGAAGTTGCCAGGATGGACTAAAATATCATGAAGCTCCACTTCTCCAGGATCATCATTATGGGGCGCATCCTCCTCATTGCCTAAACATACCAAGGGAGACTCTGGCTCTCTGCCAGGCTCCCAATCGATATTAGAGAAAGGGAAAATAGCATCTGACCCTTCTACCTCCTGCTCCTCCTCAGAGCACGGTTTCTGCTGTAATGAGAACCTTTCCCATAATTGACAGAACTGAGGGAAGTCTCTTCCTATCTCCACATCATAAGGCAATACAGGTACCCCACTTTACATACAACATTCCCCACATCAGTGAGTATTTCTACATCCACCGTGGGGTACGAATGGGTGTCCCCATGCATACAAACAATACTAACAGTTTGTCTGCAATCAAGTTTTTCAGGCTGGAGCAGAGTGCCCTTTACCAAGGTGACCTCGCTCCCAGAATCAAGGAGCGCTTGAAAACCCTTCCCTTCAACCCTCACAGTCCTTAAATGGTTAACGGTCACAGTACTTTTTACCACACACAGTTTTGAACAGGTTAACACAGTCTTATGTGGGGTTCGTGCGCCTATGTCACACTGCATGGGCTCATCACCCTGACGGCAATTGTGGGCTATATGTCCTGGCAAATGGCACCTGAAACATATTATTTGCTCCTCGGTTTGGTCTGGCACCCATTGCCGCTCTCTTAGGTACCTTTTACCACCATAGTCATATATCTCCACGCTGGGCACAGGGCTTTGTCCTTTGTTGTCGGGTTTCCTATTAGCCCGGCTGTTGGGTGTGCAGCTCCTTAGTAGGCACATACCGCTCAACCAGACACATCATCTCCTCAGGATCCTTTGGGTCTCCTTGGCTGACCCATTGTCGCAGGGCAGCAGGCAAATTCCTGAGAAAATGGTCCATGACCAGCATCTCCATGATTTCTGTGGGCGAGTTTGTCTCAGGTTGTAATCATTTCTGAGCAAATCTCAGCAGTTCATACATCTGAGTCCTTGTAGGTTTTTCCATATCATAGCTCCACTTGTGAAACCTTTGTGCTCGTAGCGTGGGGGTTATTCCAATCCGGGTCAGGATCTCTCTTTTCAGGCGTATGTAGTCCTGAGCTTCGCGGAAAGGCAGATCCTCATAAGCTTTCTGGGATTCCCACTCAGACATGGAGCCAACAGTCCTGCCCACTGTTCAAGGGGCCAATTTTCTCTGTCAGCGACACGCTCAAAGGTTGTGCGATAGCTTTGCAGAAAGTCAGTCGCTCGAATATGCAGCTCCCTGTCCGCAGGAGGGCTTACTATACCAGGCTGTAAAGCATTTGTGAAGATTGCTCTGTCTTCTTGCTGAGCTTCCCTTACACTTGCCACTTGTGCCACCAATAAGCGGTTGGTTTCTTGCTGTACTCCAGTTGCCTGTACCAAGGCTTTCACCAACTCCTCCATTATCACCGCCAAATGGGGAGAAATGAGCCTCCACAGGAATTCTGTTTAAACGTGCCAGGAACACACTTTTTTTTGCTGCAGCACCGTGCTTATTAAGCCTTCAGCTGTTCACCACAGTTTCACCAGGCGCTTTTCAAACTTCCGTGCCCACAGACCTGTTGGCTCTAAATGCCCGCATTCTCCACCATATTGTCACACGGGGGTGCTATAGCGTGGTCCTCTTGGGCAAGTATGTCACGGAAACAGTCTCTTTATATAGCTGAGTTTTATTGTGGCACTCCAGCATACAAACAAAATAAAACAGAAATCAAAACCTAACTTGTCTGAGTGCTGACTAAACAATACAGCATCCTTCACTACCTTGGGAAAAATAACCTAAAGAAAATACCAGCTTTTTGAAGTCCTCGTTCCAAGCTGCCAAACCAGAGCTCCACCGTTCTCTGTGTGTGTGTGTGTTTGTCTGTCTCTCTCTTACTCTCAATCTCCTTGCTTCCTCTCACTGGTTTCTCACACCCAGGAAACATTTAAGGGCATTTAATTAGCAGGTGTGGAGACCTTGCTACTATATTTTTCTTGAGACCTTGCAGCTCAGGGGAACAATTTAAAACACATTTTTTCCTTCTGGGTTTAAACCGCCCACTGCCCTCTCAAAAACACAGGGGGAATGTACACACCATCGCACACAATTACCCTCACCTTATCACAATATATATTATTATTATTGTCATCATTTATATAGCGCCAACAGTTATATATTGGGTGGGGTATCAGTATTCGCTGCGCTGTGACCCTGTGGGGATCTGAGACCAACACGACCCAGATATCATAATTATAGGCAAAGTTATAACTTAATTTGGGTAGAGGATAAAAATCTGCTCAAGTAACTTTATGTCTAGAAATTGTAATTTCTGTGCATCACTAGTGGAAGCAGCTCAGCCATGTACACGGCACACTGTGTGCTCAGACACAATCACTGGAACCTGTATACTGTATACAGGACGTGTAATCACTAGTGTGTATGAATTATAAACATGCTCTATAGAGCAGTGGTCCCAAACCTTAGTCCTCAGGGACCATTAACAGGCCAGGTTTGCCAGGTATCTGAAGCACAACACAGGTGATATGATTTGCTGCTCAGTGATTGCAGGATTCAGTCTGTGATCATTAAAACCTGGCCTATAAGGCCAGGGTCAAACAAGCGCACTATATGCGCCTGTACTGACATGCCTCCCACCATCCTTCACAGTGTTGTGACGCTTCGGGGCTGGCTACACACTGTATCGGCACACGAATTGCACTCGCTACAGCAGGTGCATTTAAAGAAGCTGCAAAGCGCCATCCTCCACAGGAGGATCAAGCCTCGCAGCTCTGAGTACACTAACTGCATTCAGTGTGGTCGCCAGACAGGCATCAGAGTGGAAGGAACGTCCACTCTCACAGAAGTTCCTTCTGCTCTGCAAAATGCTCATCTGACCCCAGCCTTAGGGAGTCCTGAGGACCAGGGATGGGGACCAGTGCTATAAAGGGTGAAATTAATAGTGTTTATGTGGTATCAGTAGGGTTGCCAGATCAGCCATGTTTTCCCGGACACCTCATTTATTCATGCTGATGGACAGTGCATGAAAAATGCCACCCCGCAGTTTGTATAATCCATATGCAGGTAAGAAATCAAAAAGGAATCCCAGGTGACCTTCCTTGATTTCCTTCCTGCAGCATATTATACATGTTACAGGGCTCATCCCGCCCTGCCTGTGCTCTCCCTCTTAATGTATTAGTATTATGTGTCCCGGAAAACATGGCTGACCTGGCAACCCTAGGTATTAATGTATGTCAAGTTAAATGAGGGCCGGGGTATCAGTATACTCTGCACGGTGACCCGCTGGGAATCTCAGGCTGTCAGGGTTGTTTATATGAGGGGTATCCGTATACTCTGCACTGTGACCCGCTGGGGATCTCAGGCTGTCAAGTACTTTCCCATTGGTCCAAGCTATTCCATTGCTCTTCAGTGTATCTGAGGCACTGAAGAGCATAGGTTCAGGAAGTAGGCAGTGCCAGATGCACAATGCAGACTTCTCAATCTCTTGGCCAGCTTGAGCTTATGCGATTAGCGTACCGTTCAAATAATATGCGCAGCGGCAGAGACAGACGGCGGGGGAGTGCGGAGCAGTTGAGTAAGTTTTTTTTATAATATTTTATTATTCATTCAGTAGTGATTTCTGTTAGAGTTGCTTTGTCTGACATCACCCCACACTTTGAGACACTTATTAAGAGCAAGAATCATCCCCAGTTTTCCCATAAGTTCTAATTAATTTCATATGTTTCAATTAGTTTATTATAGAGCAAACCCTTTCGTTTTCACTAGTTCTGTGATTACTGCACTCTCCATTTTGGAAAGAATCCCTGTTTATTTACAAAGTGCATACATTATAGAATATTGCACACGTTGTTTGGTGGAATAAATTATGTTTCAGAAATTCTTGTTGGGTCCCGATTTAATGACCAAGGACAATTGTGGGTCCTGAGGGTTCACATGTTGAGAACCAGTTTTAGAGGGTGATGTATGTGTGACAGCTCTGTGTAATCATTATTATATATATTACATTATGTTATATACTGCACCATTATTTCTCTTTTTAATATCCCCAAAAGTATTGTCTGATGATAAATGATTTGGAACTGTGTGATGGCTTGACTCCAGCCCTCAGAAGGGACCGGTCCTTGTAGAGGGGCTCAAACTAGTCGCTCCCCTTTACAATGTGTTTGCTCTGCAGGAGGCATCTTATGGATCTTCCTAATTGATGTTCAGCAAAATCTATTAAACCCAAATTTCCCCTAATATTTGTATATTATGACACATAAAGCCAGCTCTGACCTGCGCCTGGATCCTCCTTTCAGCACTGAGCTCTCTGCTATAAACAAAGGCTTCTCTCCCAGGGAACTTCCTGTCTGTGCAAACCACTCCTCCACAGGAAAGACTCTAGTAGAGTTCCAAACACTAAAGCCCAACTCTGCAACCATTATATTGTCTTCAACAGTAAGTGAACGGGTACAGTGACCTGAGCTGGAGACACTTTAATGTTGGGGATTGTCTTCTGTGTTTTGAACTCCACTCTAGAAGTTCTTTGTGTGCAGGAAGAGGCTTGTCTCAAACACCACAATCTCAGAGCCCCGTTCAATACCTCAGCCGCTGCAAGTGCTAAGTTAGCAACTTGCCATTGAATGCTGTTCTGCCACTCAGCGCACAGCACTGCTAACTTAGCACTGGCAGCGACCCGAGTAGATGCTGCGAGTAGCTGAGTGTGACGTATTAAAGATGGCCGCCGCCATGAAGCAAGTAACAATTCCGTACGGTTATGTTAATTTTGAGGTTTTTGTTCACCAAAGCACAAAATATTTATTATTTACCCCTGCACATAGACATATATTACAGTTCAATTTATATTTTGTTTCAGAAGTAAACATAACGTTTATTCAATAAAAACTATCATTTGTGGTGTGTGCATACAAAACGGAATTGGACAAAATATGATAAAGGAAAGCAGTCAGCATGAGTCATACGAAAAACAATCTGAATCTTTCATTAAGAAATCGTCAGCCATTTTGGATTCGAAATTCGCATCCAAAGCGTTCAATGACACTGCTGCAGCAAATTGAATGGCTGCGCTGCAGCAATTCAGCAGCTGCTGAGGTATTGAACGGGGCTCTGGTCTATTCACTAAACAGTGAAGTCAGGAGAATATGCAGAAGTGAACAATCTAGGTAAAAGCAGCCAAACCAGAAAAATTCTCCCATTTATGTTTCCAAATCAGCTGCTTGGTCTAGATTGTTCTCTTCTTCTGCCAATTCTCCTAAACTTCACCCTGTATTGAATAGACCTGAATGTGTGAAACAACACCCAGGCCTTAGGACCTCAGCCATATTCTCCCTTCAGGAGTTTAATGTGTATTTATATCCATGTTACTCACAGTAATGTGCTGTGTGTATGAGCGTATTACAGAGCTCCACAGCAATAAAACTCACAGTAATGTGAGCTGTGTATGATCATAACACAAAAACCACAACAATAAAACTCACAGTAATGTGCACTGTGTATGAGCACAGAATCCACAGCAATAAAACTCACCGTAATGTGCGCTGTGTATGAGCATATCACAAAAAACACAATAAAACTCACAGTAATGTGCAGTGTGTATGATTGCATCACTGAATCCACAGTAATGTGCAGTGTGTATCATTGCTAGGCCCGGACTGGCCATCAGGCAAACCGGGTGTTAGCCTCCCTTGCCGGTCGGCTGGCTGGCATAGCCAGCCGCCCGGCAAGGCAGCTTAGGCCGACTGAAGAGGGCGGCTGCTGAGCCCAATGACCTATTCAGAGGGAGCCGGCCAGCCATTGCCCCCCTCTGATTAGGTCTTCGTCGCACGCAGCTGCCATCATGTGACTCTGCGGCTGTCATATCCTCAGCCCCTGCTGTGCTGCCTGGGGGGTCTGGGCAAGGTCCTGTGCCAAGAGCTGGCTGACTGCCAGCACTGGGGAATGGCCGAGCGACAGCCAAGGGGGCGGGGCCTAGCATGGTCACGAGGAGCCGCCGGGTTTAAAACAGGGTGCGATGAGTTGCCTCGTCACCCTGTTGTGGAGTTCTGTTCCCGCATTGCTAACTTATTCTGTGCTTTGATTATTTGTTGCCAACCCGTATTCTGGATACGATCCCTGCTCCTGCTTTTGACCTGGCTTGTTTTGACAATTCTAATTGCTGCTCAATTACGATCGCCTGTGTGGTGCTTTGGTGGTGTAACCCCATGCTTGCCACTGGGGTGTTCACACGTTACTGGGGTGTTGTCCCTTCTAAGTTGTGGGTATCGTCTGTGGCCTCATTAGGTTCCTATACCCAAACCAGGGCTCATGTTTTCCTGCCACACATGAATATAAGAACTGCGATCGAAAGGTACTGTTTATAGGCCCTTGCATGGGCAGTCACCAGTTTTGTGGCGCCGGTGGTGACTTAGTACTCAGCATCCAGAAGGGAGGACCAGGACAGAAAATTCTGGTCCTGTCATGACTCCTTCTTAACGCTGACATGAGTCATGTGAAGCAGTGCAGCCTTATCCAACGGAACACCCTGTACCACGCTTGTCAGCCCCCCTTGAAGCCATGTACCAGCCCCCCGCTGCTGGCGGCCCTGCAGCCACTGAACAGGAAGGAGGGAGGGATGTGCCTGCCCTGCAGCACATTTAAAATCCGGTCTCCACTAAGCCCCCTGGACAGCTCCCCCCCGCACCAGCAACTCCACGCATGTAGGTGGCACTGTGTGACACCAGAGCAGCGTAACCAACACACAGTGAGGGGGTACAGGGAGAGGGTGACTGGGGGTACTTGGATAGAAAGAAATTGACTTGGGGTACTGGGAGAAAGTGGGGGTACTTGGAGAGAGAGAGTGTGACTGGGGGTACTGGGAAAGAATGTCTGGGGGTACTGGGAGAGAGAGAGTGACTGGGGGTACAGGGAGAAAGTTGGGGTACTGAGAGAGGAGAGAGTGACTGAGGGTACTGGGAGAGAGTGACTGGGGGTACTGGGAGAGAAAGAATGTCTGGGTACTGGGAGAGAGAGAGTGACTGGGGGTACAGGGAGAAAGTTGGGGTACTGAGAGAAAGAAGGAGAGAGTATACAATACATACATGTGCTTGTGGGGTACGGCTCCTGGCTACGGTTTACCCATCTGTAACAGATCTCTGTGCCCTGACAGGGTCACATCTGCCAAATGCTGCTTCCTCGCTCGACACCCAGTTTCTCCTCGTGACTCTCACAACTTTCTCTTGTACCTCAGCCGCAGCTTAAAGCCCGGTGTATGTAGAGAGCCTGGCTAACACCCCCAGCAATAAGCCGAAGCTGTAGACCTGGAGCCTTTCCTTGGCACAGAGGGCAGAAGATTCCTGCTACCCCAAATCAAGAGTTGTGACTTCAAGGTTGGTTATCCCCATCTACAGCTCCTGGCTACGTTTATCCCGGTTATAGAGCTTGTGAAGCCTTCTAAGTGCAAGCCTTCCAATTGAGCACTTAGAGATATTCTGGTGAGTGATTTTGATTTTTGTTTCAAACAGATCTTTTCTATTCATCTTAAGGTTTTAAGTTAGGTCTGGTGAGTAAATTAGGTTAGGCTGGCGACTCATTTTTCTTCCTGATTAGCATAGAATTGGAATCAATTGGGTGCTATTTGCTAAGAGGTTAAGCTTGTCCACGCCTTACTGGGGGCGTTGTTCTTAGGCGACTATATAAAGCTTGCTGGTATTAGCTTGTCTAATAGAGCTTGTGAAGCCTTCCAAGTGAAGCACTTAGAGATATTCTGGAGGTAGAAAACCTACAAAAAGGTAAGATTTGCTGGTTTTAAATCCATTCTTTTATAATGGCAGGCTTGGTCCAGTGTAAGAGCTGTCATGCATTTGTTTTTAGATCCAATTTTTGGAGGTTTGGAGTGTGCCTGATATGTAGGCAGTTCTCTTTATTGCAGCAGGAAATTGCCTGTTTGAAGTCTGAGATTTGTAAATTATCTGTTAGACAAACTCAGGCTATGACTGTTACAAAGCCACTGCCGCAGAGGCCTCCTAGGAGCGGCAAATGGACTACTGTAGGATCTGGTAGACTTAGAGTTGTGGATAGAAGGCATATCCCACGGTCTGTGGCTCTTCTTAATTCTTTTGAGGCACTTTCAGAGTGTAGTGGTAAGACGGAAGTAGGCTCAGACACCATAGTTGAGGAACCACCATCCCCTATGCCTAAGGTATGCAGGACTGCAACCAAGGACAAAAAGGAAAAGGTGGGACTTGATAGAAGGCAATTGTTGCTGGGTGATTCTATCATAAGAGGTGTTGAGCTGGAGAGTAGTGGTTTGGTGAGATGTCTTCCTGGGGCTACTGCTTTTAGAGACACAAGAGACGTATTCTCAATATTGTCAAACAAGCAAAGCAGCAAGGGGAAGTGGACGTTCTAGTCCATCTAGGGACAAATTACTTGGCTAGCAATGAGGTTTCTGAGATTAAGGAAGATTTTTGTGTTCTTGGAGGTGAAATACAGCAGATTGCGTCCACTGTGTCATTCTCTGAAGTTCTGCCTGTGCATAACATTCAGGATACCACAAAAAAGTTTAAGCTTAGGCACCATCCCCCTTGGTCGGTCAACGGAGTAGAGGTCTCTTGCTGTGCAGCCCCAATACTCAAAACAATAAATAAAACTCCGGATACCACAATATTAGTTCAAGTGGATTTATTCCAAAACCAAGAAATAACGATGTTTCGACCACAACTGGTCTTTGTCAAGGCTTGACAAAGACCAGTTGTGGTCGAAACGTCGTTATTTCTTGTTTTGGAATAAATCCACTTGAACTAATATTGTGGTATCCGGAGTTTTATTTGTTGTTTTGAACATTCAGGATAGGCAGATGCGCAATAGGGACTTTAATTTGTGGCTTCGGAATGGTGTCGGGAGCAAGGATTTGGCTTTGTGTCCCATGGTAGCTCTAATTGGAGCAGAAAGGAACTGTATAAAAAAGATGGTTTGCATCTTACTCATAGGGGAACATATGTTCTCAGTGAGAAGTTCAAAGGTTTCACAAAGGAATATTTAAACTAGGAGGGGGGGACAAAAGGGTAAAAAACAATCTGCCCGATTGTCCCCCAAAACAAAATTTGAGGGTGCAAGCAACATGCGGGGTAAAAAATGACAAGCTCAGAGTCGTGTCTATAAATGCTCGCAGTTTAGTCAATAAAATCAATGAACTGGAGGCAATGATGGCAGCTGAAAAAGTAGATTAGTGGCAGTTACTGAGACATGGTTCAGTGAGAAAAATAACTGGGACATAACAATACCGGGGTACTCTTTATATAGAAAAGACAGAGAAGGTAGGAAAGGAGGAGGAGTGGCCCTGTATGTGAAAAACAACATAAAAATTAACCAAATAAAAGTGAGCGAGGTGAACATAGAGTCAGTTTGGGTTACGCTAACATTTGGCAATCATACAGTAGCTCGTGTAGGTGTGATCTATAGACCCCCTGGAGAAGTAAAAGAGCTAGATAATCTGCTGTTTGAGGAAATAGCCAAAATGGCAATGAAGGGGGAAGTTATTATCATGGGGGACTTTAATCTTCCAGATGTGAACTGGAAAACCAAAATAGCTGGGTGCACCAGGAGTACAAATATTCTGAACTCCCTACTGGGATTATCTCTAACACAAGTAGTTGAGGAGCCGACCCGTAAAGAGGCCATATTGGATTTAATACTCACAAATGGAGGTTTGGTATCAGACGTTGTTGTAGGTGACAATTTGGGATCTAGTGATCACCAGTCAGTGTGGTTTAATATAAGAACAGGGATGGAGCGCACCACACAAAAACAAAAGTTTTAGACTTTAAAAAAACAGATTTTTCTAAAATTAGATTTTGTGTGAATGAGTCCTTATCAGACTGGAGGAGTTTAAAGGGAGTCCAGGAGAAAGGGGATTATTTAAAGGAGGCATTATTGAAGGCCACAGGCAATTGCATTCGGCTTGTTAGCAAAAACAAAAAAGGGAAGAAACCACTGTGGTACTCTGCAGAAGTGGCCAAAATAGTGAAGAACAAAAAGATAGCATTCAATAATTATAAACCAACTCAGAGTGAAGAAGATAGGCAAACCTATAAGATTAGGCAGAAAGAGGCAAAGCAATTTATAAGAGCTTCCAAAGCACACGCAGAAGAGAAAATAGCTCAGTCCCTAAAAAAGGGGGACAACATTTTTTTTAGATACATAAACGAGAAAAGAAAAGTAAAACAAGGATTAGTTAGATTAAAAACAAAAGAAGGAAGGTATGTAGAAGAGGATAAAAGTCTCGCTGACTGCCTCAATGAATATTTTTGTTCAGTCTTTGCAGAAGGAAAGGGACCTCAGTTAGGAGGAAACACTAACGAGACATTTACATATGAGTTTACAGAGGAGGAGGTTCTACAGCAGCTGTCTAAAGTAAAGACAAATAAGTCAATGGGGCCTGATGGGATCCACCCTAAGTTATTAAAAGAGCTCAGTGATGTAATAGCAAAACCGTTAACAAGGATTGCTTAAATAAATCTGTTAACGGGAGTCGTCCCAGAAGACTGGAAATTAGCAAATGTTGTGCCCATTTACAAGAAGGGTAGTAGGGAGGAATCAGGGAACTATAGGCCAGTTAGTCTTACGTCAGTAGTGGGGAAATTAATGGAAACCATGTTAAAGGAAAGGATTGTTGAACATCTAAAAACACATAGATTACAGGATCAGAAACAACATGGGTTTACCTCAGGGAGATCATCCCAAACTAATCTTATTGATTTTTTTGATTGGGTAACAAAAATAATAGACACAGGTGGTGCAGTAGACATTGCTTATTTAGATTTCAGTAAGGCTTTTGATACTGTTCCGCATAGAAGGCTTATCAATAAATTGCAATCTTTGAGCTTGGATTCCAATATTGTTGAATGGATTAGGCAGTGGCTGAGTGACAGACAACAGAGGGTTGTGGTAAATAGAGTTTATTTGGCGCAAGGTCTTGTTACCAGTGGGGTACCTCAGGGGTCAGTACTTGGACCCATTCTCTTTAATATTTTTATTAATGATATTGCAGAAGGTATTAATGGAAAGTATGTATTTTTGCTGATGACACAAAGATTTGCAACAGGGGTGACGTTCCTGGAGGGATCAGCCAAATGACAAATGATTTAGGTAAACTAAAAAAATGGTCGGAGCTGTGGCAATTGAGTTTTAATGTGGATAAGTGCAAGATAATGCACCTGGGACGTAAAAACCCAAGGGCTGAATATAGAATATTTGATACAGTCCTAACCTCAACATCTGAGGACAGGGATTTAGGGGTTATTATTTCAGAGGATCTAAGGGTAAGTAGTCAATGTAATAGAGCAGCAGGAAATGCTAGCAGAATGCTTGGTTGTGTAGGAAGAGGTATTAGCAGTAGGAAAAGGGAAGTGCTCATGCCACTGTACAGAGCACTGGTGAGACCTCACTTGGAGTACTGTGTGCAGTACTGGAGACCGTATCTCCAGAAGGATATAGACATCTTAAAGAGAGTTCAGAGAAGGGCTACTAAAATGGTGTATGGCTTGAAGGAGAAAAGTTACCAGGAAAGGCTTAATGATCTTAACATGTACAGCCTGGAAAAAAGACGAGACAGAGGAGATATGATAGAAACATTTAAATACGTAAAGGGAATCCACAAGGTAGAGGAAGGGAGTATATTTAAAAGGAAACAAAGTAGCAAAACAAGAGGACATAGTCTTAGATTAGAGGGGCAAAGAAGTAACATCAGGAAGCATTATTTTACTGAGAGGGTGGTGGATACATGGAACAGCCTTCCAGTTGAAGTGGTAGAGACCAAAACAGTGATTGAATTTAAGCAAGCATGGGATAGGCATAAGGCTATCCTAAACAAAAGATAAATCCAGGTAAAGTATCCATGTAATTGGGCAGACTAGATGGTCCGAAAGGTTCTTATCCGCCGACAGTTTTCTATGTTTCTATCCCCATCTACAGCTCCTGGCTACGGTTATTCACATCTACAGCTCCTGGCTACGGTTATTCCCATCCACAGTTCCTGCATACAGATACCCCTTCTTCAAGACCCTTTGCTTACAAGAACTCTATGCTTACAAGCAGGGCCGTAGGGAGGGCGAGGCGAGTGAGTCACTCGCCTCAGGCACAGGCTGAACGGGGCACAGGGGCGGACTGATCTGTCGGGCACTGCCCGAGGGCCCGCTGGTTGGCAGGGGCCTGGATTTGGAAGGGAGAGTGGGCCCCCCGCCAGTTTCCAAGCCTCAGCTCCGGTAACCGGGAGGATTATCTGCAACTGCCCAGCCATGGATGGCTCAGCGGTGCACTCTGAAACCGCGGCGCCGCAACTTGCCTGCCTCAGTCCCACATGCTACTGTTGAGCAGGACACTCTTCATTGGCACCGCCCCTGCACGCAGGCTGAGCGCATGCAGACACAGCAGCAGGCGAGGCCGGACAAACAAGTGTGCGGTGAGGTCCTGTGGAGCCAGCCAGCCTAACCTGCAAATCACCACGTCCAGTCGATAGTGCAGCATGCCGGTGAGAGAGCCAGGGGGATTTAACAAGCTGCCTGCCATCAATTTGGGGGGGTTTAACAAGCTGCCTGCCATCAATTTTGGGGGTGGGGGTGTTTAACAAGCTGCCTGCCATCAATTTCGGGGGTGGGGGTGTTTAACAAGCTGCCTTCCATCAATTTCGGGGGGGGGTTTAACAAGCTGCCTGCCATCAATTTTTGGGGGGGGGTGTTTAATAAGCTGCCTGTCCTTGTCAATTGCTGGGGAGAGGGGCTTAATACTAATAAGCTGCCTGTCATTGTCAATTGCTGAGGAGAGGGGGGTTAATAAGCTGCCTGTCCTTGTCAATTGCTGGGGGGGGGTTAATAAACTGCCTGTCATTGTCAATTGCTGGGGGGGGGTTAATACGTTGCCACTGAAAACTGATAAGATGACAATTTATATGGGGGTTAATAATATGACAAACAATTGATATGCTGGGGGTTAATAAACTATCGATGCGTTACTGTGAGTTTTATTGCTGTGGAGCTCTGTGATACGCTCATACACACTGCACATTACTGTGAGTTTTATTGCTGTGGAGCTCTGATACACTCATACACACACGGTCCTCTAAAACATCTGGGAATAAGCTTGGTCTCTGGCCATGAGGAGCCTCATAACTGAGCTTCGCCTAAGGCCTCACCAAATCTGGGGCCGCCTCTGCTGACTAACACAGGGGAGACTAACGTTATTTAGGATTATTAACTTTGTTATTTATTACCTATTTTCCTCTAAATAACCTCTAAAAATATTGTGTGGGGGGGCACAATTTTCTATTATTGCCTCGGGTGCAAAAGGAGCTAGCTACGACTCTGCTTACAAGGACCCTCTCCTAACAAGAACCCCTTCTGCTTACAAGGACCCTCTGCTTATAAGACCTTCTACCTCCATATACCCCTGCTACTAGTTTCTTCTAACCTCTGTGCCCTCCCGTGAATGTCTTGTGTATTTGTTTCTGCTCCTTTCAATCAGCTCTTATTGTGTCCTATCTCTGCAGTCATTTATTGCTCCATTCCTGTTATCTCATTTATTTGCTAAACTTGTGCTTATTACTCTTGCTCTGCTATATTTCTGTTTTGTAGTCTTTGTGTTTGCAAATAAACTCCTTATTTCTTATCCATTTGCTTAGTCATTGCAAATTGGGCTCCTTTTCCTGCCACCCCGGAACCAGGTCGTTACAGTGGCTCAAATTCCAGGAAAGCCCTAGATACCCAACACGAGGTCACAGCAGCCCCACGCACAGCCCTCTGGCCGCTGTCAGAGCCCCTGCAACCAATCCCTGCAGGGGAACCGAACAGAGATGGAGAGAGGTGCTGTCCTTGAGCCACGGGCACTGCGCTGGGCCTGCCTTCCCGCGTCAGGACCATTCCCCAGAACTCTGCCATCACATTCGCCCGGTGGGGGCGATATCTGAGAGTGGGCACCTGGAGCTGTTGCCGCTTGCACCTCCGACTGAGTCCGGGACGTGGTAGCGCTGTGATCGATTGCCGACTGCACTCCTCACACTGATCCCTGGACACGCCGTGGGCCGACAGCCAGAACTGCAGAACCTGCTCCGACGCAGCCCCAGATGGGCAGCAGCAAAGGCAGCCACATTCGATCAGTTGAGTACCGACACCTCGCTCGGACCTTACGAGGTCTTCGAATATGGAATGTCTCGCAGGGATGAAATTTCACTGACTTATTGGAAAGTTGTAACATATATGTGAGTCACACTCGCTAACCAGACAAAATGGTGACCCATGCTGGACGTGGATACCACCACGAATAAGGGCTTGACCATCAGAAGTAAATCTAAACACAAAATAAAAATTGTGTCTAATACTAGTACACAACCTGTGGTGGTTTATAAAATAAAATAAAATCTTTTAATAGATCATTTATTGTAAGAACAATTGTAGATCAAAATAGAGCCAAATTAAACACCTGGGAAGTTGGATATTTTCTCATTTTTGGAGCCAGCCTGCCTGCCGAGTGATCATCAGCGTTATTCAATGAGAATCGAAAAGTCACCGCACATTCGGTGACTTTTCGTTCTCTTCAATTCGGCACGATTTGGCGATCCCATTTTGGCAACCCTGTGGTGTATTCAGCAAGCACCACAGGGCCGTCTTAGTGCAGGGAAAAACTGCCGAAAACTGACCGCAAAACCCGGCGAACACACACCGAAACCCGCAAAAACATTAACCCCGCCGAACACGCTGGAGAAATCCGAGCAGCCGCCGATCACAGTGTAGAGCAGCCGCCGGAAAAATCCAACACCGCAGACGAATGGAGTGAGAAAAAAACAGTACGCTTGAATGTTTGAAAAGTGAAACACTGTTTGCAAAGAAACTACTCAGCGAAAATGTCTGAAATTTACATATAAGATCCTATGGATGATAATGAAAAGGGCTGTTACAGAAAAAAGAAAAAAATTTGCAAAAAAATCTATAAATAAAGAGACTTTTTACTGCAGAATATTATAATAAACGGTTTATTAGATATTGGATTAAAACGGGAGTATTTTTAACATTGAAGCCTATGAGATTCTCCTGAATAAACCTGTCGAATAAAACCACCGAACAGCAGGCCATTTCGGCAACTTTTCACTGCTGGTTTTTGTTCCCTGACTAGACGAAGCATTGCTTCTCTATGGGGGATTTCATTGCCCTCGAACAGGCACCGTATCTGCAGGCAATTCGCCAAGATTTGGTGAAATGCCTGCTCTCTGAATAGCCGAATGGCCAGGAAAGGTAACCGTACGCTGAATTTCACTGTTCTGTTATCTTTCGGCCACAATTCGGATCTCTTTGAAAAACCCTGCATGTCTTTAAATAAGGATCTCCCTTCCATTGAACTGATATTGTCTGGTCCAGCAGGGCAGCCCTATCACTTACCCGAGCGTATAGCATGGCACTTATCATACACTGCCCACAGCATGGGCACTTGAGCTGTGCCCAAGATATCCTTAAAATCACCCTGCTGCTGCAGACATGGATTATAATCTCCTCTTCTTGTATACTTAAATTCAAATATATACCGTGTGTATATATATACACAGTGGCAAGAAAAAGTATGTGAACCCTTTGGGATTACGTGGAGTTTTCAATGAATTGGTCATAAAATGTGCTCTGATCTTCATCTAAATCACAACAATTTGAAAAACACAGTCTGCTTAAAATAATACAACACAAACATTATATGTTTTCATGTTTTTATTGAACAGAACATGTAAACATTCACAGTGCATGGTGGAAAAAGTATGTGAACCTTTGGACTTAATAACTGGTTGACCCTCTTTTGGCAGCAATAACCTCAACCAAACGTTTCATGTAGTTGCAGATCAGACCTGCACAATGGATCTGGAGTAATTTTGGACCACTCCTCTTCACAAAACTGTTTCAGTGCAGCAATATTCTTGGGATGTCTGGTGTGAATCGCTCTCTTAAGGTCATGCCACAGCATTTCAATTGGGTTGAGGTCAGGACTCTGACTGGGCCACTCCAGAAGGCGTATTTTGTTTTGTTGAAGCCATTCTTTTGTTGAATTACTTGTATGCTTTGGGTCATTGTCCTGGTGCATCACCCATCATCTGCGGAGCTTCAGTTGGCGGACAGATGGTCTTACGTTTTCCTGCAAAATGTCTTGATAAACTCTGGAATTCATTTTTCCATCAATGACAACAATCCGTCCAGGCCCTGAGGCAGCAAAGCAGCCCCAAACCATGATGCTCCCTCTGCCATGTTTTACAGTGGGGATGAGGTTTTGATGTTGGTGTGCTGTGCCTTTTTCTCCACACACATAGTGTTGTGTGTTTTTTCCAAACAACTCAATTTTGGTTTCATCTGTCCACAGAATATTTTGCCAGTAGTGCTGTGGAACATCCAGGTGCTCTTTTGCAAACTTCAAACGTGCTGCAATATTCTTTTTGGACAGCAATGGCTTCCTCCGTGGTGTCCTCCCATGTACTCCATTCTTGTTTAATGTTTTCCTTATTGTAGATGTGTCAACAAAAATGTTAGCATGTGCCAGAGATTTCTGTAAGTCTTTAGCTGACACTCTAGGATTCTTCTTTACCTCATTAAGCATTCTGCGCTGTGCTCTTGCAGTCATCTTTACAGGACGACCACACCTAGGGAGAGTAGCAACAGTGCTGAACTTTCTCCATATGTAGACCGTCTGTCTTACCGTGGACACATGAACATCAAGGCTTTTGGAGATACTTTTGTAACCCTTTCCAGCTTCATGCAAGTCAACAATTCTTGATCGTAGGTCTTCTGAGAGCTCTTTTCTGCGAGGCATGGTTCACATCAGGCAGTGCTTCTTGAAACCAGTAAACCCAAAACTGGTGTGTTTTTAAAGGGCAGGACAGCTTTCAGCAACACATCCAATAATATAACACTGATTGGACTCAAGGTTGGCTCAGATTAGCTCTTGGAGAAGTCATTAGGCTAGGGGTTCACATACTTTTTCCACCCTGCACTGTGAATGTTTACATGTTCTGTTCAATAAACACATGAAAGCATCTAATGTTTGTTGTATTAATTTAAGCAGACTGTGTTTTTCAAATTGTTGTGACTTAGATGAAGATCAGAGCACATTTTATTACCAATTCATGCAAAACTCCACGTAATCCCAAAGGGTTCACATACTTTTTCTTGCCACTATATATACAACCCTTGGAAGTACTGATTTACCCTAGGGGTCCAAGCATCCACTGCAAATGGTCATCATACCTAGCTCCTAGCTGATGAGGGTCCAATAAACCCGAAACAGCGCTGTCCTAGGAGTGGCTTTGACCAGTTGCACTAACCTTATCTCTGCTATAAAGCCATATTATGGCATAGCATTGATTTTAGGGTTCTGTATAATAATAGACCCAGGATGCATAAAAGCGAGACAGGGGTAATTTGCCTATCCTACCCAGAGTTCCTTGCTGCAAATGGGGAGTGTAGCACAGGAGCTCTGGGATGCAATTCTTTGAGTTGCTATGATGTGCAAGTGGCTTCTGCAATAATAAACAAACTATATATATATAACATGTATATACATTATGTATTCTTTTTACTTATTTATGGTTTATCTATTATTGTGACTTTATATTCTATGTAATGTATTTGTGGACGACATCAGTGCATGGGCATCCTCTGTGCCACTTGTGAGTGTAGAGCAGTGTATGGTGTGAAGTTAGTGAATACTTGTCTACAATGCACACACTAGTTCAGGTGAACCTTGGCACTCTAGATGTGTCAAAACGACATGTCCCATGATGCTTAGACAGACACACATGGCTGGCAGAGCATCATGGTACATCCAGGTTTGCCACCACTGCAGTAGTAGTTTGGTATTGCAGTTCTCCAGAAATAATAAAGGTGTCTTCTGTTCTTTTTATTTTTGAATCTTCTGATGCAGCGTAGCATTAAATGACTGCAAAAACCTGCATTTTATTGTTCTATTTCTTGTTTATCGGTTTTATTTTATCGTTGTATACAGAATAAAAGCATGTTGGAGTATCAAGAAAAGGGATTTCAACATGGCTTTATATAGCGTTGGATGCCCTCTATTAAATACACGTCGTTAGTCTGACCCAATGGTCAGTTTGGTACACGTGGGGGGGGGGGCAGCATTTCATCGTTGGCTCCAGGCAGCACAAGGTCTTCGATCGGCCCTGTAGGAGAGGGCTGTAAAACAATATAACATATCAGGCACACAACTCCCAGATGTACCTTTAGGTCCATGTGCCCCTAGACTAACGTGACTACCGTCACAAGTAAAGAAGACGTGTGTCCAGATACGTTTGTCCATATAATGGATATAGGAGTAAATGCTCTTCTGTCTGCACAGACAGGGTGTGTAACTCTGCTAGTTTGTTCCAAAACCCTTCCCATATTCATGCCATGAAAATGACTTTGCATCAATGTGAATGAATAGATGAATGAATTTTCTCATGTGCAGTAAGATTACTCTTTGATCTAAAACATTTCCCACATTCAGAACATACAAACGGCTTCTCTCCTGTATGAATTTTCTCATGTACAGTAAGATCACCCTTTGATCTAAAACATTTCTCACATTCACAACATGCAAACGGCTTCTCTCCTGTATGAATTCTCTTGTGTACAATAAGATCACGCTTTATTCTAAAATATTCCTCACATTCAGAACATGCAAACGGCTTCTCTCCTGTATGAATTCTCTCATGTATAGTAAGATCACTCTTTGTTCTAAAACATTTCTCACATTCAGAACAAGCAAAAAGCTTTTCTCTTGTATGAATTCTCTCATGTACAGTAAGGTCATGCTTTCTTATAAAACATTTCTCACATTCAGAACATGCAAACGGCTTCTCTCCTGTATGAAGTCTCTCATGTTCAGTAAGTTTACCCTTTGTTCGAAAACATTTCTCACATTCAGAACAAACAAACGGTTTCTCTCCTGTATGAATTCTCTCATGTACAGTAAGCTCATCCTTTCTTCTAAAACATTTCTCACATTCAGAACATACAAATGGCTTCTCTGCTGTATGAATTCTCTCATGTATAGTAAGCTTACCCTTTGATATAAAACATTTCCCACATTCAGAACATGCAAACGGCTTCTCTCCTGTATGAATTCTCTTGTGTACAATAAGATCACGCTTTATTCTAAAATATTCCTCACATTCAGAACATGCAAACGGCTTCTCTCCTGTATGAATTCTCTCATGTATAGTAAGATCACTCTTTGTTCTAAAACATTTCTCACATTCAGAACATGCAAAAAGCTTTTCTCTTGTATGAATTCTCTCATGTACAGTAAGGTCATGCTTTCTTATAAAACATTTCTCACATTCAGAACATGCAAATGGCTTCTCTCCTGTATGAAGTCTCTCATGTTCAGTAAGTTTACCCTTTGTTTGAAAACATTTCTCACATTCAGAACATACAAATGGCTTCTCTGCTGTATGAATTCTCTCATGTATAGTAAGCTTACCCTTTGATATAAAACATTTCCCACATTCAGAACATGCAAACGGCTTCTCTCCTGTATGAATTCCCTCATGTGCAGGAAGCTCATTCTTTCTTCTAAAACATTTTTCACATTCACAACATGCAAACCGCTTCTCTTCTGTATGAATTGTCTCATGTTTACCCTTACCCTTTGTTCTAAAACATTTCTCACATTCAGAACATGCGAATGGATTCTCTCCTGTATGAGATCTCTCATGTTTAGTAAGATCACTCTTTGTTCTAAAACATTTCTCACATTCATGACATGCAAACGGCTTCTCTCCTGTATGAATTCTCTTGTGTACAATAAGATTACCCTTTGATATAAAACATTTCCCACATTCAGAACAAGCAAACGGCTTCTCTCCTGTATGAATTCTCTCATGTACAATAAGATCACCCTTTGATCTAAAACATTTCTCACATTCAGAACATGCAAACGGCTTCTCTCCTGTATGAATTCTCTCATGTACAGTAAGTTCACAATTTGTTCTACAACATTTCTCACATTCAGAACATGCAAACGGCTTCTCTCCTGTATGAATTCTCTCATGTACAGTAAGCGCATACTTTGTTCTAAAACATTTCTCACATTCAGAACATACAAACGGCTTCTCTCCTGTATGAATTTTCTCATGTTTACGAAGGTTACCCGTTGTACTAAAAAACTTCCAACATACAGAACATGCAAACATCTTCTCTCCTATGTTAACTCTCCTGTGTATACCAAGACTTCCATATGTGCTTAAACATTTCTCACTTTCAGGGAATTTAAATGTTTTTCTTCCAATATGAGCTGTGTGAGTTTGGGGAAGTTCTGACCAACAAGAGACAGAATTTGTAAATTCAGAATGAACCAACATGTCTGAATAAGGATCATCTTTTTGGACACTGCTATGTGACAGCTCGGAATACTCTGGTTCTTTTTGATTTTCTTGGAAATCCAGAGTTTCATCTTTGATCACTTCCTCTTGCTTTACTGACAGAGGCTTCATGAGGTTCTCTTCAACATATGATACCGATTCTTCATAAATTATTCCTGCAGACATTATCATAGTCTTGCTGTACTCCTGCAAAAGAATACAGTTTCTAGTAGTGGTATAAACTTTGTGTAATAACTTGAGGGTAGGGCAGGTTTGGTCATCATGCTGATGGTATCTTACCCCTCAATTCCCAGGCCCATATGTGGTGGAATTGTCCAAAAATCTCAGCTTATTGGGACTCGGTTCAGGCTTTGATTGAATATATCTTGTTATTATGGTGCAATGATGCCTCCATTTGTTTTGTTTTGTTTTGTCTTGTTCTGTCATGTCTTTTTATTTTTGGTTGTTGTTTTTGTCTATCCGTGGACATACTGGAAATGTGTTTATTCTAAAAATGGTGACTGTGGTGGCTTGATTGGTTCCTACATAATGTTTTTCTGATTGATAGGTTTATATTCCACCTGGTCTACCTTAAGAATTAAAATTTAAAAAAAAAGGGGAGAGGGGGCATAAGTAATAAAGAAGGGCAGTAATGGAGTTGACAAAGACATCATCTTCCCTGTAGGTGCCGATGCAAATGTCAATGATTCCAACAGGTACCGGAGAAAAACCCTCAACTATGAAGTAATATTTCCAAAATTTGGCCATTTCTTACCGCTGTCACCACAAAACAACTCATCCACGCCCTCATAATCTCCCGATTTGACTATTGCAATAATCTCTTATCTGGCCTCCCCCTCTCCCGCCTTTCCCCCCTACAATCCATCCTGAACGCCTCCGCCAGGCTAATCCACTTCACACGCCGCTCTGTCTCTGCCGCTCCCCTCTGCGAGTCCCTTCACTGGTTCCCCATCCATTGCAGAATTAAATTCAAAATCCTTACCCTGACCTACAAAGCTCACACTAACTCAGCTCCCCACTACCTGTCCTCACTAATCACTAAATACACCCCAGCCCGCTCCCTAAGGTCAAACAGTGACCTACGCCTAGCCTCTCCCCACATCACCTCTTCCCATGAAAGACTGCAGGACTTCTCATGCGCAGCCCCATCCTCTGGAACGCTCTCCCTCATACAGTCAGACTTTCCCCTAATTTCTCTTCCTTCAAACGCTCTCTTAAAACATTCATATTTTGGGAAGCCTACCACCCAACTCACTGACGCAACCATCAATTACTCTCACCTTACAGTCCTCTCCTACTGTTTCCAACCCCAACCCTTCTAGCTTGTGAGTTCCTACGGGAATAGGGCCCTCGTTTCCTCCTGTACTGTTTGTCAAATGTTGTTCAATGTATTGTAACCCTGTCTATACTGTGCCTACTGTACAGCGCTGCGGAATATGCCGGCGCTTTATAAATAAAGAATAATAATAAGTCTATTTTGGCGCCATGTTTCAGAGGGGTGAGAGGTTCAGAATTTCCAACACTAGCGTGCGCAGGACGTTACACTGGGGTGTACACCCATGGAACATTTATTAATTGAAAACTCATGTTTAGAAGATTTTGCACAAAATGCACATTTTTCATTAGAAATAACAAGCCTGTAATACAGAGATACAGTCAGATTGTATGCTATTCATCATGAACAAGATAAAGGGAAATATACAATATCAATGTAGGGTATGAAAGAGGATCTCTTCATCCACCATTAGGGTGTACCTGGGCACACCCCCTGTGCACGCCTATGGCTTCCAATTTGTCACAATTGATTGAGGCCCACTAGTGCTCTATATCACATGTCAGATATTTAGGGCCACATTACAATATTGACACTAACTTTAACGCTCACCAGCGTGAGCATTAACGTTAGCTGCGGTGTTTACCGCATATTACAATCCAAAGGCAAACGGGTTAAGTAACCTGTTTGTGTTTGGTACCTTGCGCTTTTCAGCGCGAGGTTACTGTACTTTGCGCTCCCCATGTTAAGTATAGGGAGTGCAAAGTGTTAATCAACGTTAGGATTACAAAGTCCTAACGCTGATTAACGTCCGGCTCTGGTTAGCGGAAAGTTAACCAGAGCCAGGACTTGGTGTTAACGGATTCTGCGGAAGCGGAATCTGTTGTTAACACCAGCCTAAATTTTTTTTTCATCAGATACTCACCTCCTGTCCCGTGGCGAGGACCGCAGCTCCAACCGCCTCCTACGGCCAGCGGGAGCAGGGAAAGACTGGGGGAAAAAGTTCCCCCAGTCTCTCCCTGTGTATCACTACGCTGACCGGGGAGGCGAGATCCGACTAGTCATGTGACCGCAGGCGTCTGGCTCAATGGAGTCCTATGGACTCCATCGAGCGGATGCTCGCGGCTGCAATCAGCGCTGCCACGAGCATCGCGGGGCCGTAGCGCCTGGTAACAATGCAGGCAGCTTTTTAAGCGCCTGCATTGTAATTCCACGCTAAAACGGGGGTGGTAGGGGAAAACTGCGGGCGCAGTTTTTTGCTCCCTACCACCCCCGTTTTAGCATGGAGATTGTAATTTAGCCGTTAATCTCTTGTCTGGCAAGGATTCACCTCTTTCCTGAAACATTTAACCCTTTACTTACTAATAGGGCACAAATAACCCATTCCCTGCCAGAAAGCTCCATATCAGTCATTTTGGCCAGGATGTGATTGTCACACAGGGGCTTCTTATAGACTAAGCATGGCCTTATTCCCATGGCTGGGACTCATTTCATTCCTGAATTCACACACATCATTATACAGCGGATACAGGTTATAACCAACAATATATGGATTTACTTACAAGGAGGCCGCTCACTCCCAGGACCCTCAGGCTGGATCTCCTCTCTGGATTCACCAGGCGGATCTGCGGCCTCACAGGGCTCAGGACACAAAGGACAAAAAGGATGGAGCTACAGGGGATAAAGGAGAATGCAGGAGTTACATATAAACCGACATCAATACAAACAAGTGTGAAAAAAGAGAAAACATCACTAACCCCAGAGAACAACAAGGAAGAAGAGACTAGCCGCAGCACTTCCTGATTCAGTTTGAGGAGGTTTGTTTTGTCGTCCTCATCGCTCTAGGCCTAAATAGCACTTTATTTCCATGTTTGTGTTCCAGGCCTCGCTCTCATCTCAGGTTTCAGCAGAGTCATTATGTGTAATGCAGGGACAGGGCGCGGCCTGAGCCTCACCACAGGGATGGAGGAAGCCAGGGATTCACTGATATTTCGGCTACTGATTTATATTGTCCGAAATATATACTATTGTCTTTCGGTCGAAAGAAAAGAACGGCCAAAAAAGATCAGCTGAAATCCAGCACCCGAGCTAACAGTGAGCTAGAGTTATTAGGATGCTGTTTGTCTGCTGCTCAGAGTTAGTGGCTGTCAGTGCAGGTGCTTCCATCGTGGCGCTTCTTTTAAAAGGACACTGACCATAGGCATCTCGGGGGGGGGACAAATTGCCCCCCCTAGGTTATTCCTTCCCCCCATGTGCCCCCCCCCATCAGGGATCAGCATCCAGCTTCCCCCACATTTTTGGACTGCTGTAACTCCAGCCCCGTGCGTCATATGTGGTCCATTGAGGTGTCGTTGGAAAGAACTGAGTCTGGCCTTTCCAATGATATCCAACATGACTATATTTACTGTAAAGACAATTCCTAAATAATAAAATAAAAACGTAAAAAAATTTTTAACCGGGTGGAAATGGCTCAGTCAACAGTGACAGGGTTAATGGTCAGACTATTTATTACATTGTGTATCACTTACATTTTTGTCTTGTTTAGTTGTATGCGTGCTAACCTAAAAGGTTATAGATGTTTATAAGGCGCTAATTAGTGTTTAGATATGAATGACTATATACAGTTTTGCAGCTCACCAATAGGTGTATCCCTCACCCATATACACACAAAATTGGAAGAAATACACAATGTAAATCAGGGAGCGCATAAAAATTCTTTAAGCATATCACACACACCATGTGTCAAAAGAAAAAAGAGAGAAATACTCATCTTATGCTTATTCATATGTTAGTACAGGTTCATGTTCCTAAACTGAATTAAAAATAGACCAATTGTGAAGTATCAGATAGTAGAAAAAGAGAACAGTACAGACTGTAAATTACGCACTCACAAGTCTGGAGCCTGATGGGCTCTCTCTCTTCGCCTGTAAGCCACTAAGGGAGGCTTCTCCCACCAGTTGGATATATCACTCATCCAGATTCAATAGATGGAGCAGACTGGACCTCAGGAAAGACATAAGGATAGCACAATATTGTTTGCACACATGTGAGAGAAAGAGCATATATGGAACAACTCACATGCCGCAGAGCCTCCTGGATTGGTGGCTCAGTAGTGATAGCCTCAGACCACTTTAGGGAGGTCTCACCCTTTCTTTAATCCCAGGAACAATGGAAGGTCCACCAGAGTAGTAATAGATTGTAATGATTCAATGGGAATCAAGGAATTAAATAAAAAAACTTTTATTTCCAATATAAAACAATAAAATTGGGGAATATGCACCGAAATGCGTTTCTCCTGCTGTCCTGCAGGCTTCCTCAATCGGGTTATAACACCCACACACCCCATCCCTGCTCACACACACACACACACAAACATGCAATCCCTGCACACACACACACAAATCCCTGCAAGCACACAATCCCTGCACAAATACACACTGGTTTGTCTCATACGGATCCAGGTTGGAATCCCTTGCTGCCTCTGTGGTCCCAGCTGGTCTCTCTGCACTCTCCCACCCTGCACGTACTGGACACTTCCAGCACATGTGCAGGGGAGGCTCTGCTTTCTGCTGTGAGAGGGGGCGGGGCCAGCATATCCCATTTGAGCTGCTGGCTGGGCTGGCAGCCTCGTCTCCCCCCTCCCCCGTCGGGCCTATACATCCGGTGCAGTGTGTGTGAGTTTGATCCCACACGCTGCCAAGTAAGGCTGGCATCAGACAAGCATGCTATGTGTGCCCGTACTGATGTGCTTACCGGCGTCCGTCGCAGCATTTTGACGCTGCAAGGGGGTCGGTCACACGCTTGTGCACACATGTGCGTGCACGCAAAATGCGTGCGCAACAAGCGTCCATTATCCAAGCCTCTCCGTCAAAGCGCTAGGATGCTCGTTGACAGAGCTGCAAAGCCCGATTTTCCACAGGAGGATCGCGTTTGCAGCGCTGAGCGCACTGAGTGTGCTCAGCGAGGTGGCCAGATGGGCATCGAATGGAAGGAACGTTCACTCTCACGGATGTTCCTTCCGCTCTCCAAAGACGCTCGTCTGACACTAGCCTTTCATGTTTTTATTGAACAGAACATGTAAACATTCACAGTGCAGGGTGGAAAAAGTATGTGAACCTTTGGACTTAATAACTGGTTGACCCTCCTTTGGCAGCAATAACCTCAACCAAACGTTTCCTGTAGTTGCAGATCAGACCTGCACAATGATCTGGAGTAATTTTGGACCACTCCTCTCCACAAAACTGTTTCAGTGTAGCAATATTCTTGGGATGTCTGGTGTGAATCGCTCTCTTAAGGTTATGCCACAGGATTTCAATCGGGTTGAGGTCAGGACTCTGACTGGGCCACTCCAGAAGGCGTATTTTATTTTGTTGAAGCCATTCTTTTGTTGAATTACTTGTATGCTTTGGGTCATTGTCCTGTTGCATCACCCATCCTCTGCGGAGCTTCAGTTGGCAGACAGATGGTCTTACGTTTTCCTGCAAAATGTCTTGATAAACTCTGGAATTCATTTTTCCATCAATAACAACAATCCATCCAGGCCCTGAGGCAGCCCCAACCCATGATGCTCCCTCCGCCATATTTTACAGTGGGGATGAGGGTTTGATGTTGGTGTGCTGTGCCTTTTTTTTCCACACATACAGGGTTATCCAAAGAGATTCGAAAAGTCACCGCACGTTCGGTGACTTTTCGTTCTCTTCAATTCGGTTCCTTTTGCCGATTGCATTTCGGTGACCCTGCGGGGTATTCAGCAAGCACCACAGGGTCCCCGAATTGCAGGGAAAGGCTGCCGCAAACCCACCGAAAACTAACCGCAAAACCCACCGAATGCACGCTGAAAACAAGCAAAAACATCTGGATTAACCTTCGAAAAAGCAGAGCAGGAGCCGATCACACGCAGCGAAGCAGGAGCCGAATCACACAGAGCCAGCAGCTGAGACGCAGAGGAGGCAGTGAATAAATTAGCAAAACCATTTGTATGAATCTGTGAAAATGAAACACTGTTTGCAAAGAAACTACTGAGCGAAAATGTCTGAAATTTACACATGAGGTCCAGGGAATGATAATAAAGAGGGCTGTTACAGAAAAAATAAGTAAACTTAAAAAAAAAAATCAAAACAAAATCGGACTTTTAAAAAAAAAAAAAAAATTAAGAAAAATGCTTAAAGTATCCTAAAAAATCTATAAATAAAGAGACTTTTTGCTGCAGAATTTTACAATGAATGGTTTATTAGATATTGAATTAAATCGGGAATATTTTTAACATTGAAGTCTATGGGATTCTCCAGAATAAACTTGCCGAATGAAACCACCGAATGGCAGGGCATTAGGGGAACCTTTCACTGCTGGTTTGTGTTCTCTGAATAGCCGAAGCAGTGCTTTTTTATGGGGATTTCACTGCCCTCGAACAGGCACCAAACAGGCACCGTATGTGCAGGCAATTCGCCAGGATTTGGCGAATTGCCTGCTCTCTGGATAGCCGAATGGCCAGGAATGGCAACCGAACGCTGATTTTCAGCGTTCGGTTACCTTTCTCAAGCAATTCGGATCTCTTTGGATAACCCTGATAGTGTTGTGTGTTTTTTCCAAACAACTCAAATTTGGTTTCATCTGTCCACAGAATATTTTGCCAGTAGTGCTGTGGAACATCCAGGTGCTTTTTTGCAAACTTCAAACGTGCTGCAATATTCTTTTTGGACAGCATTGGCTTCCTCCGTGGTGTCCTCCCATGTACTCCATTCTTGTTTAATGTTTTCCTTATTGTAGATGTGTCAACACAAATGTTAGCATGTGCCAGAGATTTCTGTAAGGCTTTAGCTGACACTCTAGGATTCTTCTTTACCTCATTTAAGCATTCTGCGCTGTGCTCTTGCAGTCATCTTTACAGGACGACCACACCTAGGGAGAGTAGCAACAGTGCTGAACTTTCTCCATTTGTAGACAGTCTGTCTTACCGTGGACACATGAACATCAAGGCTTTTGGAGATACTTTTGTAACCCTTTCTAGCTTGATGCAAGTCAACAATTCTTGATTGTAGGTCTTCTGAGAGCTCTTTTCTGCGAGGCATGGTTCACATCAGGCAGTGCTTCTTGAAACCAGTAAACCCAAAACTGGTGTGTGTTTTTAAAGGGCAGGACAGCTTTCAGCAACACATCCATTAATATCACACTGATTGGACTCAAGGTTGGCTCACTCCTGGCTCCAATTAGCTCTTGGAGAAGTCATTAGGCTAGGGGTTCACATACGTTTTCCACCCTGCACTGTGAATGTTTACATGTTCTGTTCAATAAACACATGAAAACATATAATGTTTGTGCTGTATTATTTTAAGCAGACTGTGTTTTTCAAATTGTTGTGATTTAGATGAAGATCAGAGCACATTTTATGACCAATTCATGCAAAACACCACGTAATCCCAAAGCGTTCACATACTTTTTCTTGCTATTGTATGTCCAAGTCCGAGATTTTGGCTATTAACACTATCGCATGCTCAGATATCACTTCATGAGTCATTACGTTTTCGTTGGTGTGACTCCGCTCTGTGCTATCTGGGCATCCTCCACACTCCCCTGTGCTCCTCTCTGTATTCTGCTAACCCCCCCTACATAGTAGTACGCCGGATCTTACCTCGTGGTGCCTAACTCGCATCACCTGGTTTGGAAGGTTGGGAGTCCTCAAAATTAATATTTTGCCACGTATTGTCTATCTCTTCCAAACTGTCCCTGTATACGTTTGCATGGAGCTATTTCCAGGTCTTGTGTACACTTTTTGTGTGATACATTTGGAATAAATCGCTCCCCATGCCTTAAAATGGCTTATCTCACAATCCCAAAAAACAAGGGGGCGTTGCGTTACCCCACATGCGCAAATAATATCTAGCCACTCACAGCGAATTCTGGAATGCATTCCACGCCCCTCCTTATAACAGAACTTTCTTAAACCATAAATTTTCAGCGCAGGCAGTTTTGGGAGACGGCCCAGATCAGCAACAACGTCGCCGTTCCACGTCGTCCCCATGAGGACGGTAACACTTACGCTGTGGATCCTTCACTACCCTCGAAGCTCATTAATGTTGCTCTGCAATTTTCCACATTTGCTTCTTGTTGCTGTTTTTGTTGTTGTTTTTTCGAGAGTCTCGCAGACGTTCACCCTACCTCGGTATGTGGACTTTGGGCGTGTCCACGAAGGCTAGGATAGAAACATAGAAAATGTCGGCAGATAACAAACCTTTCGGCCCATCTAGTCTGCCCAATTTACATGGATACTTTACCTGGATTTATCTTTTGTTTAGGATAGCCTTATGCCTATCCCATGCTTGCTTAAATTCAATTACTGTTTTGGCCTCTACCACCTCTACTGGAAGGCTGTTCCATGTATCCACCACCCTCTCAGTAAAATAATGCTTCCTGATGTTACTTCTTTGCCCCTCTAATCTAAGACTATGTCCTCTTGTTTTGCTACTTTGTTTCCTTTTAAATATACTCCCTTCCTCTACCTTGTGGATTCCCTTTACGTATTTAAATGTTTCTATCATATCTCCTCTGTCTCGTCTTTTTTCCAAGCTGTACATGTTAAGATCATTAAGCCTTTCCTGGTAACTTTTCTCCTTCAAGCCGTACACCATTTTAGTAGCCTTTCTCTGAACTCTCTCTAAGAGTTCAGGTTGCCATGGATCCAGCACCGGACCATTCACCTATCCTTCCATAGTTTGTGCTACTTTTGCATTATCATTGTGGTTTTGATTCTGTTTTTTATTGCACTGGGCACTAAACCCAGTCGTTCGGAACCGCGGACATTTGAACATGTCTCAGTTATGTCTACGAGAATTCGTTTGTTATTGGTGCTTTGTATTGGTTTTTCTCCTGTACAATTGTTAACCCACTTTCTTTCAGATGCAGATGTTTTTATGTTCTCTCTAGGTTGTTTATATATAAAATGTATTGGATCACCCCTGGACATATTCAGCGACTGATATTGAAGTCTACCATTGTATTTGTGGTGTGGGGTCCGCTGCTGGGACGGCCCCTAACCCCCTTTATTGTTGCTCCTTCCTTACCATCTTCCAAAATGCGAATATGGCATCCCCCATGATACACGATTCCAATGCTACATCCCCAACCTCTGTTGACCCCCAGGTTTTCACACGCAATTCCTTCAAAATAGTGTCTTGGAATGTGGAAGGGCTTAACTCACCGATCAAGCCCAAAAAATTACTGCAATATTTAAAAAGGTTAGACCTGGAAATTGTTTATCTTCAGGAAACCCACTGGACTAAACCAGATCAGGCACTGCGGGCCCCATGGGTGGGTTATCAGACGTCTTCCATTTACACCCAAAAGTCGAGAGGCACTGCCATTCTTTTACACAAGAGACTCTCTTATTCTGATTTAGTAGCGGTTAATGATGCGGAGGGCAGGTACTCCATCCTCACTCTTACTATTGGACATGTACCGTTACAGTTATGCCCCTAATGGCCCGAATGTGCCAGTCTATAAGATGCTAATCCCATTACACCACCTCCACGATTCTTCCCGCAGAATAGTGGGTGGGGATTTTAATGATGTACCGGACTCCATACTGGACCGAGCCATTTGGTCCATAGGGGATGCGTGCATCCCACAGGTCCAACCTTCCTCGCATCCCATTTTGACTTGGTTGACATCTGGCGTAAGCTTAACCCAACCGGACGGGACTTCACATTTTTATTCTGACCCTCACAAACCGTTTTCGCGTCTGGACTTTTTATTTCAGACTCGCCTACGTCTTATTGCGTACGACAATTGGCCCGATAGCGCTTACTGACCATGCGCCAGTTTCGCTAGAAATGACACTGGGAGTCCCACAATCCTACTCTCGAAACTGGCGCTTCCCTTCCTATCTCATGACGTCCGGCACATTTACATCACACGTTGAGCTTGCCTGGCACAACTACACGGACGACAATATTGAACACGTAGAGGATGTTAATTTATTTTGGGCTGGTTCTAAGGCGGTTCGAGTGATTTATTAAGTTTCACCACTTTGGAAAGGTATTTTTGGCCCTATTCCGAGCGCTCTACCGCACCCAATCCACAGTGGTCACAGTGAATGGATTTAATTCAGTACCCTTCATACTAGATAAAGGCACCAGACAAGGTTGTCCTTTATCCCGTTATTGTTTAATCTCGCCCTGGAACCCCTCCTTCGTATTATAGAGTCATGTCCGGCAATCGCGGGTATCCGTTTGTCCGCCTCTGTGACGCTGAAAGCAGTAGCATCCGCAGACGACTTTCTGCGGTTTCTTTCACACCCAGCGTCTGCTATTCTGCTATTGTTAACATTATTTGAGTCATTTCAAGTGGCCTTGGGTTTCCAAATTAATTACACTAAGTCGGTTGCCCTACCCTTGGGTGCGAAGCCACAAGGCGCCTGGCTCAGACAGTTTCCCTTTTCTTGGGCTCCCACCCCTTCCATTAAATACTTAGGGATCACTCTCCCGGTGGATCTTTTTCATTTGTACACAGTTAATATTGTCCCTCCAAAAGTCGTTGGCTAGGGGAGGGATTCATTTCCCAAATATATTGGATTATAATCTAGCGGCCCTATATCGATATGCTGCGGATTGGTTGAATGGTACTTCACACTTTGTACCCTTACAGGTTGAGCGGGCCTTACTCCCTGCCTCCTCCCTATCGGCGTTCCTCCATCAAGCTTCACCCGTTATTCCCCCTAGTCTACGCTCCAAACCATTATTGTGCTCTACGAAATTGGCCTGGATCAAGATCCGTAAGCGCCTTCAGCTGACCTGGCAAACATCTTTGTGGTCCCCTATCCTCTACAACCCTCACTTTCAAAACGCCTTCCCTGCCCCGATTTTTCACACCCTGGCCCACCGCGGTTTTACCTACCTTCATCACCACATTGATGGAGTGACGGGCTCACTGTATTCTTATACGACTCTGAAAGACTGCATTGCCCCTCTAGATATTCACCCGATATATTACTTGCAATTGAAGCAATTCCTTTTCACCCAATTGACCACATTATCCCCTAATGACCTAGCTAATCCACTAGATACACACCTGTTAGCCCGTCCGTTGTCCCCGCCCTCCACTTCCACTATATTATTATTGTCATCATTTATATATGTACTCTTAAAATCCTCGTCACCTACCAAGCTTCCCTGGGCGGCGATAAATAGATGGACTGCCAGCTTTTCTGAGCTCTCCGCGCTTGACTTGATAGGGACCACCTTACTATCCAGACGCTCCCTCCCCTCGGCAAACTACTGGGACATATTCTATAGAATACTTCCTAGAGCATACATGGCGCCCAACAGAATGGCCAGGGCTGGACTATTAACAACAGCGAATTTGTTTAAAATGTCAGGGTGCACCGGCTGATTTATGTCACTGTTTATGGTCCTGCCCCTTTATCCAATTGTTCTGGGACACAATACGCCGTTTCGGATCACAGGTTCTCCGATTAGAACTCCCGTTCACTCCGGAATGGGCCATCTTTAATCGTCCGACCCTGCCACCCATCATCCTTTCAATAAGTGTAATCGGTTTTGGCTCACCCTGCTTGCAGCGACAGGCAAGAAAGCGATCTTGTCACAATGGATCTTCACTGCCCCTCCCTCCTTTCATATGGTCTATGACAGAATCTATACCATATTTTTGGCGGAATGGACTGAGGCCTCACTGCATCAAGAATGAAAGACTCAGTCCTTCTTTACTAATTGGGCCCCTTTTATTCGACTCCTTCCTTGCGAAACCAAGGACTCCCTGCGTAATACCTTTTTCTGTGCCCCATGGTACTCTTTACAGATGTTGCGGGGTACCCCTCCGATTCCACAGGGTCCCCCTAATTGCTCCTTAACCTGTTTTTTGGCTTCCTCTCCCCAAGACCTGGTACCTATACACACTTCGCCACGCCATCTCCTTTGAGTATCGTTCATTGCTGAGAAATAGTTGTGGAGCTACGAATTTACGTAAGTTGGGTCGGGAACCGTCTTATTCGGTTTAAACATGGGTTGCATTGTAGCCTCTTAGTTACCTGTCGGTTGCCATGTGTTTGTTTGACATGTTCTTTTGTTTGATACTGCTGTGTATTATGACGTCTCTCTGTATGTTTTTCTTTGAGTTGATTCAAGACGAATAAATTAAACAAAATTTAAAAAAATAAGAATGGTGTCTAATACCAGTACACAACCTGTGGTGGTATATACAACAATAGAATTTTTTTTTTTATTACATCATATATTATAAGTACTAATAGTAAGAACAATTAAAAACAAGGTGAGGTATCACGTTCATTCCGGTATGTGATCAAAATAAAGCTAAATCAAACACCTGGGAAGTTGGATATTTTCTAATGTTTGGAGCCAGCCTGCCTGCTGAGTGATCATGTCTCTAAATAAGGTCCAGCAGGGCAGCCCTATCACTTATCCAAGTGTAGAGCATGGCAGCACTTATCATACACTGCCCACAGCATGGGCACTTGAGCTGTGCCCACAATATCCTTAAATCACCCTGCTGCTGCAGACATGGATTCTCCTCTTCTTGTATACTTAAATTCAAATACCCTATGGGTCCAATCATCCACTGCAACTGGTCATGCCTAACTCCTAGCTGATGAGGGTCCAATAACCGACACAGCGCTGTCCAGGAGTGATTTTGACCAGTTGCATTAACCTCTCTGCTAAGAAAAAGCCATCTAGTATGGCATGACATTGATTGAAGGGTTCTGTGTAAAAACAGATCCAGGATGCAAAAAAGTGCGACAGATGTCATTTGCATGTCTTACCCAGAGTTCCTTGCTGCATATGGGGAATGTAGCAAAGGAGCTCTGTGATGCAGTTCTTTGACTTCCTGTGATGTGCAAATGGCTTCTGCAATAATAAACCTTATTAGTAATTGCATGGAGGCTTTTCATCTCATTTTTTGCTCTCCACCACAACCCTAGTAAGCACTAAATTCAAATATATATTACATGTATATACATTATGTATTCTTTTTACTTTATTATTTTATCTATTATTGTGACTTTATATTCTTTGTAATGTGTTTGTGGGAGACATCAGTGCATGGGCATCCTCTGTGCCAGTTATGAGTGTAGAGCAGTGTGTGGTGTTAAAGTAGTGAATATTTGTCTACAATGCACACACTAGATCAGGCGAACCTTGGAACTCCAGATGTGTCAAAACGACATGTCCCATGATGCTTAGACACACACGGTTGGCAGAGCTTCAGGGTACATGCAGTTCAGAAATGGGTGGGATGCTCAGGTTTGCCACCACTGCACTAGTGGTTTGGTACTGCAGTTCTCCAGAAATAATAATGGTGGCTTTTGTTCTTTTTATTTTTGAATCTTCTGATGCAGCGTAGCATTAAATGACTGCGAGAAACTGGCGTTTTATTGCTCTATTTCTTGTTTATATTTAATTTTATCGCTGTATACAGAATAAACGCATGTTGGAGTATCAAGAAAAAGGGATTTCAACATGGCTTTATATAGAGTTGGATGCCCTCTATTAAATACACTTGTCTGACCCAATTGTCAGTTTGGCACAGAAACAGTACCAACCTCGCCTAGATGTGTGTGTATTTTGGGTGACGTGGGGGGGGGGGGACAGTATTTCATCCTAGGTTTGGCTCTGTAGGAGAGGGCTGGAAAACAATATAACATTTCAGGCACACAACTCCCAAATGCATCTTTAGGTCCATGTATCCCAAGTCTAAAGTGACTACCGTCACAAAGAAATAAGACATGTGTACAGATAGGTTTGTCCATATAGCGGATATAGGTGTAAATTCTCTTCTGTCTGCACATTCAGGTGTGTAACTCTGCTACTTTGTTCCAAAACCCTTCCCATATTCATGCCATGAAAATGACTTTGCATCAATGTGAATGAATAGATGAATGAATTCTCTCATGTACAGTAAGCTTATCCTTTCTTCAAAAACATTTCCCACATTCGAAACATGCAAACGGCTTCTCTCCTGTATGATTTCTCTCTTGAACAGTAAGATCACGCTTTGTTCGAAAACATTTCTAACATTCAGAGCAAGCATACTGCTTTTCTCCTGTATGAATTCTCATGTGCAGTAAGCTCATCCTTTGTTCTAAACCATTTCTCACATTCAGAACAAGCAAACAGCTTCTCTCCTGTATGAATTCTCTGATGTAAAATAAGATTAGACTTTGTTGTAAAACATTTCACACATTCAGAACATGCAAACGGCTTCTCTCCTGTATGAATTCTCTGATGTACAGTAAGCTCACGCTTTGTTCTGAAACATTTCTCACATTCAGAACAAGCCAACAGCTTCTCTCCTGTATGAATTCTCTCATGTACAATAAGATTAGACTTTGTTGTAAAACATTTCACACATTCATAACATGCAAACGGCTTCTCTCCTGTATGAATTCTCTCATGTTCAATAAGCTTATACTTTCTTCTAAAACATTTCTTACATTCACAACATGCAAATGGCTTCTCTCCTGTATGAACTCTCTCATGTACAGTAAGCTCACTCTTTGTTCTAAAACATTTCTCACATTCAGAACAAGCAAATGGCTTCTTTCCTGTATGAATTCGCTCATGTTCAGAAAGCTTAAACTTTGATATAAAGCATTTCTCACATTCAGAACAAGCAAATGGCTTCTCTCCTGTATGAATTCGCTCATGTTCAGAAAGCTTAAACTTTGATATAAAACATTTCTCACATTCAGAACAAGCAAACGGCTTCTCTCCTTTATGAATTCTCTCATGTACAGTAAGCACACTCTTTGTTCTAAAACATTTCTCACATTCAGAACATGCAAACTGCTTCTCTCCTGTATGAATCCCCTTATGCGCAGTAAGCTGACGCTTTGTTCTTAAACATTTCCCACATTCAGAACATACAAATGGCTTAACTCCTGTATGAATTCTCTCATGTAGAGTAAGCTCACGCTTTGTTCTAAAACATTTCTCACATTCTGAACATGCAAACAGCTTCTCTCCTGTATGAATTATCTCATGTTTAGTAAGATCCCTCTTTGTTCTAAAGCATTTCTCACATCCAGAACATGCAAACGGCTTCTCTCCTATATGAATTCTCTCATGTTTAGTAAGATCACCCTTCGTTCTAAAGCATTTCCCACATTCAGAACATGCAAACGGCTTCTCTCCTGTATGAATTCTCGCATGTTCAGTAAGCTCATACTTTCTTCTAAAACATTTCTTACATTCACAACATGCAAATGGCTTCTCTCCTGTATGAACTTTCTCATGTACAGTAAGCTCACTCTTTGTTCTAAAACATTTCTCACATTCAGAACAAGCAAATGGCTTCTCTCCTGTATGAATTTGCTTATGTTCAGAAAGCTTAAAATTTGATATAAAGCATTTCTCACAATCAGAACAAGCAAATGGCTTCTCTCCTGTATGAATTCGCTCATGTTCAGAAAGCTTAAACTTTGATATAAAACATTTCTCACATTCAGAACAAGCAAACGGCTTCTCTCCTTTATGAATTCTCTCATGTACAGTAAGCACACTCTTTGTTCTAAAACATTTCTCACATTCAGAACATGCAAACTGCTTCTCTCCTGTATGAATCCCCTTATGCGCAGTAAGCTCACACTTTGTTCTTAAACATTTCCCACATTCAGAACATACAAATGGCTTAACTCCCGTATGAATTTGCTCATGTAGAGTAAGCTCACGCTTTGTTCTAAAACATTTCTCACATTCTGAACATGCAAACAGCTTCTCTCCTGTATGAATTCTCTCATGTACAGTAAGATCACTCCTTGTTCTAAAGCATTTCTCACATTCAGAACATGCAAACGGCTTCTCTCCTATATGAATTCTCTCATGTCTAGTAAGATCACCCTTTGTTCTAAAGCATTTCTCACATTCAGAACATGCAAATGGCTTCTCTCCTGTATGAATTCTCACATGTAGAGTAAGCACACTCTTTCTTCTAAAACATTTCTCACATTCAGAACATGCAAACGGCTTCTCTCTTGTATGAATTTTCTCATGTTTACTAAGGTTACCCTTTGTACTAAAACACTTCCCACATACAGAACATGCAAACATCTTCTCTCCTATGTTAACTCTCCTGTGTATACCAAGACTTCCATTTGTGCTTAAACATGTCTCACTTTCAGGGAATTTAAATGTTTTTCTTCCAATATGAGCTGTGAGAGTTTGGGGAAGTTCTGACCCACAAGAGACAGAATTTGTAAATTTAGAATGAACCAACATGTCTGAATCAGGATCATCTTTTGGGACAGTCCCATGTGACAGCTCGGAATACTCTGGTTCCTTTTGATTTTCTTGGAAGTCCAGAGTTTCATCTTTGATTATTTCCTCTTGCTTTACTGACAGAGGCTTCATGAGGTTTTCTTCAACATATGATACTGATTCCTCATAAATTATTCCTGCAGACATTTTCATACTTTCGCTGTATTCCTGCAAAAGAATACAGTTTCTAGTAGAGGTATAAACTTTGTGTAATAACTTGAGGGTAGGGCCGGTTTGGTCATTATGCTGATGGTATCTTACCCCTCAATTCCAGTATTGTCAGGCCGCCACAGAAAGAAGAAGGAAAAAAGGGAAAGGGGGCATAAGTAATAAAGAAGGGCAGTAATGGAGTTGACAAAGACGTCATCTTCCCTGTAGGTGCCGATACAAATGTCAATGATCCCAAAGGTACCGGAGAGAAACCCTCTACTATTAAGTCTATTTTGGCGCCATATTTCAGAGGGGTGAGAGGTTCAGGATTTCCAACACTAGCGTGCGCAGGCCGTTACGCTAGGGTGTGCACCCATGGAACATTTATTAATTCAGAACGTTATCTTTAGAGATTTTGCACAAAATGCACATTTTTTATTAGAAATAACAAGCCTGTAATCCAGAGATGCAGTCATATTTTATGCGATTCATCATGAACAAGATAAAGGGAAATATAAAATGTCAATGTAGGAGATGTAAGAGGACCTCTTCACCCACCATTAGGGTGTGCTTGGGCACACCAGGCACTCCCCCTGTGCACGCCAATGGTTTCCAATATGTCACAATTGATTGAAGCCCTCTAGTGCTCTATATTGCACTCCAGACATTTAACCTCTTGTCTGGCAAAGATTCACCTCTTTCCTGAAACATTTAAACCTTTACTTTCTAATAGGGCACAAATAACCCATTCCTTGCCAGAAAGCTCCATATCAGTCATTTTGGCCAGGGATTGATTGTCACACAGGGGCTTCTTATAGACTAAGCATGGCCTTATTCCTATGGCTGCAGTATATAGCAGGACATTTTTGGTTTTATTCCATCAACAGTCAAACATCAACATCAAAGAACAGGAGGGCACCTTTGAGAGACGTCATAAGAGGAATGAAAAAAAGATTAGCCTTCGTATCCAAATATGGATCAAATTAAGAAGATTCTGTTTAAAAACTGGCATATTTTAAAAGATTCTTATCCAAATATACCAGAATTTCAAACGGTTCCCCTTATGTCTTACAAAAAGGGCAAGTCCCTTAGGGATAAATTAGTGAAGGCAGAACTTAAGGGAGACCAGAGTAAAAGATTCTTTGGCACACCAAAATGCGGCACCTTCCCATGTCTCAATTGCTCCTGTTGCAGTGCCATTATCCGTGGAGACTCCTTTGTCCATCCCCGCTCAGGACATAAACATAAAGTAAGAGGGTACTACACGTGTAATTCCACACATGTAGTATACCTACTAAAATGCCCCTGTGGGTTAATATATGTAGGAGAGACCACACAAAAAGTAAAGAATCGTATTTTAAAACATAAATCTGATATCAGGACCAAAAAGGTGGAGCTTCCAGTACCGTGCCACTTTGTGGAATTCGGTCATGACGTTTCACAGCTGAGATTTCAGGTAGTGGAAGGTATCCCTAAATATACCAGAGTGGGGGGGATAGAGAGAAAATCCTGAAAAGGAAAGAACTTTATTGGATTTACCATTTAAACGCGATGTCCCCCCAAGGGTTAAATAGAGAGGCGGATTATGCACCCTTTCTATAATGCAGGTCACAACAATTGGCGATTATGAAATTCTGCTTCATCGTAGCTATTTAGGTCTCCAATGGTGGGAATGGGTTAATTTAAGTGTTATGTGAATAATTAAGCAGATTTTGCATTTAATAAATTTAATTGATATGTACTAATAAATCTACAATTGACACCATTGAAGACATGGTAGCAACATTGGTTTTAAAGGCAATGTTTGTGCTGTGGACATAATCATTGCAAACAGGTGTTACAATGATGAATCTGTGTATAACACCGCTGTTTTTAATGATGTTAAATACTCATGATGTATTTAAGAAAGTGTAGAGATATGTTTAGTAGACTTGACAAAGACCTGGCTGCAGGTCGAAACGTTGTTCTACTGTTGATGGAATAAAACCAAAAATTTCCTGCTATATACTGGAGTATTTTTCTTGATATTGTGCTACGTCCTTGGAGTGAGGACTTTCCAGTGGCAGCTCAAAGGTGGATGGCAGCAACCTGAACTGAACTTTATTCCTATGGCTGGGAGACATTTCATTTCTGAATTCACGCACATCATTATACAGCGGATACTGGTTATAATCAGCAATATATGGATTTACTTACAAGAAGGCCGCTTACTCTCAGGACCCTCAGGCTGGATCTCCTCTCTGAATTCACCAGTCAGATCTGTGGCCTCACAGGGCTCAGGACACAAAGGGGATGGAGCTACAGGGGTTAAAAGGAGAGTGCAGGAGTTACGCATTAGGGATAGACCGATATCACTTTTTAGGCACCTATTATCGGCAGCCTTTCAGGCCAATAACCAATATCCTGTGCATTTAAATTTTTGAAAAATCACAATTTCTACACAAATGTAGTGCCACTTCAACATGTTTAATAAAAATCTGAACAGTACATCAACTAAGAAAAATAAAGTACTTGCAGAATAATGTAAATAGCTTCCCAGAACACAGAAAAATGGCAAAAACCCCTTATAAACTTCACACACCAAATGTCACTACTAGAAAGCTAAACAATATTTTGGGTTAAGTAATCACAGCGCTGTGTGAGGGGTTAAAATAATAATACTCACAGTAATGTGCGCTGTGTATGAGCCTATCACTCATACACCGCGCACATTACTGTGAGTTTTATTGTTGTGCAGCTCTTTGTTACGCTCATACACACTGCATATTACTGTGAGTTTTACTGCCGTGCACCTCTTTGATACACTCATAAACTCACAACAATATGCGGTGTGTAATTGTTGTGGCGCTGATACAGTATTGTGCGCTTTGTATGAGCCCATCACAGAGCTCCACAGTGCAGCATCATTGTTCACTTTCTAAGTGTGAATAATAGTGCTGCATTAAAAAAAATCATAAATACAATTATATATTTTTTATTTTACACAAACCTTGGTCATGTTTGTTATCATTAGAAAGGCCATGCCCTTGCCTTTCCAATGACACCTCAGATGACACTCTGGCATCTATGGTTGCGGAGATATGGGGATCCAAATGTATATCTCCCCACAGGGAATTGCCTGCCTCTGACGTTCCCCCGGGACAGACCTGATTGGATCCCTGGAAACAGACCTCTAGCCCTCCGATCCTTAGAAATGGTCGGGACCGCTAACCCTAACCTCTAGCAGCCACAGAGGCCAGGGAAAATGGCAACACTGAAAAAGAGTATACTGCACAACAGTATACAACAGAGATATGCAGCACACACCTTGAATGACAAGCAGCGGATAACCAGGCAGTAACACAGAACAAGGGTGGTTGTATAGACAGAACCTTGCAAGCAGCGTAAGGACACTTAGTACTGCGCGACAGTATATGTATGGCAGGAACGGGTGGCTCACACACACACACAACACCAGGGGGTAACAGTGCAGACAGGGAGTAAGAGAGAGAATGGTCATTAAACAGGCAGAAGTCGGCAACAATTCGGGGTTCTCAGAACAGGAGGGTCAGCAACAGGTCAACAAACTAATTTATAAAGCAGCGATGCGGGAAAGAAAGTCCACAACAAGGCAAAGGCTCACTGTGCGCACTCCTCCTTTGAAGCTCGGTGATGCCGCATCATCAGGGTGTGCCCCGCCCCCTGATTGCTTGCACACACGCCGGATCTCCTGGCACCCGGCCAGGCTCCCTCAGGGTCCCCCTGCCTGCCTCCCGGGGCCCTGGACGTCACACTGCCCAGCTGACGTCAGTGACGTGTCAGATGACGTCAGTGACGTGTCAGATGACGTCAGTTGGTGGGGACATGTCACACAGGCAGGGTTAACAAAGATGTCAGCCGCCTGCGGGATAGGTCCACGATTGGCGCCGAGACGTGGATCGTCGCTGATGGGCTGCAGACTAGGGATGGGCCGAACTCGCTCGAGTTCGGTTCGCTGTCGAACCCGAACAATACCCAAAGTTCGCATTCGTGTGCGAACCTAGTTCGAATCCAATGCAAGTCAATGGGACTCGAACGTTCGTTTTTTAGAGTGCCCTCCAAGAGGGCATATATGCAAGATATTTGCCATAAAAGATGTATGGGGGTCCGAGTAGTGCCCTGGGGACAGGAAACAAGGAAAAAAGTTTTAAAAAAAAGGTTTTAACCACTTCAATGCGGAGGACGCGCTCAGCGAGTCCTCCGCATTACTGCTGGATGCACTACTCCGCATTACTCCTCGATGTCAGCCCAGCATCCGGGACTGCAGCCGCTGAAATTAGGTGTCATCGCGACAGCGCGATGACACCTAATTCAGGCGCCCCCCCGCATGTGCGGAGGTGGCGCCTGAAAGGGAGGGGGGAGGTCCTTCGGACCTCTCTCCTCCCGATCGGCGGCGTTGCGGGGGTTAATCCAGGCACCATTTGGAAGGGCACAGCCTGCCCTTCCAAATGGTGCCTGGCATTAACCCCTGGGAGCTGGATCGCGAATCGGCGCTGAAAAGCGCCGGTTCGCGATCCTTTCCCGGAGCTGGCCGACATCTTGGATGTCGGCCAAGCCTCCGGGAACTCCCCTGAGGACTGGCGTCATCGTGCTACGCACGATGACGCCAGTCCTAGAGTTAACCCCTAACTGCCACCAACGGTGGAGATAGGGAGTTCCAATGAACTCCTATCTCCCGATCCGTGGCAGCTAGGGGTTAACGTTTGGTATGGTTGGATCGGCCAGAGCATGGCCGTTCCAACGATACCAAACTACTGTGAAAAATTTTGTAAAAAAAAAAAAAATTTAAAATAAAAATTATAAAAAAAAAATAAACATTTTTTTTTTTCTTTTTTTGGTTTGTTAATGCAGCAATATTGTTCCCATTTCAATTATAATGTGAACAATGATGCTGCACTAACGATTTTTGTATGCGGTGCGTTTGTTAAAATCGCGTAATTTTCCCCAAAAAAAATGTAACGAGACCCCATCTCTAATTTTTTTTAACAAGCGCACCCCATACAAAAATATAACCGCAATTGCTCGCATGTTAAAATGTGAAAAAAACACTTTAACACGTTGTAAATTATTGAAAATACATATTTTATTGCATTTTTTGTTATAATATACAGACATGACATAACGTATACATATAATAATGACATATTATGAATCTACCGAGTCTGACGGAAAGAACGATATATAATATGTCTGGGTAATATACTAAAGTAAGCCTTCAAAACACGTTTAAACATGATGAGAAAACCGGTAAAAATGACCTCAGCACAGAGGCGGGAAAAGCCTCAGCAGCGAAAGGGTTAAAGGAACAGTGAGTTTTCCATGAAATAAGGGTTAAAAATAAAAATAAAAAATTCCTTCAAATATCGTGCCTAGGAGGTCCCCATAACCTGCCCATGAAGTGGCGGATTTTTCGGATGTATAGAAATGAATGTAAAAACCAAAAAATGACATTTCAAATGACGGTAAATGGTTTTCCTTTAATCTATCCATAAACAACTGCTTGGGGCGGCAGTCTGTATGAAAAGAGGAGACATTTGAGGACACGCAGAACAAGTTTAATGAATTTTTTTGGCTAAATTATTGTGAAATTTATGCAGGCTTTGGATGAAAGTAACAATAGGTGCTTTAAAATTGGGCCTTTAGAGTCGGCAACAGTACCATCACACAGTAACCCCTCTGAGGATATGAATCTGGTACAGGCGTCAGTGGCAGTGCACCCAAATATTGTGCCTTTGGTGGCAGAAAGTGCCATCATACAGTAACCCCTCTGTGGTATTGTAGAAGAGTGCAGGGGTGGACCATGCGGTCCTATATTACAAAGATATGAATCTGGTAAAGGCGTCAGTGCACCCAAATATTGTGCCTTTGGTGCCAGGCCAGCAAGTGCCATTATACAGTAACCCCTCTGTGGTATTGTGGAAGAGTGCAGTGGTGGAGGTTTTGGAAATGTAGAAGAGATCCCCGATCTATTCAGTTACAGCAGCATTCAGCATCAGGGGAGTGATAGCTGCTGATCCAGGACTGATTCATTTTTATAAATGTCAGCCGGTCTACAGAGTCGGTGGACAGACGCACTCTTGTCTGTGACAAAACCTCCTGCGGCACTGAACGTCCTTTCAGAAAGCACGCTGGATGAAGGGTAACCTAGTAGCTGGATAGCATATTGGTTAAGTTCTGGCCAGTGATCCAATCTCAACACCCAGTAAGCCAGTGGATCATCTGCTGTAAAGGTATCCAGGTCTGCCCTTGCCCCTAGGTAGCCCTGCACCATACGGTGAAGACGCTGGCAATGGGTGCCTACATTTGACGTCCCTGGGCGTCGTGGACTAAAATTTTTTAAAAAGGCATCAGTCAAGCGGCCCCGGCCTTCACCACTCTTCCTCTGATCATCCGCAGCCTCAGAAGCACCTGTGTCATCAATTGGTAACCTACCAGTGCCTGGAAGGTGTTACACAAGTGTCGCTTTAGAACGTACTCAAGTTGTTTCATCCTATCCTCCCTGTGCGGGCAGGATGAGCTCTGCAACTTTACCATTGTATCGTGGATCAAGAAGGCTTGCCAACCAGTAATGATCCCTCTCCTTGATAGCACGTATCCTGGGGTCCTTTACCAGGCTTTGCAGGATAAGGGAGCCCATGCAGCGTAGGTTGGAGGTGGCATTAGCTTCCGAGTCTTCCTGGTCAATGAGAATGACCCCATCGTGCACTCCCTCCTCCCAGCCACGTACTAGTCCTTGGGTTTCTGGGCACACAAAACCATCCCTTTTGGAATCCCCACCTTCAATGTCCCCACTACTTAAATATTCCTCCTCCTCCTCATCCTCCTCCCGTCTGATCTGAGGACCCACAGGAATGCTGTCTGCGTAAAGACTGGGGCCTTGAGAGCTAGGGAAGTCCTCCTCTTCCTCCCGCTGCTCTGCCTCTAGTGCCACATCTATAATTCCCGGCAGAGTGCGCTCCAGCAGGAACACTAAAGGAACTGTGTCACTGATGCATGCACTGTCCCTGCTCACCATCCTCGTTGCCTCCTCAAATGGTGACAGTACAGTGCATGCATCCTTGATCATCAGCCACTGCGGGGGGAACAAGTTGACCTGATTCAGTCCTTGTGCTATACTCGCACAGGTACTCATTGATGGCCCTCTGCTGCTTGTGCAGACGCTGAAGCATTGCCAATGTCGAGTTCCACCTGGTGGGCATGTCACAGATCAGACGGTTTGTGGGAAGGTGGAATTCTCTTTGAATTTCTGCCAGGCGAACACTTGCTGGGAATGACTGTCTGAAGTGGCTGCAGACTTTTCTGGCCTGGCTGAGAAGCTCTGCCAGCCCTGGGTACCAGGTTAGGAAACGCTGTACCACCAGATTTAGGACGTGTGCTAGGCATGGTACATGCATCAACTTACCCAGGCGTAGGTCGGAGAGAAGGTTGCTGCCATTATCACAGACGACCATTCCCAGCTGAAGCTGGCGAGGTGTTAACCCATCTCTGCACCTGCCCCTGCAGAGCTGACAGAATTTCTGGCCCGGTGTGGCTCCTGTCCCCTGAACAAACCAGCTCAAGCACAGTATGGCATCTTTTTTCTTGAGCCATTGCGTAGCCCCTGCCACGAGTCGGTTTAACTGCCACTTCGCCAGAGAGCGAGAAGGAGAAGGAAGAGGTGGTGGAGCAGACAGACCTCATACAATCAGCTTTCTGGAGGCGTGGTGGATGAGCAAGCTCCAGCACAGAGCCCTGTCCTGGATCCCTCCCAGCTGCAAGCAGAGTTACCCAGTGTGCCGTGAAGAAAATGTAACGGCCCTGTCCATGCTTGCTGAACCACGTGTCTAAAGTGATATGCACCTTGCTGCTGACTGCCTTTCCCAATGACTCCATAACATTGTCTTCAACGTGCTGGTATAGTGCTGGAATGGCCTTCTGTGAAAAGTACTGGCGTTTCGGATCGTGCCACTGTGGTACAGCACATTCTGCAAATTCACAGAAGGAGGCAGAGTCCACCAGCTGGAAAGGCAGCAGCTGTAATGCGAGTAATTTTGCTAAGCTGGCATTTAGACGCTGTGCATGGGGATGGTTGGGACTATATTTTTTCTTATGCTGCAGCAGCTGGGGCAACGAAATCTGAGTGCGTAAATCTGCAGCTGGTGATGGGATGCTGTCACATTCTGAGGGAGGACCTGGTACACCCATTACTGTAGCATCATCCCTGTCAGTGGAGGTTGGAGTCAATGACATGGCAAGCCATATAGTGGGGGTAGAGACCGGTGAGGAGGACCTACGCAAAGTGTTGCGCCAACTTCTATAAAATTTCTGTGAATTGTAATCCGTGTCTTCTCAGTCACTGACAGTCAGCTATCAGGGGGTGTCACATACTTCCATAAAATTGTCAGGTGGTCATATCCGGTGTCTTTCCCACGCTTGACCCTCTTCTCACATAGCTTACAAATAGCAACGCTGCAGTCTGCTGCACATTTCGTGAAGAACTCCCAGACAGGAGAGTACCCGGACGTGTGCTGCGAGACAACAGCGCTCTGCACCTGAGCAGCTCTGACATCTGATACCTTGGACTGGCTTCGGTTGGTCATAGAGGTCATTGTGCCTTGTTTTTTTGTGCTTCCTCCTCCTCCTCCTCACTTGACTCCTCTGTTCAATCAGGCACCCAGGTGGAGTCAGTGACCTCATCATCGTCATCAACCCCTATCTCCTCATCACTGGAGCCAACCTGGCAGTATGCTGCAGCTGCTGGGGCAACATGAGTGCCAGTTGTTTGTGTGTCACTGCTGGCACCCCCTCCCTCTAGGCTAATTTTACTCCCTTCATCAACCTCATAGTTTGAATCAGAGCACTGGAGTTGCTGCGCATCCTCATGCAGCATGTCACTGTCATTGTGGTCAAACTACATTGTAGTCAGCGGACTCCTCCATGTATGGTGGTGTGGCTGCTGCAGGAGTAGCTGTGGACATGGAGGTTGCATTAGATGCTTTGGCAGCTGAGGTGGACTGTGAACCACTACAAGTCTGGCTGGCGGAGGATGAGGATGGCCTGGTTAGTCAATCCACCAAATCCTCTGTATGTTGCTGCTGCATAATACGGCCAGCACCAGTTAGAAAGGACAAGCGTGCCCCTGCAGAGGATCCACCACGTCCACGATGACCAGGGGCACTGCCTTCCGACACAGATGCTGCTTGCCCTCTTATCTGTGTCTGGGAGCGTCTGCCTGTCCTTTTTGGTCTTTCTGACATGGTGAGTGATATATAGATTAAAGATATACAGAACTCTGATTCAACTCTGGTATAAAAATTGGAGATATGCAGAACTCTGTTATAACTCAGCGATACACCCCGATAGCTGGCAGCAGTGACAAGACACAGATTACAACAATTCCCAGATATCTGCTAGAAGTGAGACCCCAATAGCTGGCACTGAGAAGACACGGATTACAATTCACAGAAATTTTATGGAAGTATGTGACACCCCCTGATAGCTGACTGTCAGTGACTGAGAAGACACGGATTACAATTCACCAAAATTTTATGGAAGTATGTGACACCCCCTGATAGCTGACTGTCAGTGACTGAGAAGACACGGATTACAATTCACAGAAATCTTATGGAAGTATGGGACACCCCCTGATAGCTGACTGTCAGTGACTGAGAAGACACACTTTCCACCACCAATTCCCAGATATCTGCAACAAGTGAGCCCCCAAATTGCTGCTGTCACTGAATGAGAAGACACACTTTCCACAAATTCCCAGATACATGCAACAAGTGAGCCCCCAAATTGCTGCTGTCACTGACTGAGAAGACACACTTTCCACCAACAATTCCCAGATATCTGCAACAAGTGAGCCCCCCAAATTGCTGCTGTCACTGACTGAGAAGACACACTTTCCACCAATTCCCAGATATCTGCAACAAGTGAGACCCCCCCATTAGCTGTCACTGGCAGTGAGAAGACACAATAACAGAACAATCTCCTCTCACTCCTGCAGAAAAACACGTGCTGGCTGGGCTGGATTGAAAGCCTTATATAGTGTGCTGTGGAACTTAGCTCTGTGAGCCCATGATTGGGCAAAATTTGCCCAATCAGGACTCTGAGCCGTGATTGGCATAGTCTTGCACCTGTCTTGTGGTCAGGTCCGAGACTCTAGCCAATAACAAGCTTCAGGGAAGTGGAAAACTGCATTGTGGTCCATAGTGGTGCATTGTGGGCAAACTCGAGACGAACACGCAGAAATGTTCGCAGTTTGCGAACTATCGAACATGCGATGTTCGATGCGAACTCTCGAACCGAATGCCCATCCCTACTGCAGACGTCCTCCGCAACTTTAATACAAGAAAGATATTGGTAGCGCTGATAGATAGGTGTAGGAGATCGCTAATACACACTAAATGGTCCTTGTTTCTCAAACATCAAGAAATACATAGACAAAAAATGGTGTAGCAATATCAATGTCCTCCCTGGGGTAGAGTCAAAGTTCCATTGATGCACTCTTGGAGTCTTCCTCTTTAGATACCCTCAGATAAAAACATAAGAGAAGTGCATCATAGTGCAACCCATAGAAAAAAAAATGTGTATATGTGGATGAGCGATGTCACTCACATGGGGTGGAACCCTCCTGGTTCAATGTGAAGCAGTTCTGGGTAATTACGGGCCACCCAAATGCCCTTCCGAAAGAGCTCCACTCTCCATGTCCAGATGAACTACGTCCAGAAAGCACAATGGGGATGATGAAACTCTGCTTCGTATTCTAGGAATTCACTCCAAATGAAAACTCCAGTAGTAATAGTAAAAATCCTTATTAAAAAACGGTAAAACAAATAAACAAAAGCCAGAACACATTTCGCCAATTAGATAATGTATCCAGCTGAGGAAGCCTTTGATACATTATCTAATTGGCGAAACGCGGTCTGGCTTTTGTTTATTTGTTTTAATAAAGATTTTTACTATTACTACTGGAGTTTTCATTTGGAGTGAATTCCTAGAATTCAGAGCAGACTTTCATCATCCCCATTGTGCTTTCTGGACGTGGTTCATCTGGACGTGGAGAGTGGAGCTCTTTCGGAAGGGCATTTGGGTGCCGGTAATTACCCAGAAGTACTTCACCTTGAACCAGGAGGGTTCCACCCATGTGAGTGGCATCGCTTATCCATATATACACATGTGTTTTTCTATGGGTTGCACTATGATGTACTTTGTTCTCTTATGTTTTTATCTGAGGGTATCTAAAGAGGAAGACTCCAAGAGTGCATCATTGGAACTTTGACTCTACCCCAGGGAGGACATTGATATCGCTACACCATTTTTTGTCTATGTCCTCCGCAACTTAGTGGAGGAGTGCCTGCCCTGCCGTTCTGAGTACCGGCAGGAAAATCCTTGTTATCGGTATATCTGCTATGGAGCATGCCAATACCGATAACAGAGAAAAACCTGAATATCGGGCAACCCCTATTACGTTTAATCCCACATCAATACATACGAAACCAAAATACATTTTAACCACTTAAATGGCATGCACCATAGCAGGTGGGTCTGAACGCCGTGGGGACAGGATAGCAGGCCCCTCTGAAGTCTATGGGCTGCAGCAGCTGGAGAGCTGGGCATACTAGTATGTCCCGCCGGCGTTTATACTCACCCACTGGACACAACCGTCCAGAGGTAAGGAGTAAATTATACAAAAGAGAATATAAAAAAGTCCCTAACACGAGACAAGAATGAGCAAGAAGAAAATAGTTGTAACACTTCTGGATTCAGCATCTGGTCAACATCACTCCAGGCTTAAAAAAAAGCTTAATTAGCCAGGACGGTCAGACAATAGGACAGACAGAGGCACAGGGACAGAGAGAACAGACAGTGGCACAGGGACTACCATGACGTCAGAGGGTAGGACAGACAGAGGCACAGGGACAGACATGAAGCACATGGTCAGAGAGGGACAGACTGTAACAGACTTTTGATCCCTGGCTGTGTACCTCCGTTATTAGCGTTGCCTAGAATTGCTCAGGCGCCAGATTAATGCTACCCAGGTATCCAGATACAGCCAAGGCTTGTAATAGATACAGCACAGAGACAGATACACAGAATGAACAGAAACAGATTATACATTGTCTATTAACCAGCCCCACAGGCAGCGAGCCCTGAACAAGAACAACACAATGTATAACGGCACCTCTGGGAGTGGTTAGAAAACAAACGATTCCCTCTCCCCATAACTGGCTATCCCTGGTACATAAAGATAACAGATATCTGGTACAAACACATACAAAGGGATGAGCTTCTCACATGGATTCAAACACACAAGACACACGAACACACATTTTTACATTCTTTTAACACTAGTGTATGTGCTGCACATAACTCACATGTAACTCGGGGTCTGTGGTGTGTTGGCTGCTGGTGGGAACTAAAGTATGTGTACACCTTTGCAGTGGCGGAAGGAATTCTGGTGCCGGACTGCTGACGGGAAGTGAATAGCTGAAGAGAGAGCTGAGGAAATGGATCCATCAGCGATGAATGCAGAGCGCTAAGAGGACATGCAGCAGCCACAGATAGGAGGGGGTTAATAAGAACTTTTACTGTTGAGCTATATATTAAACCAGTTTGATTATACTGCAGACATCTCCTGTATCTGTTACTAAATGCACTGATTAGGCTGGCCGTCCACTGGGTCGTAGTCGGAAGAATGACTTTGTCATCCAACTACAGACATTGCTGTCGCACAACCAGGGTCGTCCACTGGAAGCATCTGTGGAAAGCCCAGGCCGACAAATAGGCCGCCTAATCCCATTTGCTCCAGTTTTCAGTTTTCCCTTTACCAGTTCATTATAAAATGGTACAAAGACTGGCAGTGCCAGAACTGGACCACCCCAAGCATCTCCTGCTTTGCTCCCTCAATGTCCAGGACTGGGATGTTCCAAGGGGTAACAGTGCATATTTGTTGGTGCAGAGCACTGCATCGCCAGGGATAAAGAGCATGTGGATAGTATGTGCGGTCCAGACTTTGCCAGTAGCGCCCTGTGACGGGTTCGTTGCTGGTACTGGTGCCGGTGTCCGTGCTGAATTTGGTTCTCCCATTAATAGAGCCTGTCAACCCATTTGCGCTGATTGGATTTCCACGTCGCTCTGACCTTTCTAAGGCTGGGGTCAGACGAACGCAGTGTTAACGTCCGTGTTGCCGCACATAAGTACGTCCGTGATAGCATACAATTGTGTTAAATGGAGCCCCACACACGAAGTACGTCCGCACAGAAGTGCGGGGGCTGACGGACGCTGCAAACGGACGCAGGTTAGGCAAGAACGTAATACTGCTAGAACGGACGTGCGGAGTGCGCCACGTCCACAACGTCCGCATAGCTTGGTGTGTGAGTGATGGAGCATGGTCAGACGGACTGCATTTATACGTCCAGCATTTTTGACGGACAGAATGTTCTTTCATTGTAATTTATTTTCCCTGCTACATCAGTCAAAAAATACGTCAGTGAAAAAAACCGACTGTGTGGCCACTACCTTGTCGTCAGTCAGTAAGTACGTCCGTACTGCACGGACGCACAGTCCGTAGAAAATGCGCTCATCTGACCCTAGCCTAAAGCCTAACTAAGTGCGTTGCGTCAGCAGAGCGGAGCAGTCAGTGAGCGCACGCCGCTAGCAGGAAAGTCTCTTTCCAATATGTATGTAAAATTGTACCAACCACAAACCAATCAACAAAATGAGGTTGTAGCAACGAAAGATATATAAAATGAATAAAGAGTGAATAAAATTAGACACACAGACAGTACGGAAAGTGTACTGCCATATAAAGTGATGATTAGTGTGTGCTATAGCAGCAATTAGTGATCGAGGTGCTGTGAATTAAGCACAATGATTAGACCAGGTGCTGTATATAAAGCACTGATATACTCCTGTTGCTACAAAAAAACGCTACAAACAGTGCTAAAAATAAAGCACTAATACTTGATAGAACGAATTGTATAAATGTGTCAAAAAGTGAAAAAAATTGCATTCAAGTGAATAAAATATAGACCTCAAGTCAAAATTCAATCAAGGAATAAAAACCACAATTTAAATTAACAAATGTGAAATAGATTACAGTATACAAAGTGCAGTATAAAAGAAATTAAAAAGATGGTTGTTCAGCAGTCCGTATAAATCATAACGTAGTTTTGCATAAAAAAATTGTCCATAATCCATAAAAGAGGAAAGAAATAAATATGCTAAAATAAATTGTTTATACTGGCCGGATTACAAGTGCAGCTGCCGGGCTAACCAGAAAAATGGAGTGGATTTCCGGGGTGAGCCAGGAATGTCACCCTACTTGGGCAGTTCCCTCCCCCCCTTTTTTTTGTTTTCTTCTTTTCTTCCTTCTCTCCTCTCCCTCTCCAGCCATCTGTTCTGTGCCGTGCCGGCTGTCACACGAGACTCCACCCATATCTGGTCCACCCGGACTCCTTTATTTTGCTCAGACTGTTACCCCCATCCTCTCTTTTTTCCCCTGCTCCCCCATCTCTTTGTTATTTTTATGTTAGCAGGATATATTTGTAGTATATATATTGTTACTTTATAGGATGACTTCTTCTGAGATACATTACTGCGGAATTTGTCTTTAGTCCTGCGCGACCGTTATTTCATACTGTGTGTTTTATTGCTGTCATTTTTTCAAAATAAAATTTTGAAATACAAAAAAAAAGAAAAACGGTAAATCCCCAAGTCCGTTAAAGAGAAAGATGCAGGTCATAGAGCTGGAGTCTGGCGCTAGTACTCAGAATCTTCAGCTTCAGTAGAGGCTATCCAGCCTGGGGAATATGTGCTCAGTGGATCAAGTTGTTGAATGCGGAAAAAGAAAGAAAAAAAAGAGAGGATTTGTGCAGACTGTATTGTCTCAATCAGAACAATTGTAAGCTGGGGATATACTCACATTTTCTGGTGTCAATTTAAACAAAAAGGCACCAAAACGAAGGCAAATTGGTGGATTGGTGGAACCAAGGGGCACCGATTCCCCTACCGAAGGTCCAAGAGTAAGGAAACTCGATCCTTCAGGATGTCAGTTCAGGATACCAGAGGAATAATTCACCAAGAGTCGTGCAAGGTGAAAAATTCACAGACGGTTTATTATAACAACAATAATGAGGTGTATTTTATTGACCCAGCCCAGCCAGCGCGTGTTATTCTGCAGGAAATACTCTCTGTATTATGTGCTTTATCGAAGTTTGAGACAAAAGCTGAGAGGTATAACTGTAAACCTGTGCTGTGCATCTGTAAAGATAAACATCAGGGTTATATAAAAGGAGTGCTGTGCTTTAAGTAAAGAAAAAAAAAAGGATATACTCTGGGTCAGCTTATGTGTCACAGGGAAACATTGAGATTTCTGTGCAGAGGATAAAAGGGTGAAATATAGTGTAAGCTCTGAGGTTTAGGTAAGTATAGTGACCATGCAAACTGATTTAGAAACTAACCATTTTAAATGTGTAACTGCCATTAACCCCTAACATGCCACAATATAACCAGGGGAAAACATTGTGAGTAAAAGACAGTGTGGTACACAGCCTCCCCATTAACCCCTAAACTGCCATTTGCAAGGGAAACAAAAAGGAAACAAAGTAGCAAAACAAGAGGACATACAGGGTTATTCAGAGAGCGTGAAAAGCAGGAGAATGACTGGAGAATGAAAAATTCTCCCTTTCATCTCACTTTCCAAATCGGCTATTTTGACCTAGAATTTTTCATTCTCCTGCGTTTTACGCTCTCTGAATAACCCTGTAAGTCTGAGATTAGAGGGGCAAAGGTTTAAAAGTAACATCAGGAAGCATTATTTTACTGAGAGGGTGGTGGATACATGGAACAGCCTTCCAGTTGAAGTGGTAGAGGCCAAAACAGTGATTGAATTTAAGCAGGCATGGGATAGGCATAAGGCTATCCTAAACAAAAGATAAATCCAGGTAAAGTATCCATGTAATTGGGCAGACTAGATGGGCCGAAAGGTTCTTATCTGCCGACATTTTCTATGAAACCTTGAAATGTACATACTGTAAGGAATGAAGCCTGCCCATTAACCCTTTATATATACAACTAAACCACGGGGGAAATGAAAGTAATATACAATGTGATATACAGTTGTGTTCAAAATTATTCAACCCCCAATGCTGTAAAGGGTTTTAGGGAATTTAGTGTACATTTGTAATTGTATTCAGAATGAAATCCTACAAGGACTTTTTAAAGAACCATATGCAACTAAAATGACATCAATTGGTTTTGTAATACAGTAGTAAATGTTTCTTTTGTGAATTCTTCATTGACACAATTATTCAACCCCTTAAAGACTACCACTCTGAAGAACAGAGGTTCATTCAAGTGTTTTCAATCAGGTATTGAAAACACCTGTGGATGTGACGGAGCAGCAATAAAGCATAATAAGCACCAATTAGGCAGCTTTAAAATGACTGTGATACTCAGCTCCTTCTAGACATTTACTGGTGTGGTTACAAACATGGTGAAGTCAAGAGAATGGTCCAGGAAGACAAGAGAAGAGGTGAGTACTCTTCACAAGAAGGGCAATGGCTATAAGAAGATTGCAAAGATGTTAAACATACCAAGAGAGACCATAGGAAGCATCATTCGCAAATTCAAGGCAAAGGGCACTGTTGAAACGCTACCTGGTCGTGGCAGAAAGAAGATGCTGACTTCGACTGCTGTGCGCTACCTGAAGCGTAGACTGGAGAAAAGTCCCTGTGTGACTGCCGAGGAACTGAGAAAAGATTTGTCAGATGTGGGTACTGAAGTTTCAGCTCAGACAATACGGCGCACACTGCGTAATGAAGGCCTCCATGCCAGAACTCCCAGGTGCACCCCCTTGCTGTCTCCAAAGAATAAGAAGAGTCGACTGCAGTATGCCAAAAGTCATGTGGACAAACCACAGAAGTTTTGGGATAGTGTTCTGTGGACTGATGAAACAAAATTAGAACTGTTTGGGCCCATGGATCAACGCTATGTTTGGAGGAGGAAGAACAAGGCCTATGAAGAAAAGAACACCTTGCCTACTGTGAAGCATGGCGGGGGGTCAATCATGCTTTGGGGCTGTTTTGCTTCTGCAGGTACAGGGAAGCTTCAGCGTGTGCAAGGTACCATGAATTCTCTTCAGTACCAGGAGATATTGGATGACAATGTGATGCAGTCCGTCACAAACCTGAGGCTTGGGAGACGTTGGACCTTTCAACAGGACAATGATCCCAAGCATACCTCCAAGTCCACTAGAGCATGGTTGCAGATTAAAGGCTGGAACATTTTGGAGTGGCCATCGCAGTCACCTGACTTAAATCCGTTGAGAACCTCTGGTGGGACTTAAAGAAAGCAGTTGCAGTGCGCAAGCCTAAGAATGTGACTGAACTGGAGGCTTTTGCCCATGACGAATGGGCGAAGATACCCGTAGATCGTTGCAAGACACTTGTGTCAAGCTATGCTTCACGTTTAAAAGCTGTTATAACTGTAAAAGGATGTTGTACTAAGTACTAAGATTGAATGTCACTTGGGGGTTGAATAAAACTGATAATGATGTGAGCACAGAAAAGACATTTGTGGTTATTTCATTATAAATGTTATGTTATATTTGTCTGACCTACACGTGCCTCTTTGATTTAATTGTAAGCAAGATGACTGAATGATCAAAATCAATGTCAAACTGGCCAAAACACTCAATTTCAGTGGGGGTTGAATAATTTTGAACACAACTGTATAGCCTGACTGTTAACCCATTTAATGCTGAGCCATTTGCTCCGTGTAAAAAGAAAAGATTAAATTTTTTCTTTTAACCCCTTAGTGACCGGGCGGTTTTACACAAATCCGTCTTTTAGTGACCGCTGCTGTTTTTACGTTTCTGCGCTGTTAGTGTTTAGGTCAAATTTTCCTCTTACTCGTTTATTCAACCCACACATATTATACACCCTTTTTCCCGCCATTAAATGGACTTTCTAGAAATACCATTATTTCCATCATATCGAATAATTTACTATAAAAAAAAATATGAAATATGAGGAACAAAATGGTAAAAACACACTTTTTTGTAATTTAATCCCCAAAATCTACAACCACCCAAAACGACCCCGGCTAAATAGGTTCAAAATTTTGTCCCGAGACTAGAAATACCCAATTTTTACATGCGTTTGCTTTTTAACCCCTTCACTGCTGAGACAGTTCACCTATGTGCGCTGCGCTCATTCTGACCATTTTGTGCTAATTATTTTTAGATGACAGCCTAGGTCCTATTTAATTAAACCCCCCCAGACAAAAAAACTTTAAAAAAAAAAACATTTTTTTTTTATTTAACTTTTTTTTTTTAAACCAAACCTGGTCATGTTTGGTATCATTTGAAAGGCCATAATCAGGCCTTTCAAATGATGGCAAATATGACCATCTAGCTGCCATGGATCGGGAGATAAGGGATCCTTAGGATCCCCTTATCTCTACATGGCAGCTAGAGGGTTAACTGGCCCACTGACATCCTCACACATATGGTGAGGTTGTCACTGGGTGGGGGGGACCTGGAGGCTTGGCTGACATCCAAGATGTCAGCCCCCTCCAGGTTTGAATTGCGTTTTGGCGCCGCAACGTGATCCGGCCGTGAAACGGTTAATGCCATACACCGCTGGAAAGGGGAGGCTCTCCCCTCTCCAGCGGTGCAAACGGCATCTCCCTAGCTTCAATGGTTGGGGAGATAGAGGGCTCCGAAGGAGCCCCCCCTCCCCTCCATTGAAATGAATGGGGACGCCTGCTGATGACGTCACCACGCAGCGTGGCGACGTCATCAGCCTCGCCTGCCCATGTAAATCACATGGGCAGGCTTCCTCCCTGCCAGATCGCCGTGGGATCCGGCGAGGGAGGTGAGTATCGGGCGGGAGGGGGATTAGGCGCCGCTGACGTACCCTGTACGTCCGCGGGTCTAAGGGAGACCCGAGGACAGGACGTACAGGGTACGTCAGGGGTCCTTAAGGGGTTAATGTTATGGTTATGTTGGATATATTTGGAAAGGCCATGCTCTGCACTTTCCAATGCCATCCCAATCGATCATGTGTAATGCCCAGGCACGGAGATGCAGTGCTCCAAATGACCCCTGTGTCATCTGGCTGCAGAGAAGCAGGCAGCACAGCCCCATCCTCCCTTCTTGTGGGCACTCTGATCCAGCAACTCCTATCACTGGGCCTGGCAGGGTGCAGCTGCTAGGGGTTAGGGTGAGGAGCAGTTGGGGGACAGGGGGAACTATTGGGCTTAGGAGGGAACAGAGTATGACTATGTCCCTCTGCCTGTGTTATGCCTGTGGGGGGAAGCTGGCCCCGCCAATCAGCATGTACAGCCAGCAGAAAGTGCAGGGAGAAAAGGGGGGGCAATTGGCAGCATGTGGCCGAAACCCCCAGAGCTGCAGGGCAGATGCTGTACAGAACTGCATGTTCAGGGCCTCGGCACAGGCATTTGGCCAATAGTAAATGGGCTGACAAAAGCCCAGGTGCCAGGTGCAAATTCTAGTTTCCATTGCGACCTGATGCCTGGGATTTGTCAAGCTCTGCATTAGATGTATAAATGAGTAATCCCAGAAGCTTCACTGTTCTGCGTGTGTGTGTAACATGTATGTATGTATGTTTGTTATTCTGTCTCCCCATTCTGCAGCGCTACGGAACTTGTCATCTGAAACATGAGCCAGGAAACTGGATAAAGTGAAAACACCTTCACACACACTACTGCCCCTCTATATTATTTCTCTTATTCTATTAGACTTATTGCTGTGGGAGCACAAGTCAGGACGGGTCAGAGACAGTCCTTGTGCTAGGGCAGCAAAGAACTGAGGCCAGGTCACGAATAGGAATAGTCCTTGTGCTAGGGCAGCACAGGAGTAAGACTAAGGAAAGGACAATCTGTAGGGATCAGTAAGGGTCCAAAGAGGTCTCTGGATCACCAGCAAGAGTGCCGCGCCTGCTCCTGCATTGCAAGCTGATAAGAGTCTCCAGATACAGAGTACAGTGCTAGGATAGCACGTCTCGTGGTGTCTGGGCATCCATATAACAGTCGCGCAGTCATACTATCTAGATATGCGTTTGTTGTGTGTGATTTCGGAGACATATAGAAACGTAGAAATGTGTTTTTGTTTTATTAATTAATTTTCTTTCTTTAACAGGACGAAAAGAGAAAATCCAATAGATAAAGAGATTAACAACGTGCATATTTGTGTTTACAATTCCTTACCAAGGCTGATCTCTTCGGAAATCTAATGATTTGGAAAAAGATTCCTTTGGTATCTCTTTTTCCAAAGGGGGATACTGTGGGCCTACCGAGATCAGCTGCATTAACTTCCACTTACCCCTACCGCTCTGAGAAAGAGAGGAGGGGGTTGATGCTTCCTTTTATTTGCAATTAAGGTTTGTGAAGTTTTTGGAAAATTTAAAGTTTTTGTGAAAGTTGATAGAAGGCGATATGTGTCTGGCCGTGAGTGACGAACATGAAGGCAGCCCGTGATAGAAAGTGATGGAAGTTGATTGAAGGTTAATGGGAAGTGATTACTCAAGGAAGTCATTTTTTTGCTATGTTCGACTTTTGTTTCATCCATTTGTTTCAGTGCCTTTGCTGAACGTTACAAGTTTAAATACAAGTTTTAACCCTGTAAATTTTAACATTGCAAGTTTTAAACCCTTACAGGTTATTAAAAAATTTTCAGTGAGAAACAAGGGAGTGTTTGTGAGGGTCCTGAGAACGAGCAACAGCACAATGGCCTGCTCTACGGTGGGTGCCCGCTCAGGTCTCACAAACAAGGTTTTAGCTTGATTGTGCCATTACAGGGATGAATTTTCCATATGCAAATCAGCCTGCTCTCACCCAGAAAGGGTGGCCAGTACTGATTGCCAAGGACGTCATCCCTGCACGAGAGGTACAGCAACCCCCGACGATCGTTTCGGCCTTATTGGGCCTCGTCAGGAGGGTATAGCTGACACCCCTCTAGGCACATCAAGCAAGGGGTCCACGTCTGGATGACCCTTTACAATTACAGTGAGAAACAAGGGAGTGTTTGTGAGGGTCCTGAGAACGAGCAACAGCACAATGGCCTGCTCTACGGTGGGCAAGGGTCTTTAATTTAGGCGAAAATTGCCCGAGTAACGCATGCCAACACACATTGCAGCTGATGCTGATGAAGCTGGATGGAAGATCATTCATATGATATATATATATATATATATATTGAAATTTAAGGAAATTTACTCAAACACACATTATTATTTCACATTGCAATGTTACATTTCCTTTACCGGATACCAAGATCAATAACAGAGTTTCAGACACAGTGCAATAAAACATTCTAACAAAAGGAGTTGTACTTCATCTTAAATTAATATGAAAGACGAAAAAACCACAGAGCTTTGGGTCTTTATGTTCGGAAGAATCATCACTGTGCTGTTCTCGTAAGAATATTCTACGCTGGATACCTGAACGTTTGTTCTAAGTGATGAATACTTCGTATTGTATATTCTAATATTTTGTTCGTATTGTATATTATTGTGTGATCATAATTCTTATTTTTCAGGAGTAAGTAAATGCCCTGATATGTTTATGATACTGCAGGTCGCATTCAATTAAAACTGGAGTTAGAGTATTTTTAATAATGTACTCAGGAAATCATAATGGTCTTTTAATTCAGCTGTCCAAAATAATCTTATGACAATACATCCAGTATTAAATATAATATAATATATATTATTAACCAGGTGGTTAAACTAGTCCCATTACTGTGAATAAAATATTAATAATGTTTTAATACGTCTAATGGTGATCTCAGCGATAATGAATTAATAGCTTTAACTTAATGTTACACCTAAAATGACAATTCTTTATATAAACCAGGTGTAAAGGAAGGAATTGCAGGAAGATTTCATTTGGTTTTATTGAATTATTTGGTTGCTGATTATATTTACCATATATTTTGATGGAATTTTATTTTTACTGGAAATGTTTTGCTTAATTGACCACTATACAAGAAAATAAGTTTATATAAATATTTTGTTACTAAATGGGTGTAGGGCGCACGGTGGCTGGTTTTCGGGCCAGAGTTGCGCATATACTTTTTCTATAATGAACTGAGTCGGATGTAGTAGGACCCTCTGGGTTATATACAAAAGAGGCTCCATGAGGTCCATATCCTGAGGGAGGTTTGGGTTTTTATTTTTTTGGCCTCTTTGGGAAATTATTAGTGTATAGTATCTGTGTTTCTTTTTGCTACACTAACATGCTTGTCTCTGTTGCAGTTGTGTGTTTGTGTGCAAGATGAATGAATCTGTTTACTTGTCCCCTCTCAGCCTGTCCAACATTTTTTCTTTTGCTATGTTGGTGTTTGCCATTGTTTTCATCATCGTTTTTACAAAGAGCCTCACAGTCATCAAGTACCCGCTGACTGAGTCCTTAGTGGACTGTGGACAGATCACAGGTGAAGCACGGCCAGCATACAAAGACTGCTACCTATAAAGTTCCAACGGGAGCCCAGGTCCTCTCGTTTCCATGACACACTGTCAGTGTGATGATTATGAACTCACCAGGGGCGGACTGACCCACAGGGCACTGCCCGAGGGCCTGCAGGTCAGTGGGGGTCCGGTTTTGGCTGGCTCAGTGGGCCCCCCCGTGTGCCCTGCTGCCGGTTTCTCAATTCCGCAGCTCCGGATTCAGACTCTCAGAGTCCGAATCCGGAGCTGTCTACCCACATGGAGGCACACTGCTCTCTGTGTGCCGTGCTGTCCCTGTGCAGCTGTGCTGTGACTGAGGCAGAGGGGCTGTGGTGTGCAGCAGGCACGAAGCATACCTCCTCCAGCCTCCCACATTAAAATGAAGCCTGCATCCGGGTATGGCTCCGCCCCCTTCATCATGTGGTGCATCAGTGCACTACACGCAGCAGCAGATGCGGAGGGCAAGCCAAGCACATGTTCAGAGTGCAGCCCCAGCCCCAGCCTGCATCCTCTCCACACTGACAGACAGGAGGAGGACATCAAACAATCATGGTAAATATATATATAAAAATGTTGTGGATTATGTGTCTGCTCAACACCTCTGCGTTCACCGTGGGTTATATGACTGTGGATTATGTGTCTGCTCAAACACCCCTGTGTTCACTGTGGGTTATATGGCTGTGGATTATGTGTATCCTCAAAAACCCCAGCATTCACTGTGGGTTATATGGCTGTGAATTATGTGACTGCTCATACACCCCTGCGTTCACTGTGGGTTATATGGCTGTGGATTATGTGTCTGCTCAAACACCCCTGTGTTCACTGTGGGTTATATGGCTGTGGATTATGTGTATCCTCAAAAACCCCAGCATTCACTGTGGGTTATATGGCTGTGAATTATGTGACTGCTCAAACACCCCTGCGTTCACTGTGTGTTATATGGCTGTGGATTATGTGTCTGCTCAAACACCCCTGCGTTCACTGTGGGTTATATTGCTGTGGATTATGTGCCTGCTCATACACCCCTGTGCTGTGAGAGTTTTATTGCTGTGGAGCTCTGGGATACGCTCATACACATTGCACATTACGGAGTTTTATTGTTGTTGAGCTCTGTGAGATGCTCATACACACCGCACAAGACTGAGTTTTATTTCTGTGGAGCTCTGTGATGTGCATACTGATCAGGATTTCTGTGTCTCTTGAAGTGATTTTCATTCTAACTTGTGTAGACAGTGTGCTATCTTGATTGTGTAATTTTACCTCCCCCTCCCCATTTCCCATATAAACTGGTCTCCATTTCAAATTAAAGATCATAAGGCTGGCCGTCCACTGGCACCGTATGTGTGATGGTGTGATCATCTGATATCATCTGAAGTCGTCCGTCCGATCCCACATCATGCAGGTGAATTAGCCCTCTTTAAATGCATCCGTCCACCATCGGACGATTTCAGACTATTTTATGCGATTAAAACAGATTAGCAATCCATTCAATTTAAATTGAATTTGGTCAGATGAAATCGGACGACCTGGTACACGCTTACATGAAAAAGATGCATTGTATAGTTAAACTGCCGTGAAATTTGGGGTTCCGATTAAAAAAAAAAGAGGCTTTTTTTCTCTCAAACGCGTTCCTTTTTTTTCCCCTTTGAGCTGGCTGCCTTCAGGAGTTGCTGTCCCTGGTGCTGAAACCTAATTCAGCACTGGGGACAGGGGGTTAATCCCCCTTCCCCTGTAGACTGGCAAGTTTTTTTTTTCCACTGTTTCAGCTGCACTGGATGGGGGCTGTCCTTGGTCCTGAATTTTTTCTCCACGCAGCAGGGTTTTTTCCATTCGGCGGTCTGTTCATCGGCCGATCTGGGTCATCCTCAGACACTTCCAGTGGACAACCCTGAACAGCCTATGGCGTTGTCTGTAGTCAGGTGACCAAGTTGGTCGCCCAACTTCGATGCCTGTGGATGGCCAACCTTATTCTTCCCTGCACTAAGTTGTCTGGTATTTGGGGAGAACGACCTGGAGTTATACAGCAGTCTCTCAAGTTCTAGTTGAGGGTTGTATAGAAAGGAAAGTTGCTGCAGATAGTCTTGACTTGGAGAAAAGTGGTGAACGCTGTAAGAGGTTGGGGTCTGGTTTTCAAGCGGGGACCTGTCAACCCCTAGTTCTTTGTTACAGATATCAAATGGTGTTTTGGCAAGATTATTATCTCAGCTGGACAACTGATGACTGATAGCAGGGCCGCCATCAGGGCATTACGCCCCATGCTGCCGTAAGGGGCCAGGGCCGCCGGGCCCCCCCTCGGCAGCGGCGTCGCCCTCTTACAGCTCCGGTATCGGACTCGAGGAGTCCGAATCCAGAGCTGTGTCCCTGCTGCTGCTGCTGCAGGAGCCGGAGGAGACACTGTGTCTCCTCCGGCTCCTGGCAGCTTCACTTCCTGGCTGGGCGGTGCCAAGCAGCGTGTGAGGGCCTCCCAAGCACGTTGCTTTGGCTCCACCCCTCCACTCAGTGAAGCTGCGCGCCTGAGCTGGAGGGACCAGGCTGAAGAGAGAAGACTGAAGATTGAAGAGAAGAAAAGAAGACAGCGGAGTGGTGAGCCTGGGCCCAGACCCAGGGTCCAGACCCCAAGGCGCAGACCCTGGGCCCAGACCCTGGGCCCAGACCCCAAGGCCCAGACCCTGGGCCCAGACCCCAAGGCCCAGACCCTGGGCCCAGACCCCGGGCCCAGACCCCAAGGCCCAGACCCTGGGCCCAGACCCCAAGGCCCAGACCCTGGGCCCAGACCCCAAGGCCCAGACCCTGGGCCCAGACCCCAAGGCCCAGACCCTGGGCCCAGACCCCAAGGCCCAGACCCTGGCCAGACCCCAAGGCCCAGACCCTGGGCCCAGACCCCAAGGCCCAGACCCTGGGCCCAGACCCAAGGCCCAGACCCTGGCCCAGACCCCAAGGCCCAGACCCTGGGCCCAGACCCCAAGGCCCAGACCCTGGGCCCAGACCCAAGGCCCAGACCCTGGGCCCAGACCCCAAGGCCCAGACCCTGGGCCCAGACCCCAAGGCCCAGCCCCATGGACCAGACCCCAAGGCCAGACCCCAAGGCCCAGACCCTGGGCCCAGACCCCAAGGCCCAGACCCTGGGCCCAGACCCCGGGCCCAGACCCCGGGCCCAGACCCCAAGGCCCAGACCCCAAGGCCAGACCCCAAGGCCCAGACCCTGGGCCCAGACCCCAAGGCCCAGATCCCAAGGTCCAGACCCCAAGGTCCAGACCCCAAGGCCCAGACCCAGGGCCCAGACCCAGGGCCCAGACCCCAAAGCCCAGACCCTGGGCCCAGACCCCGGGCCCAGACCCCAAGGCCCAGATCCCAAGGTCCAGACCCCAAGGCCCAGACCCTGGGCCCTGAACCCAAGGCCCAGACCCCAAGGCCCAGCCCCATGGACCAGACCCCAAGGCCAGACCCTGGGCCCAGACCCCAAGGCCCAGACCCTGGGCCCAGACCCAAGGCCCAGACCCCAAGGCCCAGACCCCAAGGCCCAGACCCTGGGCCCAGACCCTGGGCCCAGACCCCAAGGCCCAGACCCCAAGGCCCAGACCCTGGGCCCAGACCCCACGGCCCAGACCCTGGGCCCAGACCCCACGGCCCAGACCCAGACCCTGGGCCCAGACCCCAAGGCCCAGACCCAGGGCCCAGACCCCAAGGCCCAGACCCAGGGCCCAGACCCCAAGGTCCAGACCCCAGGGACCAGGCTAGACCCAGTGCGCAGACCCCAGGCCCAGCCCCATGGACCAGACCCCAAGGCCCAGACCAAGGGACCAGGGCCCAGACCCCAAACCAGACTCAGGGCCCAGACCCCAGGGACCAGACCCCAAGGCCCAGTCCCAGGGACCAGACCCAGAGCCCAGGGTCCAGACCCCAGACACCAAGGCCCAGACCCCAGGGACCAGGCCCAGCCTCCAGACCCCAGACACCAAGGCCCAGACCCCAGGGACCAGGCCCAGCCTAGACCCAGGCTCCAGACCCCAAGGACCAGGCCCAGCCTAGACCCAGGGCCCAGACTCCAGGGGCCAGGCCCAGCCTAGACCCAGGGGCCAGGCCCCAAGGCCCAGCCCCATGGACCAGACCCCAAGGCCCAGACCCCAGGGACCAGAGCCCAGACCAGACTCAGGGCCAGACCAGACTCAGGGCCCAGACCACAGGGACCAGACCCCAAGGCCCAGTCCCAGGGACCAAACCCAGGGCCCAGACCACACCAAGGCCCAGGCCAGACCCCAAGGCCCAGAGCACAAACCCCAAGGTCCAGACCCCAAGGCCCAAACCAGACCCAGGGACCAGGCCCAGACCCAGAGGCCATCATATACAGCCCGTTACTGTGAGATTTATTGCTGTGGATTCTGTGCTACCTTCATACACACCGCACATTACTGTGAGTTTTATTGCGGTGCATTCTGTGATACGCTCATACACACTGCACATTACTGGGAGTTTTATTGCTGTGGTGCTATGTTATGTCCTTTTTTTTGAAGGGGGAGAAAAGTGGTTAGAGTTTGAGGGAGAGCCGGGGGGCCCCATCGTGAGGTTTAGCAAGGAGCCCCATCATTTCTGATGGCTGCCCTGACTGATAGGGTACGTGTACGAAGTGCATGGATCTTGGTTCTTGCCCATTGAGCTGGGATATCAGGACCTGCCTGACTCTCTGGAGCTTCTTGAATGCTGCTGTACTCCTCGTCTCTTCCTCTGGATTCCAGTGTTTGTTAACCCCTGGTATTTGTAGTGGCTTTCTATGACTCCTATTTGGCCTTCTGGAACTCCATATCCCCCAGTAATAACATTTTTTGTCCTCACCTTTACATTTCAGGGGTCTGACGAACAGGAGATCTGTGTGTTTTCTGAACCTCTGCCATGCTTCAGGCAAGTTACTTGCTTCCCAGTTCACAGTGAGCACTGCAGCTGCATCCATGTCAATAGAAGAGATACGTTTCTTCTGACCCCATGTAATGTTTTGTTACGGTGCTGCGGAATTGTATGTCACAATAAGCTCAGATACCAATGCAGGGTAAACGGGTGACACTTTATTAAAAGAGAGAAGAGAGGGGGGCGTGGCCGGCTACCATCGAGGGCAGACGTGTCTTGGTGGAGCTCCGCACGTCTGCCGCTCTTGGGGACCTCCAGCTGACACAAATTGAGGTGATAATTGTAATTTGAGGTCCCGCTGTGGCTGGCTACCGGAACTGAGCTGTCTGGAGCCCGATTGTCCCCCCTCTGGACATAAGCCGACTTTTTTGGCCACTGTGTGGTGGATCTGGATGGCCGTCGGCCATTTGGAGACCTGCTTAGGCTCCTGACCATCTTGAGCCCCTCCTGCTTCCCCCTGTGGGTTTTACTTGCCAGGTGACGGCTTCTCGCAAGCTCCGAAGATGGAGGGCCCCCATCTTCTGGCTGCGCCGGAGGTCCCCCTGGTGAAGAGCATAAGGGACTGTGCGGCATGGTGCGGACCAGAGCACCCGATCCCCCCTGCACGAGGTATGGAGGCAATGTTTGCAGCTCTAGAAGACTGCCTGATGCGGCTACCAGGGGATGAGGGGGAACCGCTCACACGCGGCGCTTGGCTCCAACTGATGGCCGTGATAAGAACTGGTCGGGAGACTGCAGATTTGGGGGACGAGGTGACCAGAGGTGCTGTCCTGAGGCCTCCGGATGCCGAAAAGGAGCGTCTTACTTTGGACATCGCCCTGGAGGAGCCGCAGAAGATGCATCCTGAGACCCCAGGCGCAACCCTGTGTGTGGTTCCGGGTGATGTGCTGGCCGAGAATGGTTGCGGGGCAGCTGAAGAGTTCACTGTGTCGGCGGAGCTGGATCCCCCCCTGCTGACTATGAAGCTGGATCAGTCCCCTGCTCTGTTGCGGCTTGAGGCTTACACTCGGGCAGCTGGAGTTAGGAGTTACGTTGCAGGTGGGGGCTGGATAGCCCAGCTGGCTGCGTTTACTCGCACCGGGCCTCTGTTTGCAGAAATGTCTGGCCTGCACTGCATTGCCCTACCTGTCCTGCATCTGCTGCCCTTCTGAGACGCTGGATGAAGGGACCCGTTCACTGTCTTCCGAGCGGATTTTTGTTTTTGTCCCCCGCCCTCATGCTGAGACTATTTAATGAGACCATCCTGCTGTTTTATGACATTATTTGTCCATTGGAGATGCTTTTTTTTTTTTTTTTTTTATGTTGTCCTCCCATCTCCCACTTAATTTTGCTTTCCCACCCCCCCCCCTTTTTTTTTCCTCCTGCTTGACATCCTCGGCTGTCTTTTTCCTTATCTTCATCAATATGACTTGAGGAATCGTTTTTACTTTTATTTTTTGATGAGACCCCCCCCCCCAATTGGGGATAATCTTGCTGACTTTTTGGTTGCCCTTAGATGTCTTTTTCCATTTTATAATTATTATTGGCTACCCTTCTGATGTCTTGTGTTGGCCCTGCGTGGCCATTTTTGCCTTGCACTACATGATGCTACACGGTTATCTAGAAATTCAAAAATAAAGAATTTAAAAGAGAGAAGAGAAAAATACCTCTTGCACTCAGAGAGGCTGCACAACTTTCAACTGCCCCAACTGAAACCAGAGAGGGCAAAGGTCATCATGAAACACGAAACACTGCTGTGTGAGTGGTTGGAAACCACACATCCAAATATTACACAAACAATGTGAGAAAAGCATAGCTAAATATTGTCTTATATGGGTAAACATATGTATATGAAACAATGTAGAATTGGTCCAGCTGACAAGGTGCTTCAGGTAGAAGTTTATTTATTTATTTGCAAAGTATTTTACCAGGAAGGATACATTGAGAGTTCTCTCGTTTTCAAGTGTGACCTGGGCAGAATCTGCTGGATTATCTCCTTTGGTGATGACTGCAGGGTGCTGATGACCATGTTCATACACGCAAATGGTTTTTCAGAGTGATAAAGGTCTAGTTGACCTGGTATAGTAGCTCCTTTGAAGATGCTGACTGAAGCCTTATGTTTTGACGTCCTTGTGATGGACAACATTGGGCAGAAACTATTGGCTGGTAGTTGGAAACATGGATCTAAGGCTGGCAGACGAACGCACTATGTGCGCCCGTAGTGACGTGCCTTCTGGCATCCGTCGCAGCATTGAGACGCTGCGACGGGGCCAGCCACACGCTGTTGCACGCACATCGAATTGCTCGCGCAACAGTGGTCGTGCTGCATCCATGCAGCAAGCCTCTACGTCAAAGCGCTAGGAGGTGCACTGACGGAGCTGCAAAACGCGATCCTCCATAGGAGGATCGAGCCTTGCAGCGCTGAGCGAGGTGGCCAGGAGGGTGTCGAGTGGAAGAAACGTCCACTCTCACGGACATTCCTTCCGCTCTTCAATGACGCTCGTCTGACCCCAGCCTTAGGAGGTGACATTAAATAGGGCTGTTGCGAGATTGCAGGATACTGGGGTTTGGATATTTCTTGCCTGCACTGGTCTTTACCAGTAGTGACTTTGCAGTCTGTACAACTTTCTCACCTAATCCATCACTTTGCGGATAGTAAGGACTTTATGAGAAAAAAGCCCATGCATTGACAAATTTAAATTTGCTGGATACATACTGGGACCATTGTCTGGTATCCCATGCCTTGAGAAAGAAGCCTTTAACTTGTGTATGACAGCAGCAGATGTTGTGCTGTGAAGTCTGTCCAGCTCAAAGTATCTGCTGTAGTAGTAAAAAGTTCTGAATACATATTGTGCCAGGTGAGTAAGTAAGTAGTAGCCACAATTTGCCAGTTTGTCTGTGCCTGATCATGGGCTCTCTAGAGCTGGAATAACGGTATGTGAGGCATATGGCAAATTTACTAACAATTCCTTTGCCATTCCAGGCAAAAACAAAATACCACAAACTCTGTGCTTGCACTTTTCAAGACCTAAGTGTCTGTCGTGTATGCGTGAGAGCATTTCTGGACAAAGGCTTCAGAGCACAATATACTCGACTTCAATGATTAAGCCATGGAGGCAAGAGAGTTCATCTCTTATTCCAAAATGCTTTTAGAGTATTTCTTTCTGTCACCAGGCCAGCCATTTTGTATAATGTCCTGAATATTTAATATTCCCTTTCAGGCAGATCTTTGATTTCTTCTGGCTTTGGTCGCTGACAGGATGACTACTATATACAGTATGCACTTCTATGTCCACATCTTCACAGAAGCTTGGGTCTTGGCTAGACAATATCTTTCTGGACAGCATGTCGGCAACTGGAATGTCTTTGCTTGGCTGTTGAATGACAGTGAAATCATACCTCTATCGAATCATTCTTTGTAGCCTTGGAGGAATTGTTGCCATTTAGACATGTGCATTCGTTTTAGTACTAAAACGATTTAGTCCAAATTTTGGGATAATTTAGTTTTCGTATGACTCAAGAGATACGAAACTGCTCAGTACAAAAAACGAAAGAAACTAAAATAAAATCCACTACATTTTAGTTTCAGTCCTTTTTGTGATATTACATTGAGTGAAGGAGACTAGCAATGAAGAGTGCAACATCGCAAAACTACAGAACAGGTTTGTATGCGTAATTCTTCCCGACCCCTACCTGAAAATCTGACAGTGATAGAGCTCCAGAATACTCACTCGCAGCACAGACAGCCAGCACAGGAGAGAAAACCTTTACTTAACCCTTGCATGTCTATGAGGCAGACAAGATGATAAACACAGCTGGAGAAGGAAAACCTTCAAATAAATCACACTGAAAGCTAATGACAGAGGAGGGCTGGATAGTGAAAATCCCTTTATAACAAGCAGCGCAGGGAGAAGAGAGGGACTTTATAAAACGTGTGTTATCTCCCCTCCCGCTCTGCATAATAGGGGCTTAGGTCTGATACATTTTATATTATCCATGAGCACTATACCCCTTTCCTCATCTATAATACACGTTTTATATAAATTCCTTCTCCTCTCCCAGTGCTGCTTGTTATAAAGTTTTTTTTTATGTCTGATACATTTAGTATCCAGCTCTCACAGTTACTCTGTCATTATGAGCCTTCAGTGTGATTTATTTGAATGTTTTCCCTTGATTTAAAGTGCTTTATTTTATTATAAAAATTAATTTGCACCAGTCATCTCTTCTCTGAGCTTCCAGACCGATTTACGTTAATATTTTCCCTCTCCCCTGCTTTTATATTCCTGTGTCTCCCCCACAGAGATACAAAGTTTAAGTAAAAGTTCCCTCTCCTTTGCTGGATAAGCATTGCATTCCGAAGTTCTGCACCCTCCACATGCCAATGCGGTAGGATGTTCTATACAGAGAGGGGCATTAATTAATGCATGGAGGATGTTCTATACATTATACAGAGAGGGGTATTAATGCAGGAGGATGTTATCTACATTATACAGAGAGGGGTATTAATTAATGCAGGAGGATGTTCTATACATTATACAGAGAGGAGACTTTTTTTTAGCCTTTTAAATCCAGTGGCTGTGAGAGCTGAGATCGGCTGCTTGTTATATTATCGCTCAGTACAATGTATCAGGCTCAGCTGTTACAGTAACTGACTGTAACAGCGCTCAGAGTTTCAATAAAAGGAAATAATATTGTTTTAACCTCTTATATATAAAAATATTATTTACTACTTTTACTTAAACTCTGAGCGCTGTGATGAGCAGCAGTCAGTTACTGTAACAGCTCTGCCTGACACATTGTGCTGAGAGCGAGAGATACTGTAACAAGCAGCGATCTCAGCCCTCTGAGGAGCCACTACAATAGTAATTGTATCCACTGGTTTTCGGATGAATGAAATTAGTTTTCATACTAAAGAACTGAAAAGGAATTTCTTTAGCAACTAAATAAATTGCATTTTAGGACTAATCCATTAGTTCAAAACGAAATTTTGTGCTGTGCACATGTCTAATGTGCAGTGTGTCAGGATTGTACAGTATCTTTTAAAGTGATTGTCCCTGTGGCAAATGTGGGAAACTGACCATCTGTGCTGCGGCGCAGCCTTAGCTGCAGTGAGTGGGTGATGGCTGCTGCAGCATTGCGGTGGCCATCTGTAAATATGGAGGGGGCGCAATGGATCCCCCAAGTCGCTGCTGGCTCCAAGTGGATTTTCTTCACACAATTTTCAAAAAGGTTATTTTAAGGAGTTCAGAAATAAATTGTTTAGCACAGTAATGTACATGTGGGTGTTGCATTGTAGGGGGTGGGGTTTTTATGGGTGTGGCCTCCTGTGGGTGCGACACAAGGGGCCCCATGATCTCCTATTGCCCGGGGACCCCATTAGTTGTCAGTCCGCCCCTGGAACTCACAATGTGATGTCACTGAGAGCCGATTGTCCGCACAGTACAGATAAGGACATACTGCTGGTTTGATGCCGATGCTACCTTCTCCTGACTGCTGAGTATCCACCCTCAAAGACTCCACTCTGAAACTCAATCACCTACACTGGGAAACAACAATATTTTTCCTCTTTTCTTCAAAAAGACTGTGTCCTCATTTAAGATAACTCCCTTAGATAAGGCTGCGAGGGTGAATTAGGAGAACGAGAATGCATCTTCTGTGAGTAGGTGCATGTATGAAGTTTGTGGAGTGAATCTTAGTACAAGGAAACACAGATAAAGATCTGACTCATGCCAATTAGTATCAATGCTTACTTTTTACTAAAATGAGGTTACGTAAATTATTCTTTTCTTGTTTAATGGAATTTATTTGGGAATTAGAATTTAACCAGAACCCATGGACTAAGTATCTGATGGATTTGACTGCATTTTTTGGTCTGGGTTCAAGGTTCGGTTCCTTGGGGATGAAAATCCTTAACATAGTACCATATACAGTAAAGCTTCTGCTCGGGTTTTTACGGCATTTTCGGCGGGGTTAATCCAGATGTTTTTGCGGGTTTCAGTGTGCCTTCGCCGGGTTTTGCGGCAACTTTTCCCTGCATTACGGCGTCCCTGTGGTGTTTGCTGAATACACCGCAGGGTCGCCGAAATGGGATCGCCAAATCGTGCCGAATTGAAGAGAGTGAAAAGTCACCGAACGTGCGGTGACTTTTCTATTCTCTTTGAAAAACCCTGAATGTGTTTGCTCTGCAGGAGGCATTTTATGGATCTTCCTAATTGATGTTCAGCAAAATCTATTAAACGCAAATTTCCCCTAATATTTGTATATTAAGACACATAAAGCCAGCTCTGACCTGCGCCTGGATCCTCCTTTCAGCACTGAGCTCTCTGCTATAAACAAAGGCTTCTCTCCCAGGGAACTTCCTGTCTGTACAAACCACTCCTCCACAGGAAAGACTCTAGTAGAGTTCCAAACACTAAAGCCCAACTCTGGCCATTTATATTGTCTTCAACAGTAAGTGAAGGGTACAGAGACCTGAGCTGGAGACACTTTAATGTTGGGGATTGTCTTCTGTGTTTTGAACTCCACTCTAGTAGTTCTTTGTGTGCAGGAAGAGGCTTGTCACAAACACCACAATCAGGTCTATTCACTAAACGGTGAAGTCAGGAGAATATGCAGAAGTGAACAATCTAGGTCAAAATAGCCAAACCAGAAAAATTCTCCCATTTATCGGTTTCCAAATCAGCTGCTTGGTCTAGATTGTTCTCTTCTGCCAATTCTCCTAAACTTCACCTTTTAGTGAATAGACCTGAATGTGTGAAACATCACCCAATACTGAGGAGCTCACAGATCAGCCATAAAGTATTCTCCCTTCAGGCGTTTATTGTCTATTTATATCCATGTTACAGTAATGTGCATTGTGTATAATTGCATCACAGAATCCACAGCAATAAAACTCACAGTAATGAGCACTGTGTATGATTGCTGTGAGATTTATTGCTGTGGATTCTGTGACGCAATGTGCACTGTGTGTATGAGCATAACACAAAAACCACTACAATAAAACTCACAGTAATGTGCAGTGCGTATGAATGCATCACAGAATCCACAGCAATAAAACTCACAGTAATGAGCACTGTGTATGATTGCTGTGAGATTTATTGCTGTGGATTCTGTGATGCAATGTGCACTGTGTGTATGAGCATAACACAAAAACCACTACAATAAAACTCACAGTAATGTGCAGTGCGTATGAATGCATCACAGAATCCACAGCAATAAAACTCACAGTAATTTTGGGAACCTGTTTAAGGATATTACGGCACAAGAGAAAGTGCAGAGGAGGCAACTATTGAATACGGGGATTGGAAGGGTTCATTTATGAAGGAAGATAAACAAGCTTAGCCCTTTCACTGCTGAGCCATTTCACCCGTGTGCTGAGCTCATTTTTCCCGTTTTGTGTTCATCATGTTTAAACATGATTTGAAGTCATGTGTTATTGAAAAACCCAGACAAGTTATATATCCTTTTTTTCAGCAGATTCTGAGCAAGGAGGGAACACTGTGCGGCTGTGCCGTGGCTCATCACTGGTTCTGTCAGTAAGTGATTTGCTCCAGGGATGAAATCTGTCAGTATCTTCAATGGAAGATTCATCATCAGCGCTGGAATCAGAGTCTGACATCATAAGGACGTCAGCGGCTTCCTCAGCGCTTAGCCATAATCTGCTTTTGGAAAAATAAATGTATTCTTCAAAAGAAAATTACATTGTCCAGAGTCTAGAAACAAAAATCCTAAGTCTCCTGGACGTCCCGGGAGTCTGCCTAACGCCTGCAAACGCTTCTGAAACTCCCGGATTCGGAAGAGGTGGGATCCCCAAGATTGTGACGGGTTTTGTAGCTGAATGAAATAGCTCTGTGTGCAGAAAGTCAGTGTAGAACTACATTTCCCAGCATGTAGTGCTCCGGTGATGTCAGCAGGCGGTGCAATGAGAGGGGGAACTTGTCCCAGTATACATGGGCAGTGGTATAGTTTCATGAGTGACATGAGGACAAGTCAGGCTTCTGCCATCTATAGATTCTATAATCAGGGGAGTGTCTTTCTCCACCAATGGTGCCAAATGTGTTGCTGCAAAACCTGAGTCAAGGAAATTTACTGCAGCCCCAGAATCAATAAGTGCCTCGGTATCTAACTTGATAGTACCAGTGTCTATGACTTGGGAAACTTTTACCTGGGGGAGTTTCTTCTTAGACATAAGAGACACAGAAGTCATGCCTAAGACCCTTCTCTCATGAGATCCTGGACACGACAGTTCTGAAACCGAAGAAGTACCTGATTCCCTAGGGCATTGCAACTAGACATGTGCACAGCACAAAATTTCGTTTTGAACTAATGGATTAGTCCTAAAGTGCAATTTATTTAGTTACTAAAGAAATTCGTTTTCAGTTCTTTAGTATGAAAACTAATTTCATTCATCCGAAAACCAGTGGATACAATTACTATTGTAGTGGCTCCTCAGAGGGCTGAGATCGCTGCTTGTTACAGTATCTCTCACTCTCAGCACAATGTGGGCCCTATTACATAGTTGGTGCTAACACAACCAGAGCTGTTGTAAACTTCCCAGAGCCATTATAGCCTATGGAGGTTTTCAGTTTACAACAGCTCTGGTTAAGTTAGCACCAACATTGCAATACTGCCCCGTGTCAGGCAAAGTTGTTACAGTAACTGACTGCTGCTCATCACAGCGCTCAGAGTTTCAGTAAAACTAGTAAATAATATTTTTATATATAAGAGGTTAGAACAATATTATTTCCTTGTTTTACTGAAACTCTGAGCACTGTTACAGTCAGTTACTGTAACAACTAAGCCTGATACATTGTACTGAGAGATAATGTAACAAGCAGCCGATCTCAGCGCTCACAGCCACTGGATTTAAAAGGCTGAAAAAAAAGGATCCTCTCTGTATAATGTTTAGAACATCCTCCTGAATTAATTATTGTCCCTCTCTGTATAGAACATACTCCTCAATTTATACCTTTCTCTGTATAATGTATATAACATCCTCCTGCATTAATACCCCTCTCTGTATAATGTATAGAACATCCTCCTGCATTAATTAATGCCCCTCTCTGTATAGAACATCCTACTGCATTAGCATGTGGAGGTTGCAGAACTTCGGATGTTGCGCTCTTCATTGCTGGTCTCCTTCACTCATCAATGTAATATCACAAAAAGGACTGAAACTAAAATGTAGTGCATTTTATTTTAGTTTCTTTCGTTTTTTGGACTGAGCAGTTTCGTTTCTCTTGAGTCATACTAAAACTAAATTATCCCAAAATTCTGACTAAATCGTTTTAGTACTAAAACGAATGCACATGTCTAATTGCAACCGAAAATGCCCTCTCCCAACACAATACAAGCATAACCCTTCATGTAACCTGTATTGTTTCTTGACTAGAAATACCAGTCCTACCTAGTTGCATGGGTTCGGGTACTGGATGTTCAACTGTGGTCGGTATAGAGGCAGCTGACACAGGAGTCCCATAGGTATAGCAGGCAGGACTCTCTGAGGCCTTTCCCGAGGAGGCCTTCTTTCACGAATTTGATCGTCTAAGGCAATGCAGAATTCTATGAGTTCATCTACAGTGGCAAGAAAAAGTATGTGAACCCTTTGGGATTACATGGAGTTTTGCATGAATTGGTCATAAAATGTGCTCTGATCTTCATCTAAGTCATGACAATTTGAAAAACACAGTCTGCTTAAAATAATACAACACAAACATTATATGTTTTCATGTGTTTATTGAACAGAACATGTAAACATTCACAGTGCATGTTCTGTTCAATAAAAACATGAAACCATATAATGTTTGTGTTGTATTATTTTAAGCAGACTGTGTTTTTCAAATTGTTGTGACTTAGATGAAGATCAGAGCACATTTTATGACCAATTCATGCAAAACTCCACGTAATCCCAAAGGGTTCACATACTTTCTCTTGCCACTGTAAGTCCTCCGACAGAGACATAGGAGCAATTTAATTTATTAGGTTCTCGCATAACTCCTCAGTAAAAGCCAGGGTCAACGCCTCGTTAGTCCACTGTACCTCTGAGGCTATAGTCTTGAATTCAATTGCATATTCAGAGACCCTACGGTTACCCTGCTTGATACGAAATAGAGACCTCCCAGCATTAGTTGCTCGTCTGGTTGGGTCAAACGTACGTTTTAACTCCCGAATGAACCCCTCATATTTGTAAACTATGGGTTTTTTCAGTTCCCATAGAGGAGTGGCCCAGAGTAAGGCTTTGTCAGACAGATGATTGATAACATACCCCCCTCCTTGGCCCTTTCAGACAGACATAACCCAGGATTTAGTTCAAATCCGGTTGAATCAGGAACCCCTGACAAGTACTGTACTTGGAGTTCAGTCATAACGTGTATGGTACAGGTACTGGAGGTGATGATGGCGCCCAAACTTTCTGATGCAAGAGCGACTGAAGAGCCAGAGCAATCTGATCCATACGGTGGTCCTGCTGCTCCAGCCAGGACATAATCGTAGCCAACTGAGTCAAGAAAGTAGACAAGTCTGTGGGATCCATTGGCCCTGATGTAATGTCACAGATTCCCCCTTGAACTGTAATGCTGGTCCCTGTACACAGATCCCTATCTATCCCTCTGATCATTGAATGGTCGGTAAACTGTCCTAGCTGCAGGGATTCACAAACAGCCAGGGTTAAAAGGCCCCAAAGCAGTAGTAGCATATAGGCCCCATTAGTACAGGCCTTAATACTGCAGTGATCAGACAGAGCAAGATAGCACAGCTCGATATACAACTTATATCTCACAGATAGCATAGAGGCAACACACCAATCGTGGATCTTAGACACAGGACAGTCAGTGTATGAATTGCGGTTCACAGACACATCAGGTTTGATACACAAAGCAGGGTTCTCAGGCAGACCTGGGTCGATACAGTCAGTTGTGTCAGTTCACGCAGTTTGGCTTTAAACCCGGTGGCTCTGTGTCATCACGTAGCAACCTGCCTCCCGACCACCCACACTTCTTTCCATTGCCTGCCCATCGCCTCGCACCCGGCCAGCCAGCAGCGCAGATGGCACTGCCAGGTGCCAGGCATCCCCCAGAGCAGCCTGGGACACCCTGGAATCGCTGGATGTGACAATTGGTTCTGGGACTGGATGATCTACCTTGGTCAGTACAGAAACAGAGGTGCTACGACAGGAACCCCAGAAATGACAGCAGGCAGAAGTCTATGAGGCTTCTCTCTGGGAGGCCTTCTCTCCCAAATTTGGCCATCTACTGCAATGCAGTAGTCAATGAGATCATCAAACCCTTCAGGCAAAGTCATAGGAGCAATCTCAAACATGATGTTTTCACAAAGACCCTTGGTAAAGGCCAAGTCTAATGCCTCATTAGTCCACTGTACAGCTAAGGCTAAAGGTTTGAACTCTATGGCATACTCAGAAACCCGTTGGTTACCCTGCTTAATATGAAAGAGGGCTCTCCTAGCACTCTTTGCCCTTCTGGTTGGGTCAAATATATGCCTTAATTCACCAATGAATCATGTATGATAGGTTTTTCATGTTCCCATAGAGGCGTAGCCCAGAACAAGCCTTTATCAGATAAATGATAGATAATATACCTGACAGGCTTTTTCAGACGGACAGAACCCTGGATTAAGTTCAAACAGAATATCCAGCTGAATAAGGAACCCTCTACAAGCATGCTCTACATCCATACGTGCGGGTTTTTCTGAGGCAGGAGGAGCGTTTTTTTATTAATTATTTAAGATTTTTATTTTGCACATAAAAGGGTCACAGTATGACCAACAAGGATGGCCTCGCAGGGCCAGATATCATACTCTCGCAAAAAGCATATAAAAACATACAGGGTTATTCAAAGAGCTCCGAATTGCAGGAGAAAGGTAACCTAACGTTGAAATTCAACGTACGGTTACCTTTCCTGGCCATTCGGCTATCCAGAGAGCAGGCAATTTGTCAAATCCTGGCGATTTGCCTGCACATATGGTGCCTGTTCAGTGCCTGTTCGAGGGCAGTGAATGCCCATAGAGAAGCAATGCTTCGTCTATTCAGAGAGCAATACCCAGCAGTGAAAAGTTGCCAAATTGCCCTGCCATTCGGTGGTTTATTTCAGTAGGTTTATTCAGGCGAATCCCATAGGCTTCAATGTTTCCTTCCCTTCATCCCCCACATCAAGTCTCTTTCCTCCTCCTGCCGATACCAACTGCGTAATATTTCCAGAATTCGGCCATTTCTTACCGCTGTCACCACAAAACAACTCATACACGCCCTGGTAATCTCCCGACTTGACTATTGCAATAATCTCTTATCTGGCCTCCCTCTGTCCCGCCTCTCCCCCCTACAATCCATCCTGAACGCCTCTGCCAGGCTAATTCACCTCACCCGCCACTCTGTCTCTGCCGCTCCCCTCTGCGAGTCCCTTCACTGGCTCCCCATCCACTGCAGAATTAAGTTCAAAATCCTTATCCTTACCTACAAAACCCTCACTAACTCAGCTCCCCACTACCTGTCACAAAACCCTCACTAATCACCAAATACACCCCGGCCCGCTCCCTAAGGTCAAACAGTGACCTGCGACTAGCTTCTCCCCGCATCACCTCTTCCCATGATAGACTGCAGGATTTCTCACGCGCAGCCCCCACTCTCTGGAACGCTCTCCCTCGTACTGTCAGACTTTCCCCTAACTTCTCTTCCTTCAAACGCTCCCTTAAAACGTTCCTATTTAGGGAAGCCTACCACCCAACTCACTGACGCAACCATCAATCACCCTCACCTTACAGTCCTCTCCTCCTGTTTCCAACCCCAACCCTCCCAGATTGTGAGTTCCTACGGGAATAGGGCCCTCATCTCTTCCTGTACTGTTTGTCAAATGTTGTTCAATGTATTGTAACCCTGTCTATACTGTGCTTATTGTACAGCGCTGCGGAATATGCTGGCGCTTTATAAATAAAGAATAATAATAATAATAATGTTAAAAATATTCCCGTTTTAATTCAATATCTAATAAACCGTTCATTATAATATTCTGTAGTAAAAAGTCTCTTTATTTTTACATTTTTTTAGGACCTTTTAGGCATTTTTTGGTATTTCTTTGAAAACATTTTTTTTCAAATCTTTTTTTCTGTTACAGCCCTTTTTATTATCATTCACTGGACCTCATATGTAAATGTGACAGAGCACGCTGTCACTGTGCGACTTGGAGGGAGCTGTGCACTAGCCTCCTGCCCAGAGACTATGGCCCGTGAAAGAGACTATTGGGGGAACTGGTGGATCTTTTAAATATATTTGGTTTTCACTGTTTTATATATCTGCCAGTTAAATAAATATTTCTGATGTCTGTGGGTTATTCCCTTGTGTATTTATTGTATAGTCTCTTGTTTTGTATATTGCGTACATTCCCTCAAATATCTAATCTTTTCTCTGTATAGTGTGACCTCTGTATTAGTACCTGCTTTTTCTATTGTGTAAATTCTCTCTGGAAGAAATTCCTTATGTTTATCCTGCTTTTTCCTTCCCACATTCTCCATTGTTTGAAGGTCCTGTGTAGTTATCTGATCTGTGCAGTTATCTGCTTGATTGTTTGCAAATGAGGTTGATGGTTGAGTGTATCTCTGTGCTGTGTAATAAACAGGTAGTTCTTTTCTGACCAAGCTCGAAGTCACGACTCATGTTTTGGGGTACCAGGAATCTTCTGCCCGCTGTGCCAAGGAAAGGCTCCAGGTCTACAGCTTCAGCTTATTTCTGGGGGTGCTAGCAAGGCTCTCTACATACACCGGGCCTTAAGCTGCGGCTAAGGTACTAGAGAAAGGTGTGAGAGTCATGAGGAGAAACTGGGTGTCCAGCAAGGATGCAGCATTTGGCAGATGTGACCCTGTCTGGGCACAGAGATCTGTTACAGTAAATTTCAGACATTTTCGCTCACTAGTGTGTTTGCAACAGCGTTTCACTTTTCCTGGTTTGGAAGGTTGGGAGTCCTCAAATTTAATATTTTACCACGTATTGTCTATCTCTTCCAAATCGTCCCTGTATACATTCCGTGGGGCTATTTCCAGGCCTCGTGTGTGCTTTTAGTGCGATACATTTGGAATAATCGCTCCTCACGCCTTAAAATGGCTCATCTCACAATTCCGAAAAACAAGGGGGTGTTGCGTTACCACACATGCGCAAATAATATCTAGCCACTCACATCGAATTCTGGAATGGGGCACCCATTCTGCCTCTAAGCTATGGATTAATGTGGAGCAGCATGCGGCTGGGCACTTCTTGTGCTCACTGCCATGGTTACCACGCTCAGTCTACCCTCAACAGCTGATCACGCACCCTACTATTGGCTCCACGCTCTGGTTAAGGCTTCAAACTGTTGCCTCGACTGCCCTAGCGCAATTTCTTTCCTCCCTGATATCCCAGGACCAACTCCCAGTGTACTCCTATTGCCTTACGCATTAGGATTCCCAGGGACCACAAGTCGCGCTTCTCCCCAAACAGGTTATGATCAACACAGAGGCCAATGCATTCTCCAGTATTTGTCTCCAACCAGGACTCTTTCTTCAGGTGCTTTCATTTCCAGCGGTTGCTCTCCTACCTCTGCAGCTTGGCACCTCTCGAGCGCTATAGTACGCCCTTGACAGCATTTGAAAATATCTGGAGGAGATACTCATTGCCAGCCCACACGGTTTCGGCCCTTTATAGTATGTTACAAAAGATACACTGGAGATTACTTGATGGGAGGAGGATTTGGGATTGCCTTTGAAGGAGGCGAAATGGGATAAAATATGGAATTTGACACACTGTTCTATTTCCACAAGGGCCCAGGAATCGGTGTACAAGGTTCTCCTGATATAGAACTCCTGATAGGACCCAGATGGGAATTACTTGTAAATCTGGTGGTCATGCCCAGCTCTAGAACCATACTGGCACCAGATCCATGGCATAGTCTGCCGCCTCATGGAACCCCCCCAGACTTCACTCCTGATTCTTATTTACTACCTCACACCACCTGTAGCATGACTACATATCAAAAATCTTTGATCATTTGGCTCCTCAATGCTGCCTCACTGGTTATCCCAGGGGTCAAGTCGAGGGGGAACGCGTGGGAACGGAGTTCCTGCACTAATTTTGCAGAGGGAACAGAGTTCCCTTTGGTCCCATACTCTATAAAGCTTGTAGTTAGGTGTTCAATCATATATTTCTCTATTAAGTCACAATAAATATAGGATTTATGATATATTTTTGCTATATTCCACATATTTATTTATTTGCAAAGTATTTTACCAGGAAGGATACATTGAGATTTCTCTAGTATTCAAGCACCGTATTTTTCGCTCCATAAGACGCACCTGACCATAAGACGCACCTAGTTTTTAGAGGAGGAAAACAGGAAAATAAATATTCTGAAATCAAATAGTGTAATAATGGATATACTGCCCCAGCTCATGGATACTGTCCCCCAGCTCATGGATACTGTCCCCCAGCTCATGGATATGCCCCAGCACATGGATACTGTCCCCCAGCTCATGGATACTGTCCCCCAGCACATGGATACTGTCCCCCAGCTCATGGATACTGTCCCCCAGCTCATGGATACTGTCCCCCAGCTCATGGATATGCCCCCCCCAGCTCATGGATATGCCCCAGCTCATGGATACTGTCCCCCAGCTCATGGATACTGTCCCCCAGCTCATGGATATGCCCTCCAGCTCATGGATATGCCCCAGCTCATGGATACTGTCCCCCAGCTCATGGATACTGTCCCCCAGCTCATGGATATGCCCCCCAGCTCATGGATATGCCCCAGCACATGGATACTGTCCCCCAGCTCATGGATATGCCCCCCAGCTCATGGATACTGTCCCCCAGCTCATGGATTTGCCCCAGCACATGGATACTGTCCCCCAGCTCATGGATACTGTCCCCCAGCTCATGGATATACCCCCAGCTCATGGATATGCCCCAGCTCATGGATACTGTCCCCCAGCTCATGGATACTGTCCCCCAGCTCATGGATATGCCCCCCAGCTCATGGATATGCCCCAGCACATGGATACTGTCCCCCAGCTCATGGATATGCCGCCCAGCTCATGGATATGCCCCAGCTCATGGATACTGTCCCCCAGCACATGGATACTGTCCCCCAGCTCATGGATTTGCCCCAGCTCATGGATATGCCCCAGCTCGCTCATGGATGTGCCCCAGCTCGCTCATGGATGTGCCCCAGCTCGCTCATGGATGTGCCTCCGCTCACCTGTCGCCGCCGCGTTAGGCTCCCTCTGAGCGTGCGTCCGGCGGCAGGAAGCTTGGGCACTCGCCTGGGGGAGCCACGTGACCGCGATCTCGCGAGATCGTGGTCACGTGGCTCCCCCAGGCGAGTGCCCAAGCTTCCTGCCGCCGGACGCACGCTCAGAGGGAGCCTAACGCGGCGGCGACAGGTGAGCTGAGGCATGCATTCGCTCCATAAGACGCACCCACTTTTCCCCCCACTTTTTGGGGGGAGAAAAGTGTGTCTTATGGAGCGAAAAATACGGTATGTCCTAGGTTTAAGAAATTGAATTGTTACAGTAGGTACAGAAATACAAGTAACAAACGGTTAGGCAGGCATATTATGGATATATACACACACAGGCAGGTACAATAGGTACAAAAATGCAAAGTAATAGAATGCAAGATATTAAAAAAACAACACAAATATACAGATTAAGACAGAAAATAAATATGTAGGAAATAGTCATTATGTTACATGTTTACAGGTGCATTCTGTATATAGTCATTATGTTACATGTTTACAGGTGCATTCTGTATTGAGGTATGTTAATAGAGTTCTCGAGTGACTTTAGACTGGGGGAAGATTTGATGGCGTCTGGGAGGTTATTCCATAATTGTGGAGCTCTGTAGGGAAATGAGGATCGAGACACTTTCTTTTTGTATTGTGGTATTGCAAGTAAGGTGCAGGTCCTGGATCGGAGGTTATAGGATGAGGGAACTGCTGGGGGAAGCAGCCTATTCAGGTAGGGTGGCAGCTTCCCAGAAAACCTCTTAAACACCAGGTTGGAAAGGTGAAGGGTGCATCTGTATTAAAGCGATGGCCAGTTTAGTTCTTTTAACATGTCACAATGGTGGGTCATGTAGTTACATTGTAGCACAAAGTGGCAGAATGAGTTATACAATGTAGTAAGTTTCTGGAGGTGTGTTTGTGGGGCAGCTGCATACACTACATCTCCGTATTCAATAGCCAGCATAAGCATTTGTTGTACAGTCTGCTTTCTTATTGACATATATACATAAATATAGCAGTGTATATTATATCTGAGTGTGTTTGTGTTATGTGCGAGGTGATAATTGCTTATTGGGAGACAGAAATCCTGGCGAGTTCCCGCACTTCTTTTTTTAGGACTTGATCCCTGGGTTATCCCAAATACTGGGGCTGTCCTCTGACTCCGCCCCCCTCAAGGACTGGTTCACTGAGGTCAAATCCATACGCTCCTTTGATGACTTGATTTATTCTGCCCGGGACCAATATCAGCAACACCGATCGCTGCGGATTGGCATTCTCAATTCCTTGGATATCTTTTTATATCCCTTTCCGGTTTTATACAGTTCAACTACCTTTTCCCAAAGAACCTTTGACAATTCGTATACTTTCCCCAGAACATCAGTGCAGCACTGGATAAAAGATGCAAGGGTCTGTCAGGAGTCCAGAAACTCATTGACCTTTTATACACACACACTTATTACAACCAAACAGATCAAAGGTGAGGATGGTTAACTTTTAACTACTTGGCTGCTAAGGACACGCTCAGTGCGTCCTGCCAAGTGCTCCTCCTGTGCTACGGACGCGCTGAGTGCGTCCTAGCACAGGAAGCAGCAATCAGCCGTGAACAGCCTGCCCTTCCAAACCGTGACCGCCTTTAACCCCTTGGGTGCCGGATCATGATTCGGCGCCGAAAAGTGCCGAATCGTGATCCTCTCCTGGAGCTGGCCAAGCTTCTGGGAACTCCCCCTGATGACTGGCGTCATCGTGCATAGCGCGATGTCAGTCCTGGAGTTAACCCCTAGTTGCCACCAATGGTGGAGATAGGTAGTTCCAATGATCTCCCGATCCGTGGCAGCTAGGGGTTAATGTTTGGTTTTGCTGGATCGGCCAGAGCATGGCCTTTCCAACGATCCCAAACATGACCATGTAAAAGTAAAAAAAATTTATTAAACAATTTTTTTGTTTTTAACCACTTGGCTGCTATGGACGCGCTCAGCGCGTCCAGCCAAGTGGTTCTCCTCTGCTATGGACGCGCTATGGATTCTGGCGGATTGCTGCGCCCCCCCGGTGCGGGCTGACATCCTGGATGTCAGCCCAGCACTCGGGACCCGGGCGGAGCAATTAGATGTCATCGCGGCGGCGCGATGACATCTAATTCAGGCGCCCCCCCCCGCATGTGCGGAGGAGGCGCCTTCGGACCTCTCTCCCTCCCGATCGCCGGGGAGCAGGGAGTTAATACAGGCACCGCTTGGAAGGGCACAGCCTGCCCTTCCAAACGGTGGCTGTCATTAACCCCTGGGGAGCCTGAAAAGCGCCGGTTCGTGATCCTTTCCCGGAGCTGGCCGACATCTTGGATGTCGGCCAAGCCTCCGGGAACTCCCCCTGAGGACTGGCGTCATCGTGCATAGCACGATGATGCCAGTCCTGGAGTTAACCCCTAGCTGCCACCAATGGTGGAGATAGGGGGTTCCAATGAACCCCCATATCTCCCGATCTGTGGCAGCTAGGGGTTAAAGTTTGGTACTGTTGGATCGGCCAGAGCATGGCCGTTCCAACGATACCAAACACGACTGTGAAAAAAGTTTAAAAAAATATATATATATATTTAAAAAAAATAAATAAAAAAATAAACAAGTTTTTTTTGGTTTGTTAATGCAGCAATATTGTTCCCATTTCAATTATAATGTGAACAATGATGCTGCACTAACGATTTTTGTATGCGGTGCGTTTGTTAAAAAGCGCGTAATTTTCCCCAAAAAAAATGTAACGAGACCCCATCTCTAATTTTTTTAACAAGCGCACCCCATACAAAATATAACCGCAATTGCTCGCATGTTAAAATGTGAAAAAAAAACACTTTACACGTTGTAAATTATTGAAAATTCATATTTTATTGCATTTTTTGTTATAATATACAGACAGGTCATGACGTATACATATAATAATGACATATTATGAATCTACCGAGTCTGACGGAAAGAACGATATATAATATGTCTGGGTCATATACTAAAATAAGCCTTCAAAACACGTTTAAACAAGATAAGCGAAACAGATAAAAATGAGCTCAGCACAGAGTGAAACGCCTCAGCAGCAAAAGGGTTAATATTTTTTTTTGTTTGATTTGTTAATGCAGCAATATTGTTCCCATTTAAATTATAATGTGAACAATGATGCTGCACTAACAATTTTTGTATGCGGTGCGTTTGTTAAAAATCGCCTCATTTCCCCCCAAACAAATGTAACGAGACCCCATTTCAAATTTTTTTAACAAGCGCACCCCATACAAAATATAACCGCAATTGCTCGCATGTTAAAATGTGAAAAAAAAAAACACTTTACACGTTGTAAATTATTGAAAATTCATATTTTATTGCATTTTTTGTTATAATATACAGACAGGTCATGACGTATACATATAATAATGACATATTATGAATCTACCGAGTCTGACGGAAAGAACGATATATAATATGTCTGGGTCATATACTAAAATAAGCCTTCAAAACACGTTTAAACAAGATAAGCGAAACAGATAAAAATGAGCTCAGCACAGAGTGAAACGCCTCAGCAGCAAAAGGGTTAATATTTTTTTTTGTTTGATTTGTTAATGCAGCAATATTGTTCCCATTTAAATTATAATGTGAACAATGATGCTGCACTAACAATTTTTGTATGCGGTGCGTTTGTTAAAAATCGCCTCATTTCCCCCCAAACAAATGTAACGAGACCCCATTTCAAATTTTTTTAACAAGCGCACCCCATAGAAAATATAACCGCAAACGATCGCATGTTAAAATGTGAAAAAACACTTTACACATAATAAATTATTGAAAATTCTAATTTTATTGTATTTTTTGTTATAATATACAGGACATGACGTATACTTATAATGATAATATATTATGAATCTTCCGAGTCTGCCGGAAAGAACGATATATAATATGTCTGGGTCATATAATAAAATAAGGCTTTAAAACGCGTTTAAACATGATGAGCGAAAGCGGTAAAAATGAGCTCAGCACAGAGGCGTGAAATGGCTCAGCAGCGAAAGGGTTAATAGCCATTCAAACCCGTTTATGTCAACTTGTGTGCATGTTATGGGGCCAAAATCACCAGGGTATGTAAACTTTTAATCATTCATTTGGGTAGTTTCTGTTGTCATTATGATTTAAAAAGAGTAAACACACTTGATTGATAATAAATGGCTTCAGCCGAACACTAACCATGAGTGAAAGAAAAGTTGTGTTATCATTCATATTTTCTGAATAATGGCCAAGAAATCATAAATGCTGCCAAGGTATGTAAACTTATGAGCACAAGTATGTATATATCCTATATAATAAAAGAGTAAGAGGCAGAGTGTCCGTCGCCACGCTGCCTCGGCGCATGCGCGCACAACCAGCGGCGGTTGGCTGTGCGTGCAACCAACGGCCGCGGCAAGCGCACAGCCGGCGTACGCGAGGGACAAAACAAATCCGATCCATTGGAGAGGCGCACAGCGCCTCTCCAATGGATCAGATTTTTTGTGTCTCTCACGGATCCCCGTGCCCAGAGTCTCCCCCAGAGGTTGGAGTGGCCATCTATTATGTGTTCGTCAGCCTGAAGTCGCTGGTGTGGCAGACCGTCACTGTGGTGAAATGCGGCTGAGTGGGCCCGGGCCCGTGGGCCTATCGCTGTCATGTACTCACTGGGCCTGGTGTTGCTGTTCCTCAGCCTCTGTCTGCTGTTCGGGGTGCTGCGCCACTGCCCGGGGTTCCTGCTGCCCTTTCAGATCATCGACTTCCTGTGCTCGAGTTCCGAATGGTCAACTACCTGGCCGGCATGGAGGAGCAGGACAAGAACCTGGAAACCGGGGCCCCTTACCGGCTACCCCCAACACCGTCTCCACAGCCGGCGTACGTGAGGGACAAAAAAAATCTGATCCATTGGAGAGGCGCACAAGGCCTCTCCAATGGATCGGATTTTTTTTTGTCCCCCACGGATCCCCCTGCCCTGAGTCTCCCCCAGAGTTCCCATGAGTTTATAATCTATCCCATGATTTTACAATCTAAGGGGGTCCCGTGAGTTTACAATCTATCCCATGAGTTTACAATCTAAAGGGCCCATGAGTTTACAATCTAAGGGGTCCCATGAGTTTACAATCTAAGGGGTCCCATGAGCTTACAATCTATCCCATGAGCTTACAATCTAAGGGGTCCCTTGAGTTTACAATCTATCCCATGAGCTTACAATCTAAGGGGTCCCATGAGTTTACAATCTAAGGGGTCTTGTTCCCGTGAGCTTACAATCTAAGAGGGAAGAGGAACCTGCCCGAATATATAAATGCCTTTGTAATGCGCTGTCAGCTGTGCGCGCACCCATCAGAGCTGCTCACTTGGCCCTCCTGTTGCGGGTGGGATGGCGACGGATGCGTTACAAACGCATTTATATAGAGAGATACTCTTGGATAGGGCATTGAAAAACAAATATGTGGACATGAATTCTGAGCAGGCGACAACAACAATAGACTGCCCTCTGGGCAGGCTTAACAACTAGTATATATATAATATACTGTAGCTTACATACCTGACGAAGAGAGGATCACTCTCGAAAGCTTGTATTTTAAATGCAACATTAGTCCAATAAAAAAACGTATCACTACAGACTGCTATACTCGTGATTATATAATTACATGTATATACGTTTTGTATTCTTTTTTACTTATTTATTGTTTTATCTATTATTGTGACTTTATATTCTTTGTGTTTGTGGACGACATCAGTGCATGGGCATCCTCTGTGCCACTTGTGAGTGTAGAGCAGTGTATGGTGTGAAGTTAGTGAATATTTGTCTCCAATGCACACACTAGTTCAGGTGAACCTTGGCACTCCAGATGTATCAAAACGACATGTCCCATGATGCTTAGACACACACGGTTGGCAGAGCATCAAGGTACATCCAGTTCAGAAATGGCTGGGATGCACAGGTTTGCAACCACTGCACTAGTGGTTTGGTATTGCAGTTCTCCTGAAACAATAATGGTGTCTTTTGTTCGGTTTTTATTTTTGAAGCTTAACTCTGCTAGTTTGTTCCAAAACCCTTCCCGCATTCATGCCAGGAAAATTACTTTGCATCAATGCGAATGAATAGATGAATGAATTTTCTCATGTACAGTAAGCTTATCCTTTCTTCGAAAACATTTCCCACATTCAGAACATGCAAACGGCTTCTCTCCTGTATGAATTTTCGCATGTTCAGTAAGCCTAGAATTTCTTCCAAAACATTTCCCACATTCAGAACATGAAAACGGCTTCTCTCCTGTATGAATTTTCTCATGTAAAGTAAGAGCACCCTTTGTTCCAAAACGTTTCTCACATTCAGAACATGCAAACGGCTTCTCTCCTGTATGAATTTTCGCATGTACAGTAAGCCTAGAATTTCTTCCAAAACATTTCCCACAGTCAGAGCATGAAAACGGCTTCTCTCCTGTATGAATTTTCTCATGTATTGTAAGATCACCCTTTGCTCTAAAATATTTCCCACATTCAGAACATGAAAACGGCTTCTCTCCTGTATGAATTCTTTCATGTAAAGTAAGCTCACACTTTGTTCTAAAACATTTCTCACATTCAGAACATGCAAACAGCTTCTCTCCTGTATGAATTCTTTCATGTAAAGTAAGATCACACTTTGTTCTAAAACATTTCTCACATTCAGAACATGCAAACGGCTTCTCTCCTGTATGAATTATTTCATGTAAAGTAAGCTCACACTTTGTTCTAAAACATTTCTCACACTCAGAACATGCAAACGGCTTCTCTCCTGTATGAATTCTTACATGTAAAGTAAGATAATCCTTTGTTCTAAAACATTTCTCACATTCAGAACATGCAAACGGCTTCTCTCCTGTATGAATTCTCTCATGTCTAGTAAGATAATCCTTTGTTCTAAAACATTTCTCACATTCACGACATGCAAACGGCTTCTCTCCTGTATGAATTCTCTCATGTACAATAAGATCACCCTTTGATCTAAAACATTTTTCACATTCAGAACATGCAAATGGCTTTTCTCCTGTATGAATTCTCTCATGTACAGTAAGCTCACTCTTTTTTTTAAAACATTTCTCACATTCAGAACATGCAAACAGCTTCTCTCCTGTATGAATTCTTTCATGTAAAGTAAGATCACCCTTTGATCTAAAACATTTCTCACATTCAGAACATGCAAACGGCTTCTCTCCTGTATGAATTCTTTCATGAACAATAAGCTCACCCTTTGATCTAAAACATTTTTCACATTCAGAACATGCAAACGGCTTCTCTCCAGTATGAATTTTCTCATGTGTACTAAGGTTACCCTTTGAACTAAACCACTTCTCACATACAGAACATGCAAACATCTTCTCTCCTATGTTACCTCTCCTGTTTATACCAAGACTTCCATATGTGCTTAAACATTTCTCACTTTCAGGGCATTGAAATGTTTTTCTTCCAATATGAGCTGTGTGAGTTTGGGGAAGTTCTGACCCACAAGAGACAGAATTTGTAAATTCAGAATGAACCAACATGTCTGAATAAGGATCATCTTTTTGAAGAGTCCTCTGTGACAGCTCAGAATACTCTGGATTTCCGAGAGAATCAAAAAGACCCAAAGTTTCATCTTTGATTACTTCCTCTTGCTTTACAGACAGAGGCTTCATGAGGTTTTCTTCAAAATATGATACGGATTCCTCATAAATAATTCCTGCAGACATTTTCAGAGTCTTGGTGTACTCCTGCAAAAGAATATAATTTCTAGTAGTGGTATAAACGGAGTAATAACTTGAGGGTAGGGCAGGTTTGGTCATTATGCTGATGGTATTTTACCCTTCAATTCCAGTATTGTCAGGCCGCCACAGAAAGAAGAAGGAAAAAAGGGAGATGGGGCATAAGTAATAAAGAAAGGGGCAGTAATGGAGGCGACAAAGAAATCATCTTCCCTGTAGGTGCCGATGCAAATGACAATGATCCCAACAGGTACCGGGTAAACCCTCTCCTATTAAGTCTAGTTTGGCGCCATGTTTCAGAGGGGTGAGAGGTTCAGGATTTCCAACACTAGCATGCGCAGGCCGTTACCCTGGGTGTGCACCCATGAAACATTTATTAATTCAAATCTCATGTTTAGAAGATTTTGCACAAAATGCACATTTTTTTCATTAGAAATAACAAGCTTGTAATACAGAGATACAGTCAGATTTTATGCTATTGATCATGAAGCAGATAAAAAGGAAATATAAAATGTCAATCTAGGAGATGTAAGATGTACCTGGGCACACCCCCTGTGCACGCCAATGGTTTCCAACTTGTCACAATTGATCGAAGCCCACTAGTGCTCTATATGGCACTTCAGACATTTAATCTCTTGTCTGGCAAAGATTCGGCTCTTTCCTGAAACATTTAACCATTTATTTACTAACTAGTTGTAAAGCCTGCCCAGAGGGCAGTCTATTGTGGATATACTGCCCCAGCTCATGGATATACTGCCCCAGCTCGTGGATATACTGCCCCAGCTCGTGGATATACTGCCCAAGCTCGTGGATACTGCCCCAGCTCGTGGATACTGCCCCAGCTCGTGGATACTGCCCCAGCACGTGGATACTGCCCCAGCTCGTGGATACTGCCCCCGCACGTGGATACTGCCCCAGCTCGTGGATATACTGCCCCAGCTCGTGGATATACTGCCCCAGCTCGTGGATATACTGCCCCAGCTCGTGGATACTGCCCCAGCACGTGGATACTGCCCCAGCTCGTGGATACTGCCCCCGCACGTGGATACTGCCCCAGCTCGTGGATATGCCCCCCAGCTCGTGGATATGCCCCCCAGCTCGTGGATACTGCCCCCCAGCTCGTGGATACTGCCCCCCAGCTCGTGGATACTGCCCCCGCACGTGGATACTGCCCCCGCTCGTGGATACTGCCCCCGCTCGTGGATACTGCCCCCGCTCGTGGATACTGCCCCCGCACGTGGATATTTGCCCCCAGCTCATGGATTTGCCCCAGCACGTGGATACTGCTCCCGCACGTGGATACTGCCCCCGCACGTGGATACTGCCCCCGCACGTGGATATTTGCCCCCAGCACATGGATTTGCCCCAGCTCATGGATTTGCCCCAGCTCATGGATTTGCCCCCAGCTCATGGATTTGCCCCCAGCTCATGGATTTGCCCCCAGCTCATGGATTTGCCCCCAGGTCATGGATTTGCCCCAGCTCATGGATTTGCCCCAGCTCATGGATTTGCCCCCAGGTCATGGATTTGCCCCCAGGTCATGGATTTGCCCCCAGGTCATGGATATGGTCCCCCAGCTCGTGGATATGGCCCCCCAGCGCTCATACTTACCTGTCGAGCGGCGCCAGGGAAGTGAAGATTTCCCCGCTTCCGGTCTTTGAAGGACCCAAGCCGCGGTCACGTGACCGGGGCTTGGGTCCTTCAAAGCGGAAGCGAGGGAACTTTCCCTCCGCCGCTCGGGGGTAGGATGCGCGCGGCAGCCGGGTAGAGGCTGCGCCTCTACCCGGCTGCCGTGCGCATCCTACCCCTGAGCGGCGGAGGGAACTTTCCCTTCGCCGCTCGGGGACCCGTTAGATGCGCACAGCAGCCGGGTAGAGGCTGCGCTCGCAGCCTCTACCCGGCTGCCGCGCGCATCCAACCCCCGAGCGGCGGGGGAAACTTTCCCTTCGCCGCTCGGGGGTGGATGCGCGCGGCAGCCGGGTAGAGGCTGCGAGCGCAGCCTCTACCCGGCTGCTGTGTGCATGTGTAACCGCCGCGGCGAGCCGGCAGCCGGCTCGTGCCGCGGCGGTTGCATGCGCGCGCAACCAACCGCCGCTGGTTGCGCGCGCATGCGCAGTAGGGCTTTGGCGACGGACAGCCAAAGCCTTACTCTATTATAGTATAGATAGGGCAGAAATAAACCATTCCTTGCCAGAAAGCTCCATATCGGTCATTTTGGCTAGGATGTGATTGTCACACAGGGGCTTCTTATAGACTAAGCATTGCCTTATTCCCATGGCTGGGAAACATTTCATTTCTGAATTCACACACATCATTATACAGCGGATACAGGTTATAATCAGCAATATATGGATTTACTTACAAGAAGGCCACTTACTCCCAGGACCCTCAGGCTGGATCTCCTCTCTGGTTTCACCAGGCGGATCTGCTGACTCACAGGGATCAGGACACAAAGGACCAAAGTGATGTAACTACAAGGGATAAAGAAGAGTGCAGGAGTTACGTATTAGGAATAGACCGATATCACTTTTTAGGCACCAATACCAATTATTGGCAGCCTTTCAGGCTGATAACCAATATCCGGTGCCGATATTCTGTACATTTAAGTTTTTGAAAAATCACAATTTCTGCACAAATGTGGTGTCACCTGAACGTGTTTAATAAAAATCTGAACATTACAACAACTGAAAAAAACAAAGTACTTACAGAATAATAGGGATGCACCGATACCGGCATTTGCACGAGTACTTAGTACTCCTGCAGATGCCCCCGATACCGGTAGCCAGCACTGAGCTGACTTACCGGCATCCGAGGGGTTGGGGCGGCAGTCCAAATGCTCTAACAGCATTCGACAGGCCCCTGCAGCTGGCCGCATTCCAATGAGCGCCGCCGGCAAAGTCTTAGGACCAAATTACATATCTGTTGCTAACATTAGCGCTCACCTACGTGAGCGTTAACATTAGCCCAAGTAGTTAACACATATTACAATCCAAACGATAACGGGTTAAGTAACTGTGGGTCATGTGACCGCCGGCGTCCACTTCAATGGAGGCCTATGGACTCCATTGAGAGGATGTGCGCAGCTGCGGTTAGCGCCCGCAAACGATGCTTTTTTAGCGCCTGCATTGTAATCTAGCGGTAAAACGGGCACGCTAGGGCGAGGTTTTTCCTCCCTAGTGCCCCCGTTTTACCGCTAGGATCGTAATTTAGCCCTTAGACTAGCCGCTTGTTGGGAAGCCTTTAGTCGCGATCTCGGAGGGTGGGGGCTTCCCAATGAGCGGCCGCTCTAAGATTTTTCCAGCGGCGCTGGGTGGAACGTGGTCAGCTGCAGGGGCCTGTTCGAATGCAGGTAGAGCATTCTGGCAGCCCCCCCCCCATGTCTGGTCTGAGGTCTGAATTCCACAAAATATACCAGGTTTCATACAAATACCCGGGAGCAGCTTCTCTGGCCATTTTTATTCATAAGATTGTCACACATTATCGTTAGGTCTTTTGGCTTCTGTTACATTTGCATAGGACAGTGACACTATAAGCTAAATTTTCTTTGGACTAAAAGTGAACAAACCCGAAACAGCACTATCCTAGGAGTGGCTTTGACCAGTTGCATAAACCTTATCTCTGCTAAGAAGCCATAGTATGGCATAGCATTGATTTTAAAGTTCTGTATAATAACAGACCCAGGATGCATAAAAGTGAGACAGATGTCATTTGCATATCCTACCCAGAATTCCTTGCTGCATATGGGGAATGTGGCACAGGAGCTCTGGCATGTAATTCTTTGAATTGCTGTGATGTGCAAGTGGCTTCTGCAATAATAAATATACACACACTATATGGTCTAAAAGTGTGTGTATGTTGGTGTGTGTGTGTGTGTGTGTGTGTGTGTGTGTGTGTAATATGCAAAAAGGCAAAAGGTTGCACTCAACCTCAAAACTAAGCGGGTGCATCTAAGACATCAAATACAAAACACCAAGAAAGAGCACTCCATATTATTGACCATAGAAACATAGAAAAATATCGGCAGATAAGAACCTTTCGGCCCATCTAGTCTGCCCAATTACATGGATACTTTACCTGGATTTAGCTTTTGTTTAGGATAGCCTTATGCCTATCCCATGCTTGCTTAAATTCAATTACTGTTTTGGCCTCTACCACTTCTACTGGAAGGCTGTTCCATGTATCCACCACCCTCTCAGTAAAATAATGCTTTCTGATGTTACTTTTAAACCTTTGCCCCTCTAATCTAAGACTATGTCCTCTTGTTTTGCTACTTTGTTTCCTTTTAAATATACTCCCTTCCTCTACCTTGTGGATTCCCTTTACGTATTTAAATGTTTCTATCATATCTCCTCTGTCTCGTCTTTTTTCCAAGCTATACATGTTAAGATCATTAAGCCTTTCCTGGTAACTTTTCTCCTTCAAGCCGTACACCATTTTAGTAGCCCTTCTCTGAACTCTCTCTAAGATGTCTATATCCTTCTGGAGATACGGTCTCCAGTACTGCACACAGTACTCCAAGTGAGGTCTCACCAGTGCTCTGTACAGTGGCATGAGCACTTCCCTTTTCCTACTGCTAATACCTCTCCCTACACAACCAAGCATTCTGCTAGCATTTCCTGCTGCTCTATTACATTGACTACTTACCTTTAGATCCGCTGAAATAATAACCCCTAAATCCCTTTCCTCAGATGTTGAGGTTAGGACTGTATCAAATATTCTATATTCAGCCTTTGGGTTTTTACGTCCCAGGTGCATTATCTTGCACTTATCCACATTAAAACTCAATTGCCACAGCTCCGACCATTTTTTTAGTTTACCTAAATCATTTGTCATTTGGCTGATCCCTCCAGGAACATCAACCCTGTTGCAAATCTTTGTGTCATCAGCAAAAAGACATACTTTACCATTAATACCTTCTGCAATATCACTAATAAAAATATTTAGGGATGCACCGATACCGATACTAGTATCGGTATCGGGGCCGATATTGCCGTTTGCACGAGTACTTGTTACTCGTGCAAACGGCCCGATACATCCCGCCGATACCGGAAGCCGGCGCTGGGCCGACTTGCCGGTATCCACGGGGCTGTGGAAGCTGGCCGCGTGCATGAAAAGCACGCGGCCAGCGTTCCCCTCCAGTGTGCCGTGATACTCACCCATTGTGAAGGTCCGTCGCTGGGCAGTGATGCGTTCCCGCGGCCACTGGGCGCTCCTGTGACGCTGCCTCTCGGCTGGAGGCAGCGTCACAGATGCGCCCGGCAGCCACGTGATCGCATCACTGCCCAGCGACGGACCTTCAGGATGGGTGAGTATCGCGGCACGCCGGAGGGGAACGCTGGCCGCATGCTTTACATGCACACGGCCAGCTTCCCCAGCGTTCGAGCTGGGGGCAAATACATGAGAGCTGGGTGCAAATCCATGAGACCTGGGGGTAAATCCATGAGACCTGGGGGCAAATCCATGAGACCTGGGGGCAAATCCATGAGACCTGGGGGTAAATCCATGAGACCTGGGGGCAAATCCATGAGACCTGGGGGCAAATCCATGAGACCTGAGGGTAAATCCATGAGACCTGGGGGACATATCCATCAGAGCTGGGGCATATCCATCAGAGCTGGGGCATATCCATGTGAGCTGGGGGCAAATCCATGTGAGCTGGGGGCAAATCCATGTGACCTGGGGGCAAATCCATGTGACCTGGGGGTAAATCCATGAGACCTGGGGGTAAATCCATGAGACCTGGGGGACATATCCATCAGAGCTGGGGCATATCCATCAGAGCTGGGGGCAAATCCATCAGAGCTGGGGGCAAATCCATGAGTGCTGGGGCAAATCCATCAGAGCCGGGGGCAAATCCATGAGTGCTGGGGCATATCAATCAGAGCTGGGGGCAAATACATGAGAGCTGGGGCAAATACATGAGTGCTGGGGGCAAATCCATGTGAGCTGGGGGCAAATCCATGTGAGCTGGGGGCAAATCCATGAGACCTGGGGGCAAATCCATGTGAGCTGGAGGCAAATCTCATATAAATTTTTATATGAGGTCTGTTCCTATTGAAAAGCGTCACATGACATTAAATAAAAGTATCGGTACTCGGTATCGGTGAGTACTTTTAAAAAGTATCGGTACTCGTACTCGGTCTTAAAAAAGTGGTATCGGTGCATCCCTAAAAATATTAAATAGAATGGGTCCAAGTACTGACCCCTGAGGTACCCCACTGGTAACAAGACCTTGTGCCGAATAAACTCCATTTACCACAACCCTCTGTTGCCTGTCACTCAGCCACTGCCTAATCCATTCAACAATATTGGAATCCAAGCTCAAAGATTGCAATTTATTGATAAGCCTTCTATGCGGAACAGTATCAAAAGCCTTACTGAAATCTAAATAAGAAATGTCTACTGCACCATCTGTGTCTATTATTTTTGTTACCCAATCAAAAAAATCAATAAGATTAATTTGGCATGATCTCCCTGAGGTAAACCCATGTTGTTTCAGATCCTGTAATCTATGTTTTTAGATGTTCAACAATCCTTTCCTTTAACATGGTTTCCATTAATTTCCCCACTACTGACGTAAGACTAACTGGCCTATAGTTCCCAGATTCCTCCCTACTACCCTTCTTGTGAATGGGCACAACATTTGCTAATTTCCAGTCTTCTGGGACGACTCCCGTTAGCAAGGATTGGTTAAATAAATCTGTTAACGGTTTTGCTATTACACCACTGAGCTCTTTTAATAATTTAGGGTGGATCCCATCAGGCCCCATTGACTTATTTGTCTTTACTTTAGACAGCTGCTGTAGAACCTCCTCCTCTGTAAACTGATATGTAATTGTCTCGGTAGTGTTTCCTCCTAACTGAGGTCCCTTTCCTTCCTTTTCTTCTGCAAAGACTGAACAAAAATATTTATTGAGGCAGTCAGCGAGACTTTTATCCTCTTCTACATACCTTCCTTCCTTTGTTTTTAATCTAACTAATCCTTGTTTTACTTTTCTTTTCTCGTTTATGTATCTAAAAAATGTTTTGTCCCCCTTTTTTACTGACTGAGCTATTTTCTCTTCTGCATGTGCTTTGGAAGCCCTTATAAATTGCTTTGCCTCTTTCTGCCTAATCTTATAGGTTTGCCTATCTTCTTCACTCTGAGTTGTTTTATAATTATTGAATGCTGTCTTTTTGTTCTTCACTATTTTGGCCACTTCTGCAGAGTACCACAATGGTTTCTTCCCTTTTTTGTTTTGGCTAACAAGTCGAATGCATTTGCCTGTGGCCTTCAATAATGCTTCCTTTAAATAATCCCATTTCTCCTGGACTCCCTTTAAACTCCTCCAGTCTGATAATGACTCCTTCACACAAAGTCTCATTTTAGAAAAATCAGTTTTTTTAAAGTCCTTCTTCCATCATTTTCTGTGGGGGGAAAAAGTTTTAATAATGTTAAAAAAAACCTGAGGTAAAATGATGGGGAATCAGTTCACAAAGTTATGATCATAATTTGCTTGAGCCTGTGTGATGTAGTTAGGGTTCCCACCCGTCCGGTTTTCACCCGGACTGTCCGGTTTTCGAGTCATGTGTCTGGGTTACAGATCCCCTGCCACCCGGACACATGACTCGGTCGGCTCAGACCCGGTGTGCGCATCTGTCACATATACATGCAGCAGCAGCCGGCTAACCAGCTATTCCACAAGCAGCAGACCAGCAGAGGTTTGTTGTGCTGTGTGCTGCTGCTCCTTAAACGAACAGGCTGCGAGTGAGTGTTTTGAGGGAGGCTCCGGCGGCACCGCAGACAAGTGGGGGATGGTCACGTGATGTGGTCAGGACATCACTTCCTGCTAGTGCCCACTCTGCCAGGTCCGCCTCCTCTCATCAGTCACTACATGCTCCCGCTCAGGCAGTGGCACATGAGGAAACTGCAGGCACCACGCTCTGATTTGTGTCGGGACTCGAGAGGCAGCAGGGCCAGCCCGACTCCACTGAGAAGACTCTGGATCCATTTTCCTCAGACAGCAGCTCCTCCAAGCAAATAAAGGTGAATGCAGGCAACAGTAAATTATTCTGACCTCAATCATGAAAAGTACATCACCCCTCACCAGCAGTAGTGTGCCAAAATATGCCAGTCTGCCGTAAACATAGCAGTCTGACATACATAATACATAGCAGTCTGACATACATAGCAGTGTGCCATATAACCAGTGCCCCATATACAATGCAGTGTGCCATATACAATGCAATGTGCCATATAACCAATGTCCCATATATACAGTAGTGTGCCATATAACCAGTGTTCCATATACAATGCAGTGTGCCATATAACCAGTGTGTTGCAATACCAGTCTACCAGTGTGTTGCAATACCAAGCATACCAATGTGCCATCATAGTAGTCTGCCATGCATACCACGTGCTATAAAACCAGTCTGCCATGCCATGCCATGCATCATAGAGGCTGTAGTCATCCTTCATATGCGAAGTGTATATACTCTACATAAAAGAAAATATTCTGTGCGACGTTTGAGTGTTCGGGTTTGGCTTGAAGGAAAGGTGGCAACCCTAGATGTAGTGCATGGATGGCACTGTGTATTCCCCTGTATTATGTTTTAAGGTTTAGGCATTAACCCCCAGGAGGGAAGGTGTTTTTGTTTTGCTGCAGGTGTCCACACCGGGGGCTCGCCGGAGCCTGGAGGACGGCCGAGCAGCCTGCGACAGCCGGAGGACTGTCAACGCTGGAGCTCAGGGTCAAAGTAGAAGGGTGTAGGCGACTATGTTGCCTACACATACTCACCTACATCCTCCAACATCGGCCCTGAGCTCCAGCAGTGACACTCCTCCGGCTGTCGCAGGCTGCTCGGCCGTCCTCCAGGCTCAGGCGAGCCCACGGCTCGGGTGGGCCTTGAAGGCCCAGTCGAGCCAGGGGCTCGCCTGAGCCTGGAGACTGGCCAAGCAGCCTGCGACAGCCGGAGGAGTGTCATCACTGGAGAACAGGGCCGAAGTAGGAGGATGTAGGTGAGTATGTTGCCTACACATACTCCCCTATATCGGCCCCGCATCCTCCACCAGTCCTCCTGCATCCAGTGCCCGCTCTGTGTGTCGGTCGCCGGGATGACGTCATGAAAGCCTTTGAAAAAAATGGGGCTCGTCTGAGCCTGTGACAGCCGGAGGACTGTCACGGCTGGAGCTCAGGGCTGAAGTAGGAGGATGTAGGTGCAACCAATCAGCCATGCGAACCGGGGCCTGGAGGCCCGGCCAAGCAGCTTGCTCGGCCGGCCTTTGGGATCAGGCGAGTCCCTGGCTCGGCCCGGCCTCCAGGCCCTCATGTCTGATTTTTGGTATCGGCCAGAAATTTCCATTTCGGTGCATCCCTATATAGTAGGCCGTTAGTCCAGATGCCAAAATCACGAGTATAGCAGTTTGTAGGGATACCTTTCTTATTGCACTAACGTTACATTTAAAATACAAGCTTTCGAGAGTGATCCTCTCTTCTTCAGGTCTGGAAGCTATACTGAGCAAAATAATAGAATCTAACACCCCCACCCGTGTTCCCGATTAATGTCTTAGGGCCCTATTACAATCTTCGCACAAGTGTCTGCGCCGGTGCAAAAACTTATTTACGCGAGGGGTAAAACCCTTTGCGCTGAAAGTCGTATCACATATTGTCTACCGCGGGTGAACCTGCGCAAACCCTTTGCGAACGTACTGTACTGCGCGTCCTCAGGGCCTGATTAACATAGGGGCGGATGGAGCGGCCGCTCCAGGCCCCTTTCTAAAAATAGGCCCACAGCGGCCAATACGAGGAGCTGGCTGGCCGGCTGATAGTGAGTGCCGAGGGAACCCAGCCCAGGGCTTTGATCAGCCCTGCAGCAGAACCCGGCGCTTAGATAATAGAAACACAGCGTTTCCGTTCGGCAGAGGCTGAGAGGCGGTACTGTTCTTTGAAGCCACGTGCTGCCCCTTTCCCTGCACAGGGTGAAGGTGATGAAGCGCGTTTGCTTTGGCCAGCTCCGGAGATACAATAAGGACACACTGCTTTGCAAATATCTCCCCCTCTTATTTACACACTAGCTCCAGGATGATAGGGGATGGGGGGGGGGAGACCCTAGCTAAAAGACATCCAGGCTGCTTAAAAATAGCAGCTACAACTTAAGCTGCAAAGCAGCCTGATTAGGTGTAAACGCTGCTTTATTTCAATTTTACCACTTCTGTTGCTCTGACTGATATAGTAATAATTTTGTGAGTGTGTGGTGTGTATGCATGTGTCACTCTGGTGTATATGTGTGTGGTGTGTCTGGGTGGTGCGATATGTATGTGTAAAGTGTGCGCCATGTATGTAGCTGTGTGTGTGTTCTGTATATAGCTGTGTTTGTTCTGTATATAGCTGTGTGTGTGTATATAGCTGTGTGTGCATATAGCGGAGTGTGTATGTGTATGTTTGCTCTGTATATAGTGGAGTATGTGTGTATGTGTGCCCTGTATATAGTGGAGTGTTTGTGGATGTGTGTGTGTAGTGCTCACTCCCGGAGGAGCCGCTGAATTTAACCTCGGGTTAGTCTCACCACACTAGAGAATAATTATACACCAGCACTGTTGTGGATTTTATAGATTATATACTTTACTGATCCCAATAAAGCGGCATATATAATGTAAACACGGTATATGAACGACAGGACTTCGTAATGCGGGAAAAACATGCGGCGGCAAAAGGAAAAGTTTAACCCCTTCGTTTCTGGAATGTAAGTCCCGCGAAAGTAATGTCTCAAAAAGGTGTGTGTGTGTGATCTCAGGTACCCAGATACTATATTCAACTGGCCAGTGAATGGAATGAGCAAATCTTCGACTAGTCACGTTGGGGCCCTGTAGATTTAAACAATAATGCAGCGTGCTTCGTTAAACTTGGGACTGTGGCCTGGAAGGCCACTCACCCATCCGTTAGACAATCTGTTCCGCTACCCGATCAAGGATGTCTCTCCGCTGGATTACACTGGAACTCTGTGCCACCGGATCCGCTTCTCCTGTTTGTCTGATCTCCGCAACGAGAACTACGGCCTACCACCTGCACTCCCAATGGATCTTCGCGGTCTCCTTACTCGGGGTCCAAACCAGAACTATGTCTCTGTGCAAAACCTCTCAGCGATATATAGATAGGTCTCCACCAAGTCACTGTCTCTGATCAGCAGCACCCGCGAGGCAGCGCCTGCTCTCCGGCCTGGTCTCGATCCCTGGCAGTCTCATGTGCGTCTTCTACCTTTCGTCGCTCGGCTCACACTGGCTCTCCTTCGAACGAGGCTGCGGATGTCCTCCTCTCTCTCCCACCCACTTCCTGTCTCTCCCGCAAAGCACGATGGAATTTGTAGTTCCGTTTGTGTCCAGTATAGTTCAGATTGCGCCTGTCACCCTCTGGTGGCCAAACCAAGTAAATGCAGCAACATATCTTAAAACAGCGCTACATGTGCATTGTATATAGCGGAGTGTGTGTGTATGTGTGCTCTGTATATAGTGGAGTGTGTGTGCCCTGTACATAGCTGTGTGTGTATATATAGCTGTGTGTGTGTATATACAGTCAGGTCCAGAAATATTGGGACATCCACACAATTCTAACATCTTTGGCTCTATACACCACCACAATGGAGTTGGAATGAAATAACACAATGTGCTTTAACTGCAGACTGTCAGCTTTAATTTGAGGGTATGTACATCCAACTCAGGTGAACGGTGTAGGACTTACAGCAGTTTGCAGATGTGCCTCCCACTTGTTAAGAGACCAAAGGTAATGGGACAGAATAATAATCATAAATCAAACTTTCCCTTCTTAATACTTTGTTGCAAATCCTTTGCAGTCAATCACAGCCTGAAGTCTGGAACGCAGAGACATCACCAGACGCTGGGTTTCATCCCTGGTGATGCTCTGCCTGGCCTCTACTGCAACTGTCTTCAGTTCCTGCTTGTTCTTGGTGTGTTTCCCCTTCAGTTTTGTCTTCAGCAAGTGAAATGCATGCTCAATTGGCCAGTCAGGTTTTTTGAATTTTTTAATGTGTTTTTTTCTTGCAGAAAATGGTGGATGAAGGTGGTCATTGGTATGGAGTGCTCTTTTTTGGTGTTTTGTATATGAGGTCTTAGATGCACCCGCTTGTGTTGCAAGTTTAGGTTTAGTGCAACCCACCCTGTGGTTTGTTATATATATATTATCTCCTATACAGACATCAGGTATAGGGTATATATACACACACTACTGTATACACTATACCTGATGTCTGTATGGGGTATATATGTATATATACATACTATAACTTACTATAGTATTGTCTGCTGTGTTCAGATTTTGCTACATGCAGGAAATGTCTTTTTTTTTGTTGAGCAGATACAATAAATTTGGCAATGGGCATTATTAATCGTGATGCATCGTGTAATCGAAACGAATCGTGGCCAAGATAATCGTAATAGAATCGTGAGACCACTGGAGATGCGCAGCCCTAACACTGCACATTACTGTGAGTTTTACTGCCGTGCAGCTCTGTGATACACTCATGCACACTGCATATTGTTGTGGCGCTGATATAGTATTGTGCGCTTTGTATGAGCCCATCACAGAGCTCCACAGTGCAGCATCATTGTTCACTTTATAGGTGTGAATAATTGTGCTGCATTAAAAAAAATCAAATACAATTTTATAGGGACGCACCGATACTAGTATCGGTATCGATAATTCAGTTTGAACAAGTACTTGGTACTCGTGCAAATGGCCTGATACACCCCCCCCCTCGATACCGGAAACCAGCGCTGGGTCGGCTTGCCGGTATCCGCGGGGCTGGGGAAGCTGGCCGCGTGCATGAAAAGCACGCGATCAGCGTTCCCCTCCGGCGGCAGCTATACTTACCCGTCTGAAGGTCCGGTCACGCTGCTGCGATGCGTTCACGTGGCTGCCGGGCACATCTGTGATGCTGCCTCTCGGCTGGAGGCAGCGTCAGAGTCGCCCGGCGGCCACGTGATCGCATCACAGCCGTGCGACCGGACCTTCGTACGAGTATCGCTGCCACCGGAGGGGAACGCTGGCCGCGTGCTTTTCACTGCATATTATTGTGGCGTGATATAGTATTGTGCGCTTTGTATGAGCCCATCACAGAGCCCCACAGTGCAGCATCATTGTTCACTTTATAGGTGTGAATAATTGTGCTGAATTAAAAAAAATCCAATACAATTTTATAGGGACGCACCGATACTAGTATCGGTATCGATAATTCAGTTTGAACAGGTACTTGGTACTCGTGCAAATGGCCTGATACACCCCAACCCCGATACCGGAAGCCAGCGCTGGGCCGGCTTGCCAGTATCCGCGGGCCTGGGGAAGCTAGCCGCGTGCATGAAAAGCTTGTGACCAGCGTTCCCCTCCGGTGGCAGCTATACTTACCTGTCTGAAGGTCCGGTCACGCTGCTGCGATGTGTTCACGTGGCTGCCGGGTGCATCTGTGATGCTGCCTCTCGGCTGGAGGCAGCGTCACAGAGGCGCCCGGCGGCCACGTGATTGCATCACAGCCGTGCGATCGGACCTTCGGACGAGTATCGCTGCCGCCAGAGGGGAACGCTGGCCGCGTGCCTTGCATGCACGCGGCCAGCTTCCCCAGCGTTTGAGCTGGTGGCATATCCATGAGAGCTGGGGGCATATCCATGAGAGCTGGGGCAATATCCATGAGAGCTGGGGGTAATATCCATGAGAGCTGGGGGCAATATCCATGAGAGCTGGGGGCAATATCCATGAGAGCTGGGGGCATATCCATGAGAGCTGGGGGCAATATCCATGTGAGCTGGGGCATATCCATGTGAGCTGGGGCAATATCCATGTGAGCTGGGGGCAAACCCATGAGAGCTGGGTCAATATCCATGTGAGCTGGGGCAATATCCATGTGAGCTGGGGGCAATATCCATGTGAGCTGGGGGCAATCTCCATGAGAGCTGGGGGCAATCTCCATGAGAGCTGGGGCATATCCATGAGAGCTGGGGGCATATCCATGAGAGCTGGGGGTAATATCCATGAGAGCTGGGGGCAATATCCATGAGAGCTGGGGGCATATCCATGTGAGCTGGGGGCATATTCATGTGAGCTGGGGCATATCCATGTGAGCTGGGGCATATCCATGTGAGCTGGGGCAATATCCATGTGAGCTGGGGGCATATCCATGTGAGCTGGGGCAAATAAATGAGAGCTGGGGCAATATCCATGTGAGCTGGGGCAATATCCATGTGAGCTGGGGGCATATCCATGAGAGCTGGGGCAATATCCATGTGAGCTGGGGGCAATCTCCATGAGAGCTGGGGGCAATCTCCATGTGAGCTGGGGCAAGATACATATCCATGTGAGCTGGGGGCAAGCTATATGTGAGTTGGGGCATTCTGTATATATATCTCGGGGGGATATATACATGTGAGCTGGGGCATTGTTATATGAGGTCTGTTCTTATTGAAAAGTGTTCACATGACATAAAATAAAAGTATCGGTACTCGGTATCGGTGAGTACTTGAAAAAAGTATTGGAACTCATACTCGGTCTTAAAAAAGTATTGGTGCATCCCTACAATTTTATATATTTTACACAAACATTGGTCATGTTTGGTATCATTGGAAAGGCCATGCCCATGACACTCTGGCATCTATGGTTGCAGAGATATGGGGATCCAAAGGTCCCACATATCTCCCCTGCCCTTTTTTTTTATTTTATACAGCAGGTGGATGTAATTCTTGTACGTTGTATTGGAGCAAAAGGAGAGGAGAGTGCTTACAGAGGATTGATTATTGCGATCACATGATTACTATGGTGATGCGATATACATAACAAGACAGTCTGTGTATATTTGTATATACAAACACGGAAGGATCTAGCCATTCCAGGTTTACACGCTGCATCATAACACAGGATGATAAACAGTGTTTATTGCCGATCACTTATCGTGAGCACATGGTCATTATAGTTACGTGACATGCATAAGATAGTGTGTATTCAAGAAAGACGTATCCGGACACATGTTATACTGGCAACACGCCGTGAGGTTATCACATGGTATCTCCAGCTAGCAAACTGCATTATACTTAGTCAGCTGTTCCTCTTTGGTCCCGGATTACTAATTACTACTTCAATTGCCTAACCTGTTTTGAATGAGACTCACCTGCTTATGGATGTTCAGTTTAACTTTAGTGTGCTAGGATTGTCCCATAATAACAGGTGACTACAGAAGGCTTTTCAGTATACACAGGTACATTGAAATATGCCATTCACTCTTGATAAAGCCTGCTAGACAGGTGAAATGTGTCGAGACATTCATGTTTTTAACAGATGTCTAGGATAGAGGTGTCTGTGCATGGGTGTTGCAATTGTGCTTAATTTGGTGAACCATGGAGCATCACGTATCAGTAATCCTTGATGGGTATTCAGTAAGTGCTACAGGTGGGGTTATCTGAGACAAAGCTGGTGATTATTTATATTTGATTTGCAGCAGTCTTCCTAAGCAATACTAGGAGTTTCTGAATTGTTTTGTGCACGTTGATATAACCACACAAGGAGGCTGCCTGCGCCATATTGACACCCCTGCCATAGTATCTCCTCTTGGAATCTTTAAATGGTAGTCACCACTGAGGGTGATGTTGGAACCATGTCTTTTTGTTTACATGTTCATATCTTGGGGTCTGACTGACTACTTTAGACATAGATGCATACTCCCTCAGATGAAATGTTTTGATACTCTTCAGATGAATTATCAGTAAGAAATCTATTTTCTTCATTTATATGGACACAATATCCTAGCTTATCATCTTCTCTTGTGTTCTATTGACTTTTTTGTTTTTGAGATTAATAAAATTTATTGTATAGGGACCTAGATCCCGGTAGGCATCTGGTTGCCCGGGTGCTTTTTTTGTTGTTTGAATATTGAGGTGGGTTAGGCCCTTTGGGATCTAGTTTTCAACACGACCCTGTGGTCCTACGTTGGAAAAACAACAGTGGTTTTTTTTGGAGTTAGAGCAGACACAGCTCTCCCAGGACACTCTGCAGGCACGGGCCTATGAGCAGGAAGAGGCAATACTAGGGCTGCGCATCGTCACTGGTCTCATGATTCGATTCCGCGATGCATCACGATTACTGCCCAATTTGCCCATGGTTTTAGACCGATTCACACACTCACATACCGCACAATACTGTGAGTTTAATTGCTGTGGAGCTCTGTGATACAGTAATGTGCGGTGTGTATGAATGTATCACAGAGATGCACAGCAATAAAACTCACAGTTTGCAGTACGGAGCCCCACTGGTGTCAGGAGGGGGGAAAAATTTACTCGTTCCCACGCTGTGCAAACTCCTAGAAAAGCTTGGCCATGAGATAATATTGTTTTTCAGCGTGAGGTTGCAGTGTAAATTCAGGCTCCACCATGACTGCATACTCAGTATAACTCTGGAATTCATGCACAGATTGCCCTGCTGATACCCAGTATTAGAGGGTCCTAGGCTGGTGCCCCCCAATCCCACATTCCTTTTTAACACAATGGGGATTAATCCCAATATCCTCAGCCTGTAACAGCAGTATATTGTGGCATTAAAGGAACACTCTAGGCTAAAAATCCCCCCCTTTTTTTAAATTATATTATACCTTTTGCCCTACCTAGTTATTCAGTATGTTTTTTGTTTTTTTTATTGTAATACTTACCCTAAAAAACACTTGTTTCCAACGGTATTTTTTTTATATATATATATATATATACAGTTGTGTTCAAAATTATTCAACCCCCAATGCTGTAAAGGGTTTTAGGGAATTTAGTGTACATTTGTAATTGTATTCAGAATGAAATCCTACAAGGACTTTTTAAAGAACCATATGCAACTAAAATGACATCAATTGGTTTTGTAATACAGTAGTAAATGTTTCTTTTGATGAATTCTTCATTGACACAATTATTCAACCCCTTAAAGACTACCACTCTGAAGAACAGAGGTTCATTCAAGTGTTTTCAATCAGGTATTGAAAACACCTGTGGACGTCACGGAGCAGCAATAAAGCATAATAAGCACCAATTAGGCAGCTTTAAAATGACTGTGATACTCAGCTCCTTCTAGACATTTAACTGGTGTGGTTACAAACATGGTGAAGTCAAGAGAATGGTCCAGGAAGACAAGAGAAGAGGTGATTACTCTTCACAGGAAGGGCAATGGCTATAAGAAGATTGCAAAGATGTTAAACATACCTAGAGAGACCATAGGAAGCATCATTCGCAAATTCAAGGCAAAGGGCACTGTTGAAACGCTACCTGGTCGTGGCAGAAAGAAGATGCTGACTTCGAATGCTGTGCGCTACCTGAAGCGTAGAGTGGAGAAAAGTCACCGTGTGACTGCTGAGGAACTGAGAAAAGATTTGTCAGATGTGGGTACTGAAGTTTCAGCTCAGACAATACGGCGCACACTGCGTAATGAAGGCCTCCATGCCACAACTCCCAGGCGCACCCCCTTGCTGTCTCCAAAGAATAAGAAGAGTCGACTGCAGTATGCCAAAAGTCATGTGGACAAACCACAGAAGTTTTGGGATAGTGTTCTGTGGACTGATGAAACAAAATTAGAACTGTTTGGGCCCATGGATCAACGCTATGTTTGGAGGAGGAAGAACAAGGCCTATGAAGAAAAGAACACCTTGCCTATTGTGAAGCATGGTGGGGGGTCAATCATGCTTTGGGGCTGTTTTGCTTCTGCAGGTACAGAGAAGCTTCAGCGTGTGCAAGGTACCATGAATTCTCTTCAGTACCAGGAGATATTGGATGACAATGTGATGCAGTCCGTCACAAACCTGAGGCTTGGGAGACGTTGGACCTTTCAACAGGACAATGATCCCAAGCATACCTCCAAGTCCACTAGAGCATGGTTGCAGATTAAAGGCTGGAACATTTTGGAGTGGCCATCGCAGTCACCTGACTTAAATCCGATTGAGAACCTCTGGTGGGACTTAAAGAAAGCAGTTGCAGTGCGCAAGCCTAAGAATGCAAGCCTAATGATGCCTGCTGATTAATTATTAGTTTGCACACCACGGGTAGGGGTCAGCAGCCCTGGGTGTTAGCGCGACATGACGTTTCTGCAAGCCTGCTGCGCCGGCGATATTCCCTCCTGCGCCCTGATAATGTCACTCTCCACTGCTCTCTGTGTCTTAACCCAGCTACTCTCTTTCCTTTTCCTGAGGGGGGTGGGGGTGGTTCCGTTTGTGATTCTAATTCTGGTATGCTGTTAACTATGAGGGATTTTTAATCAATTCTGTTCAACTTCCCCCCTCGGCCCCACCCTTTCTCCCAGAAGAGGGAAAAGAAACAATACAAGCGCAGCTACACGCACTCACACAGGTTGCAGCGATGAAAATAAATGCACATGGAAAGTTTAGTACACCAGAAGCTGATATTAAATCATTTAGCAGACACAGGAAAAGGAACTCGGGCAGCTAGTCACACTACTAGTAGCCCAGAACTATGAAATAGAGTGTGCTTGCCTAAGGCACTCTATCCGGCTGTAATACACAGACACATGGGCCCTCACACCTCTTAAATACAATGATGAATGCTCTCATCGGTCTACACAATCTGTCACCTTTCAGAATACTGTTTCCCTCAACAGTTGCAATTACAGTCCGACTGTCTAATAAATTATGTCACAAGTGTTTCAAAAATGTTAACTGATATCTATGGTCAAGTGTTCTCTTGCATTTCAGACCCTGAGAGTATCAACGACACTCATCAACTGGTCCCGGGAGACTGGGTACTAGCGAAAAAGTTTCTTCAAAAGAATCCACTTGAGCCCAGATACAACGGTCCCTTCCAGGTCCTCCTCACAACTGCAACTTCAGTAAAATTGGAAAGAAAAGCCACCTGGATCCACGTCTCCCACTGTAAAAAGACCTGTACACCAACAGCGGACCAGACAACAATACAAACATGATTGTGTATTTCTTTCTCATTTGGGGGGTGGGAATCCAGGGGCACAATGTAGCTGTTTTACTGGGGCAGGCAGCTGATGATATGGTACAAGCGGTTATGAGAACCCAGGTGGAAGCTGCCCTGTGACACCTGACGGACAATGCCCATGTCATGGGACACGCAATGGATACTACTGCCGCCAAACACAAACTAACCACTTTCTGGTATAATTCATCTAACACTCGCGTGGTTACATACACCTTTAACTATTGTGATATACACCCATGCCCAGGTCCCCGCTTGCAATGTATCTGGAGAAATGGGATTCCACATGATTATGACATATATATGTGCATTACCAATCACTATTGGGGACAGGAGTGCGGTAGTTGGGCATCGGTGGGATGGAATATGGGAGTTGCCTGGAGACACAAACCACAAAGCGCCCTAGACGAGAAAGATAACAATAGTAAATCACTTCTCGCTCGTATAACACTGACAATGGCCCCAAACACCTGCCCCAAGTATAAATTACAGGAGTCGGATGATGATGGGGAAGTGCGGTTTAGAACAGGGGCAACAGCACTGAAACTAATTCTTACCCTAGAAAATCCAGGACCCGGGGATTCAGGTATCTATGTTCTGGGTTTATGGGTAAAGGGGGGTTCAGAGAATCCGCAGACTCTGGGAAAATTCCGCCTACGAGACATGTACCTTGCCCCTGACTGGGTCCCTCCGCACCAACAGTCCAAACCCCTTAATCACCACATGATGATCTCTCCCAATGGTATAGTGGCCATCGCTGATCCCACGTTCGAGGATACTATGGCCATTGAAACATGATACTCAGATATGAATGTTTGGTTAGAATGGATGAAATATACCGCTCAGTCCCACAACAGAACCAATTGCTATGTGTGTGGTACTGCTAGGCCTCATCTAGGTACGGTACCCCTCAATATCCCAGAGGATGTCGAGGAATGCTTTCTCAGTTTGTTTACCAACACCACTCTAAGTCACAATGCTTGCAAAGAATGGAGGTCCAAATACCCCCTCCAGAAACGAAACCCCAGACTCTCAGAGAGTATCACCATCTACCCCGGGAACTACACCTGTTACTCCTCTTGGGGAACCGGTGGCCGGGTAGTTGGAAACTTCACAGAAGGCTATTGTGCGCAGTACAGCGCTGTGGAGAAGAAGAAGGTGCACAACCAGGTGATCTCCCTGGGAGATGTCTATTGGATCTGCGACGACATGCGTGTCCGCTCCCGCTTGGTAGGTGCGTGGGACGGTGAGTGTGCTCTGGCTAAAGCCATCATGCCCCTCCACATCCTGCCATTTGATGATGTACAGAGCACTGGTGAGACCTCACTTGGAGTACTGTGTGCAGTACTGGAGACCGTATCTCCAGAAGGATATAGACATCTTAGAGAGAGTTCAGAGAAGGGCTACTAAAATGGTGTACGGCTTGAAGGAGAAAAGTTACCAGGAAAGGCTTAATGATCTTAACATGTACAGCTTGGAAAAAAGACGAGACAGAGGAGATATGATAGAAACATTTAAATACGTAAAGGGAATCCACAAGGTAGAGGAAGGGAGTATATTTAAAAGGAAACAAAATAGCAAAACAAGAGGACATAGTCTTAGATTAGAGGGGCAAAGGTTTAAAAGTAACATCAGGAAGCATTATTTTACTGAGAGGGTGGTGGATACATGGAACAGTCTTCCAGTAGAAGGGGTAGAGGCCAAAACAGTAATTGAATTTAAGCAAGCATGGGATAGGCATAAGGCTATCCTAAACAAAAGATAAATCCAGGTTAAGTATCCATGTAATTGGGCAGACTAGATGGGCCGAAAGGTTCTTATCTGCCGACATTTTTCTATGTTTCTATGACCTGCCTAATGCCCACACCCCCGGACTCACTAGACAAAGGAGACAGACGAATTCTGTACCTGGCAGTTTCGATCCCCACGTCTACCTTGATGTCATAGGAGTCCCAAGGGGGGTGCCTAATGAGTTCAAAGCTAGAAACCAGGTAAAGGCGGGATTTGAATCTTTAATCCCCATGGTAACCATCAACAAGAATGTTGATTGGATTAACTACATCTATTACAACCAACAGAGGTTTGTTAACTATACCCGAGATGCCTCCAGGGTTTGGCCGACCAGGTAGGCCCGACCTCTGCAATGACCTTCCAGAACCGAATGGCCCTCGATATGCTACTGGCAGAGAGGGGTGGGGTCTGTACGATGCTGAAAGGTACTGGTGGCTCCTGTTGCACCTTTATCCCGGATAATACAGGCCCCACTGGCAAAGTCACTAAAGCCATTAAACGATTGGACGACCTGTCCGAAGAACTGAAGAAAAACTCTGGCATTACTGATCCATGGGATCAGTATTTTAGTTGGATGAGTGCCTGGCAAAGGATCCTCACACAAATAGGGATAGTTATCCTGGTAATGATGGTTCTGTTGACGGTGATTGGATGTTGTGTTTTACCCTGCATTAAAAAGGTTATCGAAAGAACTGTGGAATCCACTACACCTTTACTGCTTAATCAAGTGTGTAGGGACACTGGGGAGAATATTGACACTTCCTATACTAGTCTAGAATTTCTGGGGGTTCCTGTGAATAAAAGGTATGACGAACTCCGCCCACCTGTAACAAATCATCCACAGAATTATGAATCCATGCATCCCCTATCTCGAGAACACCGCCTATGATTTGGCTCTAAGCCAAGGTTAGTGACCCGTTGCAAGACGAGTTAATGCCCGACTCTTGACCCACCAGTCTCGACCATGCACGGAAGCCCGGACTACACAGGGGTTAAATTCGATAGGAATTTCTCGTCTCAACCTCCGGCGAAGATTTTGGGATGGCTGGCGAGACTATTAGGGGAATGGATGAAGGCACAGCTTGTCTCCAGGGGTACACTTGGGAAATGTGCATTTTTAGGGGGGACTGTTGTGGACAGAAATGTATATATTTGCTAATAATATTCAAAGGCTTAGAAAAATGCTCATTTAAGTAGTGTAAGTGGTTAATTAGGATTTAAGAATCAAATGCATATTATTATTCAACTGTTATCTTAGCTGATTGTTTTGTGTACGCATATGTAGTTTCTTTTTCCAAGTATCAGGAGAATGTTTTGGAACATCCTGGAATGTCCTGTAACAATGTCCTTGACAAGCTAAGAGAAGCTCGGAGACACTGATGTTTTATTTTCTTTAAACTAGGGATGCACCGATACCACTTTTTTAAGACCGAGTACGAGTACAGATACTTTTGTTCAAGTACTCACCGATACCAATTACCGATACTTTTATTTTATGTCATGTGACGCTTTCCAATAAGAACAGACCTCCTATAAAGCCCCCAGGTCTCATGGATATTGCCCCAGCTCATGGATATCCTGCCCCCCCAGCTCATGGATATCCTGACCCCAGCTCATGGATATGCCCCCCCCTTGCTCATGGATATGCCCCCCCCTGCTCATGGATATGCCCCCCTTGCTCATGGATATGCCCCCCTGCTCATGGATATGCCCCCCTCTGCTCATGGATATGCCCCCTTGCTCATGGATATGCCCCCCAGGCTCATGGATATGCCCCCAGGCTCATGGATATGCCCCCCAGGCTCATGGATATTCCCCCCTGCTCATGGATAATGCCCCCCAGGCTCATGGATATGCCCCCCAGGCTCATGGATATGCCCCCCTGCTCATGGATAATGCCCCCCCTGCTCATGGATATGCCCCCCCGCTCATGGATAATGCCCCCCTGCTCATGGATAATGCCCCCCCCTGCTCATGGATATGCCCCCCAGGCTCATGGATATGCCCCCCAGGCTCATGGATATGCCCCCCTGCTCATGGATAATGCCCCCCCTGCTCATGGATATGCCCCCCTGCTCATGGATATGCCCCCCAGGCTCATGGATATGCCCCCCAGGCTCATGGATATGCCCCCCACTCTCCGCTCATACTTACCTTCCTTCAGCGCCGCCGGGAAAGTCTTCGTGCGCACACTCCTTGGAAGGACCCCAGCCGCGACCACGTGGGACCATGTGATCGCGGCTGGGGTCCTTCCAACGAGCGCGCGCGCGGGAACTTTCCCGGCGTCGCTGAAGGAAGGTAAGTATGAGCGGAGACCAGCTGCAGGGCCTGTCTGAATGCTCTATCTGCATTCGGACAGGCCCTGCAGCTGCTCACTTTGTTGATACTTACCTTCCTTCAGCGACGCCGGGAAAGTTTCCGCGCGCGTGCTCGTTGGAAGGACCCCAGCCGCGATCACATGGTCCCACGTGGTCGCGGCTGGGGTCCTTCCAAGGAGTGTGCGCACGAAGACTTTCCCGGCGGCGCTGAAGGAAGGTAAGTATTAAACACAGGGCGGAGAGCAGCTCCAGGGGCGGCTGTCCAAATGCCGATAGAGCATTCGGACAGCCGCCGCAGCCCCTCGGATACCGGCAAGCCGGCTCAATGCCGGCTTCCGGTATCAGAAAAAAATATCGGGGGTACTGCACGAGTACCAAGTACTCCTGCAGTACCCGGTATCGGCACCGATATCGATACTAGTATCGGTATCGGTGCAACCCTACTTTAAACTGTATTAAACAAAGTCTGTGATGACGAATATAATGACGAATAGAATGTTGGGCAACAGCCTGTTATCGGTACATGTAAAAAAGCATAAAAAGGCTTGTGAATTGTCAATAAACAGCTCAGAGCAGTCATTTGGCTCGGAAGCTATATAGACGTATTCATTGTCTGTGTGACTTCTTTATGCGCAAAGCTATCTGACTTCTCCACCGAATTAGAACAGAAACTGGCATCCGAGGATGGACTTCTATTGTCCATTGCAATACATGCTCACGCCATGACACTACCACCACCATGCTTCACTGATGAGGTGGTATGCTTAGGATCATGAGCAGTTCCTTTCCTTCTCCATACTTTTCTCTTCCCATCACTCTGGTACAAGTTGATCTTGGTCTCATCTGTCCATAGGATCTTGTTCCAGAAATGTGAAGGCTTTGTTAGGTGTTGTTTGGCAAACTCTAATCTGGCCTTCCTGTTTTTGAGGCTCACCAATGGTTTACATCTTGTGGTGAACCCTCTGTATTCACTCAGGTGAAGTCTTCTCTTGATTGTTGACTTTGACACACATACACCTACCTCCTGGAGAGTGTTCTTGATCTTGCCAACTGTTGTGAAGGGTGTTTTCTTCACCAGGGAGAGAATTCTTCGGTCATCCACCACAGTTGTTTTCCATGGTCTCCCGGGTCTTTTGGTGTTGCTGAGCTCACCAGTGCGTTCCTTCTTTTTAAGAATGTTTCAAACAGTTGTTTCGGCCACACCTAATGTTCTTGCTATCTCTTTGATGGGTTTGTTTTGTTTCTTCAGCCTAATGATGGCTTGCTTCACTGATAGTGACAGCTCTTTGGATCTCATCTTGAGAGTTGACAGCAACAGATTCCAAATGCAAATAGCACATTTGAAATGAACTCTGGGCCTCTTATCTGCACATTGTAATTGGGGTAATGAGGGAATATCACACACCTGGCCATGAAACAGCTGAGAAGCCAATTGTCCCATTACCTTTGGTCCCTTAACAAGTGGGAGGCACATCTGCAAACTGCTGTATGTCCTACACCGTTCACCTGAGTTGGATGTACATACCCTCAAATTAAAGCAGATAGTCTGCAGTTAAAGCACATTGTGTTTGTTTCATTCCAACTCCATTGTGGTGGTGTATAGAGCCAAAGATGTTAGAATTGTGTCGATGTCCCAATATTTCTGGACCTGACTGTGTATATGTATATATATATATATTTACATGAATATTCTTTTTACCTAATTATTTATTGTTTTATCTATTATTGTGACTTTGTATTCTTTGTGTTTGTGGGAGACATCAGTGCAAGGGCATCCTCTGTGCCACTGAGTGTACAGCAGCGTATGGTGTGAAGTTAGTGAATATTTGTCTCCAATGCACACACTAGTTCAGGTGGTGAACCTTGGCACTCCAGATGCTTAGACACACACAGCTGGCAGAGCATCATGGTCCATCCAGTTCAGAAATGGCTGGGATGCACAGGTTTGCAACCACTGCACTAGTGGTTTGGTATTGCAGTTCTCCAGAAACAATAATGGTGTCTTTTGTTCGGTTTTTATTTTTGAATCTTAAACTCTGCTAGTTTGTTCCAAAACCCTTCCCGCATTCATGCCAGGAAAATTACTTTGCATCAATGTGAATGAATAGATGAATGAATTCTCTCATGTACAGTAAGCTTATCCTTTCTTCCCACATTCAGAACATGCAAAAGGCTTCTCTCCTGTATGAATTTTCGTATGTTCAGTAAGCCTAGTCTTGATTCCAAAACATTTCCCACATTCAGAACATGAAAACGGCTTATCTCCTGTATGAATTTTCTCATGTAAAGTAAGAGCACCCTTTGTTCTAAAACGTTTCTCACATTCAGAACATGCAAACGGCTTCTCTCCTGTATGAATTTTCGCATGTAAAGTAAGATCACCCTTTGCTTTAAAACATTTCCCACATACAGAACATGAAAACGGCTTCTCTCCTGTATGAGTTCTTAAATGTAAAGTAAGCTCAAACTTTGTTTTAAACCATTTCTCACATTCAGAACATGCCAACAGCTTCTCTCCTGTATGAATTCTTTCATGCAAAGTAAGCTCAAACTTTGTTCTAAAACATTTCTCACATTCGGAACATGCAAACGGCTTGTCTCCTGTATGAATTCTCTCATGTACAGTAAGCTTATACTTTGTTCTAAAACATTTCTCACATTCAGAACATGAAAACGGCTTCTCTCCTGTATGAGTTCTTAAATGTAAAGTAAGCTCACGCTTTGATCTAAAACATTTTTCACATTCACAACATGCAAACGGCTTCTCTCCTGTATGAATTTTCTCATGTACAATAAGCGTATCCTTTCTTCTAAAACATTTTTCACATTCAGAACAAGCAAACGGCTTCTCTCCAGTATGAATTTTCTCATGTGTACTAAGGTTACCCTTTGTACTAAACCACTTTCCACATAGAGAACATGCAAACATCTTGTCTCCTACGTTAACTTTCTTGTGTATACCAAGACTTCCATTAGTGCTTAAACATTTCTCACTTTCAGGGCACTGAAATGTTTTTCTCCCAATACGAGCTGTGAGAGTTTGGGGAAGTTCTGACCCACAAGAGACAGAATTTGTAAATTTGTAAATATTCAACATGTCTGAATAAGGATCATCTTTTTGGAGAGTCCTATGTGACAGCTCGGAATACTCTGGTTCTTTTTTATTCTCTTGTAAATCCAAAGTTTCATCTTTGATTACTTCCTCTTGCTTTACAGACAGAGGCTTCATGAGGTTTTCTTCAAAATATGATACGGATTCCTCATAAATTATTCCTGCAGACATTTTCAGAGTCTTGGTGTACTCCTGCAAAAGAATATAATTTCTAGTAGTGGTATAAACTGTGTAATAACTTGAGGGTAGGGCAGGTTTGGTCATTATGCTGATGGTATTTTACCCTTCAATTCCAGTATTGTCAGGCCGTCACAGAAATAAGAAGGATAAAAGGGAGATGGGGCATAAGTAATAAAGAAAGGGGCAGTAATGGAGGCGACAAAGAAATCATCTTCCCTGTAGGTGCCGATGCAAATGACAATGATCCCAACAGGTACCAGAGACTCCTATTAAGTCTAGTTTGGCACCATGTTTCAGAGGGGTGAGAGGTTCAGGATTTCCAAAACTAGCGTGTGCAGCTGTTACGCTGGGGTGTGCACCCATGGAACATTTATTAATTCAAACCTCAGGTTTAGAAGATTTTGCACAAAATGCACAATTTTTCATTAGAAATAACAAGCCTGTAATCCAGAGATACAGTCAGATTTTATGCTATTGATCATGAAGCAGATAAAAAGGAAATATAAAATGTCAATCTAGGAGATGTAAGAGCATCTCTTCACCCACCATTAGGATGTACCTGGGCACACCCCCTGTGCACGCCAATGGTTCCAACTTGTCACAATTGATTGAAGCCCACTAGTGCTCTATATGGCACTCCAGACATTTAATCTCTTGTCTGGCAAAGATTCACCTCTTTCCTAACACATTTAACCATTTACTTACCAATAGGGCAGAAATAACCCATTCCCTGCCAGAAAGCTCCATATCGGTCATTTTGGCTAGGATGTGATTGTCACACAGGGGCTTCTTATAGACTAAGCATGGCCTTATTCCAATGGCTGGGAAACATTTCATTTCTGAATTCACACACATCATTATACAGCGGATACAGGTTATAATCAGCAATATATGGATTTACTTACAAGAAGGCCGCTCACTCCCAGGACCCTCAGGCTGGATCTCCTCTCTGGATTCACCAGGCAGATCTGCTGACTCACAGGGCTCAGGACACAAAGGACCAAAGTGATGTAACTACAAGGGATAAAGAAGAGTGCAGGAGTTACGTATTAGGAATAGACCGATATCACTTTTTAGGCACCCATACCAATTATTGGCAGCCTTTCAGACCGATAACCAATATCCGGTGCCGATATTCTGTACATTTAAATTTTTGAAAAAAAAATCACAATTTCTGCACAAATGTGGTGTCACCTGAACGTGTTTAATAAAAATCTGAACATTACAACAACTGAGTAAAACAAAGTACTTACAGAATAATAGGGATGCACCAATACCGGCATTTGCACGAGTACTTAGTACTCCTGCAGATGCCCCCGATACCAGTAGCAAGCACTGAGCTGACTTACCGGCATCCGAGGGGTTGGGGCGGCAGTCCAAATGCTCTAACAGCATTCGACAGTCCCTGCAGATGGCTGTGTTCCAATGAGCGCCGTCGGCAAAGTCTTAGGGCCAAATTACATATTTGTTGCTAACATTAGCGCTCACCTACGTGAGCGTTAACATTAGCCCAAGTAGTTTACAAATATTACAATCCAAACGCTAACGGGTTAAGTAACTGTGGGTCATGTGACCGCCGGTGTCCGCTTTAATGAAGTCCTATGGACTCCATTGAGAGGATGTGCGCGGCTGCGCTTAGTGCCCGCAAACGATGCAGGCAGCTTTTTTAGTGCCTGCATTGTAATCTAGCGGTAAAACGGGCACGCTAGGGTGAGGTTTTTCTTCCCTAGCGCCCCCGTTTTACCGCTAGGATCGTAATTTAGCCCTTAGAGTAGCCGCTTGTTGGGAAGCCCTCAGTCGCGATCTCGGAGGGTGGGGGCTTCCCAATGAGCGGCCGCTCTAAGATTTTTCCAGTGGCGCTGGGTGGAACGTGGTCAGCTGCAGGGGCCTGTTCGAATGCAGGTAGAGCATTCTGGCAGCCCCCCCCCATGTCTGGTCTGAGGTCTGAATTCCACAAAATATACCAGGTTTCATACAAATACCCGGGAGCAGCTTCTCTGGCCATTTTTATTCATAAGATTGTCACACATTATCGTTAGGTCTTTTGGCTTCTGTTACATTTGCATAGGACAGTGACACTATAAGCTAAATTTTCTTTGGACTAAAAGTGAACAAACCCGAAACAGCGCTGTCCTAGGAGTGGCTTTGACCAGTTGCATAAACCTTATCTCTGCTAGAAAGCCATAGTGTGGCATAGCATTGATTTTAGGGTTCTGTATAATAACAGACCCAGGATGCATAAACGTGAGACAGATGTAATTTGCATATCCTACCCAGAATTCCTTGCTTCATATGGGGAATGTGGCACAGGAGCTCTGGGATGTAATTCTTTGAATTGCTGTGATGTGCAAGTGGCTTCTGCAATAATAAATATACACACACTATATGGTCTGAAAGTGTGTGTATGTGTGTGTGTGTGTGTGTGTGTGTGTGTGTGTGTGTGTGTGTGTGTGTGTGTGTAATATGCAAAAAGGCAAAAGGTTGCACTCAACCTCAAAACTAAGCGGGTGCATCTAAGACATCAAATACAAAACACCAAGAAAGAGCACTCCATATTATTGACCACCTTCTTCCATAATTTTCGGGGGGGGGGGGGAAGTTTTAATAATGTTAAAAAAAAACCTGAGGTAAAATGATGGGGAATCAGTTCACAAAGTTATGATCATAATTTGCTTAAGCCTGTGTGATGTAGTTAGGGTTCCCACTAGGGCTGTGCAATATTGACAAAATAATCATATTGCGATTTCTTGAATGAATATTGCGATTTTATTTGCGATTTAGCCAATTGTTTTTGCTTTTTCAAACATGCTACATACATTCTAAATGTATTCAGTATTCAGCACATGGATACTGCCCCAGCACATGGAAATACTGCCCCAGCACATGGATATACTGCCCCAGCACATGGATATACTGCCCCAGCACATGGATATACTGCCCCAGCACATGGAAATACTGCCCCAGCTCATGGATATACTGCCCCAGCACATGGATATACTGCCCCAGCACATGGATATACTGCCCCAGCACATGGAAATACTGCCCCAGCACATGGATATACTGCCCCAGCACATGGAAATACTGCCCCAGCACATGGAAATACTGCCCCAGCACATGGAAATACTTCCCCAGCACATGGATATACTGCCCCAGCACATGGAAATACTGCCCCAGCACATGGATATACTGCCCCAGCACATGGATATACTGCCCCAGCACATGGAAATACTGCCCCAGCACATGGATATACTGGCGCAGCACATGGAAATACTGCCCCAGCACATTGATACTGCCCCAGCACATGGATATACTGCCCAAGCACATGGATACTGCCCCAGCTGATGGATATGCCCCAGCTCATGGATACTGCCCCAGCTCATGGATACTGCCCCAACACATGGATACTGCCCAAACACATGGATATTGCCCCAGCTCATGGATATTGCCCCAGTACATGGATATACTGCCCCAGCTCATGGATATTGCCCCAGCACATGGATACTGCCCAAGCTCATGGATACTGCCCCAGTACATGGATACTGCCCCAGCACATGGATATTGCCCCAGCACATGGATACTGCCCCAGTACATGGATACTGCCCCAGCTGATGGATATGCCCCAGCTCATGGATACTGCCCCAGCTCATGGATACTGCCCCAACACATGGATACTGCCCAAACACATGGATATTGCCCCAGCTCATGGATATTGCCCCAGTACATGGATATACTGCCCCAGCTCATGGATATTGCCCCAGCACATGGATACTGCCCAAGCTCATGGATACTGCCCCAGTACATGGATACTGCCCCAGCACATGGATATTGCCCCAGCACATGGATACTGCCCCAGTACATGGATACTGCCCCAGCACATGGATATTGCCCCAGTACATGGATATTGCCCCAGCACATGGATACTGCCCCAGCACATGGATACTGCCCAAGCTCATGGATATTGCCCCAGTACATGGATACTGCCCCAGCACATGGATATTGCCCCAGTACATGGATATTGCCCCAACACATGGATACTGCCCAAGCTCATGGATACTGCCCCAGCACATGGATACTGCCCCAGCTCGTGGATACTGCCCCAGCACGTGGATACTGCGCCGCAGCTCACCTCTGTGCGCCGCTGTGTTCTGTGCGCCGCGTCGCGTGTTCGGCTCCCTGTTAACTTCCGGCGGCACATGGAGCTTGGGCGCTCGCCTGGGGGAACCAAGTGACGAGTTGCGAGAACGCGGCTCGTCACGTGGTTCCCCCTGCGAGCGCTCAAAGCACCATGCCGCCGCCGGAAGTTAACAGCCGAAAATCGCAGCCTTATGCGATTTAGAAATCGCAGGGTCGGAAATCGCGATTCGATTGCGATTAATTGCACAGCCCTAGTTCCCACCCGTCCGGTTTTCACCTGGACTGTCCGGTTTCCGAGTCATGCGTCTGGGTTCCAGATCCCCTGCCACCCCACATGACTCGGTCGGCTCAGACCCGGTGTGCACATCTGTCACATATACATGCAGCAGCAGCCAGCTAACCAGCTATTCCACAAGCAGCAGACCAGCAGAGGTTTGTTGTGCTGTGTGCTGCTGCTCCTTAAACAAACAGGCTGCGAGTGTTTTGAGGGAGGCTCCGGCGGCACCGCAGACAAGTGGGGGATGGTCACGTGATGTGGTCGGGACATCACTTTCTGCTAGTGCCCACTCTGCCAGGTCCGCCTCCTCTCATCAGTCACTACATGCTCCCGCTCAGGCAGTGGCACATGAGGAAACTGCAGGCACCACGCTCTGATTTGTGTTGGGACTCGAGAGGCAGCAGGGCCAGCCCGACTCCACTGAGAAGACTCTGGATCCATTTTCCTCAGACAGCAGCTCCTCCAAGCAAATAAAAGGTGAATGCAGGCAACAGTAAATTATTCTGACCTCAATCATGAAAAGTACATCACCCCTCACCAGCAGTAGTGTGCCAAAATATGCCAGTCTGCCGTAAACATAGCAGTCTGACATACATAGCAGTGTGCCATATAACCAATGTCCCATGTACAATGCACTGTGCCATACAGTCAGGTCCAGAAATATTGGGACATTGACACAATTCTAACATCTTTGGCTCTATACACCACCACAATGGAGTTGGAATGAAACAAACACAATGTGATTTAACTGCAGACTGTCAGCTTTAATTTGAGGGTATGTACATCCAACTCAGGTGAACGGTGTAGGACTTACAGCAGTTTGCAGATGTGCCTCCCACTTGTTAAGGGACCAAAAGTAATGGGACAGAATAATAATCATAAATCAAACTTTCCCTTCTTAATACTTGGTTGCAAATCAGTCAATCAGAGCATGAAGTCTGGAACGCAGAGACATCACCAGACGCTGGGTTTCCTCCCTGGTGATGCTCTCCCAGGCCTCTACTGCAACTGTCTTCAGTTCCTGCTTGTTCTTGGGGTGTTTCCCCTTCAGTTTTGTCTTCAGCAAGTGAAATGCATGCTCAATGGGATTCAGGTCAGGTGATTGACTTGGCCAGTCAGGTTTTTTGAATTTTTTAAATGTGTTTTTTTCTTGCAGAAAATGGTGGATGAAGGTGGTCATTGGTATGGAGTGCTCTTTTTTGGTGTTTTGTATATGAGGTCTTAGATGCACCCGCTTGTGTTGCAAGTTTAGGTTGAGTGCAACCCACCCTGTGGTTTGATAATATATATATTATCTCCTATACAGACATCAGGTATAGGGTATATATACACACACTACTGTATACACTATACCTGATGTCTGTATGGGGTATATATGTATATATACATACTATAACTTACTATAGTATTGTCTGCTGTGTTCAGATTTTGCTACATGCAGGACATGTCTTTTTTTTTGTTGAGCAGATACAATAAATTTGGCAATGGGCATTATTAATCGTGATGCATCGTGTAATCGAAACGAATCATGGCCAAGATAATCGTAATCGAATCGTGAGACCACTGAAGATGCGCAGCCCTGAGGCTGGTGTCAGACGAGCGTAGTGTTCACGTCCGTGATTGCGCCTAAAAGTACGTCCGTGATAGCATGAAAGAAAGTCCATTGGAGCCTGACACATGAAGTACGTCCACACTGAACTGCGGACGCACAACGGCCGCGGCAAACGGACGCAGGTTAGGCAAGAACGTAATACTGCTAGAACGGACGTGCGGAGTGCGCTGCGTCCACAACGTCTGCATAGCTTTGTGTGTGAGTGATGGAGCATGGTCAGACGGACTGCATTTATACGTCCAGCATTTTTGACGGACAGAATGTTTTTTCATTGTAATTTATTTTTCCCTCCTACATCCGTCAAAAATAACTTCAGTGAAAAAACGGACTGTGTGACCACTACTGCGTCATCCGTACTGACGATGTCCGTACTGCACGGACGTACAGTCCGTAGAAATCACGCTCGTCTGACCCTAGCCTAACACTGCACATTACTGTGAGTTTTACTGCCGTGCAGCTCTGTGATACACTCATGTACACTGCATATTGTTGTGGCGCTGATATAGTATTGTGCGCTTTGTATGAGCCCATCACAGAGCTCCACAGTGCAGCATCATTGTTCACTTTATAGGTGTGAATAATTGTGCTGCATTAAAAAAAAATCAAATACAATTTTATAGGGATCCACTGATACTAGTATCGGTATCGATAATGCAGTTTGCACGAGTACTTGGAACTCGTGCAAACAGCCTGATACACCCCCCCCCCCCCCGATACCGGAAACCAGCGCTGGGTCGGCTTGCCGGTATCCGCGGGGCTGGGGAAGCTGGCCGCGTGCATGAAAAGCACGCGACCAGCGTTCCCCTCCGGCGGCAGCTACAGTTGTGTTCAAAATTATTCAACCCCCAATGCTGTAAAGGGTTTTAGGGAATTTAGTGTACATTTGTAATTGTATTCAGAATGAAATCCTACAAGGACTTTTTAAAGAACCATATGCAACTAAAATGACATCAATTGGTTTTGTAATACAGTAGTAAATGTTTCTTTTGTGAATTCTTCATTGACACAATTATTCAACCCCTTAAAGACTACCACTCTGAAGAACAGAGGTTCATTCAAGTGTTTTCTATCAGGTATTGAAAACACCTGTGGATGTCACGGAACAGCAATAAAGCATAATAAGCACCAATTAGGCAGCTTTAAAATGACTGTGATACTCAGCTCCTTCTAGACATTTACTGGTGTGGTTACAAACATGGTGAAGTCAAGAGAATGGTCCAGGAAGACAAGAGAAGAGGTGATTACGCTTCACAGGAAGGGCAATGGCTATAAAAAGATTGCAGGAGATGTTAAACATACCAAGAGAGACCATAGGAAGCATCATTCGCAAATTCAAGGCAAAGGGCACTGTTGAAACGCTACCTGGTCATGGCAGAAAGAAGATGCTGACTTCGACTGCTGTGCGCTACCTGAAGCGTAAAGTGGAGAAAAGTCCCCGTGTGACTGCTGAGGAACTGAGAAAAGATTTGTCAGATGTGGGTACTGAAGTTTCAGCTCAGACAATACGGCGCACACTGCGTAATGAAGGACTCCATGCCAGAACTCCCAGGCGCACCCCCTTGCTGTCTCCAAAGAATAAGAAGAGTCGACTGCAGTATGCCAAAAGTCATGTGGACAAACCACAGAAGTTTTGGGATAGTGTTCTGTGGACTGATGAAACAAAATTAGAACTGTTTGGGCCCATGGATCAACGCTATGTTTGGAGGAGGAAGAACAAGGCCTATGAAGAAAAGAACACCTTGCCTACTGTGAAGCATGGTGGGGGGTCAATCATGCTTTGGGGCTGTTTTGCTTCTGCAGGTACAGGGAAGCTTCAGCGTGTGCAAGGTACCATGAATTCTCTTCAGTACCAGGAGATATTGGATGACAATGTGATGCAGTCCGTCACAAACCTGAGGCTTGGGAGACGTTGGACCTTTCAACAGGACAATGATCCCAAGCATACCTCCAAGTCCACTAGAGCATGGTTGCAGATTAAAGGCTGGAACATCTTGGAGTGGCCATCGCAGTCACCTGACTTAAATCCGATTGAGAACCTCTGGTGGGACTTAAAGAAAGCAGTTGCAGTGCGCAAGCCTAAGAATGTGACTGAACTGGAGGCTTTTGCCCATGACGAATGGGCGAAGATACCCGTAGATCGCTGCAAGACACTTGTGTCAAGCTATGCTTCACGTTTAAAAGCTGTTATAACTGTAAAAGGATGTTGTACTAAGTACTAAGATTGAATGTCACTTGGGGGTTGAATAAAATTGATAATGATATGAGCACAGAAAAGTCATTTGTGGTTATTTCATTATAAATGTTATGTTATATTTGTCTGACCTACACGTGCCTCTTTGATTTAATTGTAAGCAAGATGACTGAATGATCAAAATCAATGTCAAACTGTCCAAAACACTCAATTTCAGTGGGGGTTGAATAATTTTGAACACAACTGTATACTTACCTGTCTGAAGGTCCGGTCACGCTGCTGTGATGCGTTCACGTGGCTGCCGGGCGCATCTGTGATGCTGCCTCTCAGCTGGAGGCAGCGTCACAGAGGCGCCCGGGGGCCACGTAATCGCATCACAGCCGTGCGACCGGACCTTCGTACGAGTATTGCTGCCGCCGGAGGGGAACGCTGGCCGCGTGCTTTTCACTGCATATTATTGTGGTGCTGATATAGTATTGTGCACTTTGTATGAGCCCATCACAGAGCTCCACATTGCAGCATCATTGTTCACTTTATAGGTGTGAATAATTGTGCTGCATTAAAAAAAATCAAATACAATTTTATAGGGACGCACCGATACTAGTATCGGTATCGATAATGCATCGCTGCCGCTGGAGGGGAATGCTGGCCGCGTTCCTTTCATGCACGCGGCCAGCTTCCCCAGCGTTCGAGCTGGCGGCATATCCATGAGAGCTGGGGGCATATCCATGAGAGCTAAGGGCAATATCCATGAGAGCTGGGGGAATATCCATGAGAGCTGGGGGCAATATTCATGAGAGCTGGGGGCATATCCATGAGAGCTGGGGGCAATATCCATGTGAGCTGGGGGCAATATCCATGTGAGCTGGGGTATATCCATGTGAGCTGGGGCAATATCCATGTGAGCTGGGGGCATATCCATGTGAGCTGAGGGCAAATCCATGAGAGCTGGGTCAATATCCATGTGAGCTGGGGCAATATCCATGTGAGCTGGGGGCATATCCATGAGAGCTGGGGCAATATCCATGAGAGCTGGGGGCAATCTCCATGAGAGCTGGGGGCAATCTCCATGAGAGCTGGGGGCAATCTCCATGTGAGCTGGGGCAAGATACATATCCATGTGAGCTGGGGGCAAGCTATATGTGAGTTGGGGCATTCTGTATATATATCTCGGGGGGATATATACATGTGAGCTGGGGGCATTGTTATATGAGGTCTGTTCTTATTGAAAAGTGTTCACATGACATAAAATAAAAGTATCGGTACTCGGTATCGGTGAGTACTTGAAAAAAGTATTGGAACTCATACTCGGTCTTAAAAAAGTATTGGTGCATCCCTACAATTTTATATATTTTACACAAACATTGGTCATGTTTGGTATCATTGGAAAGGCCATGCCCATGACACTCTGGCATCTATTGTTGCAGAGATATGTGGATCCAAAGGTCCCAGATATCTCCCCTGCCCTTTTTTTTTATTTTATACAGCAGGTGGATGTAATTCTTGTACGTTGTATTGGAGCAAAAGGAGAGGAGAGTGCTTACAGAGGATTGATTATCGCGATCACATGATTACTATGGTGATGCGATATACATAACAAGACAGTCTGTGTATGTCTGTATATACAAACACGGAAGGATCTAGCCATTCCAGGTTTACACGCTGCATCATAACACAGGATGATAAACAGTGTTTATTGCCGATCACTTATCGTGAGCACATGGTCATTATAGTTACGTGACATGCATAAGATAGTGTGTATTCAAGAAAGACGTATCCGGACACATGTTATACTGGCAACACGCCGTGAGGTTATCACATGGTATCTCCAGCTAGCAAACTGCATTATACTTAGTCAGCTGTTCCTCTTTGGTCCCGGATTACTAATTACTACTTCAATTGCCTAACCTGTTTTGAATGAGACTCACCTGCTTATGGATGTTCAGTTTAACTTTAGTGTGCTAGGATTGTCCCATAATAACAGGTGACTACAGAAGGCTTTTCAGTATACACAGGTACATTGAAATATGCCATTCACTCTTGATAAAGCCTGCTAGACAGGTGAAATGTGTCGAGACATTCATGTTTTTAACAGATGTCTAGGATAGAGGTATCTATGCATGGGTGTTGCAATTGTGCTTATTTTGGTGAACCATGGAGCATCACGTATCAGTAATCCTTGATGGGTATTCAGGAAGTGCTACAGGTGGGGTTATCTGAGACAAAGCTGGTGATTATTTATATTTGATTTGCAGCAGTCTTCCTAAGCAATACTAGGAGTTTCTGAATTGTTTTGTGCATGTTGATATAACCACACAAGGAGGCTGCCTGCGCCATATTGACACCCCTGCCATAGTATCTCCTCTTGGAATCTTTAAATGGTAGTCACCACTGAGGGTGATGTTGGAACCATGTCTTTTTGTTTACATGTTCATATCTTGGGGTCTGACTGACTACTTTAGACATAGATGCATACTCCCTCAGATGAAATGTTTTGATACTCTTCAGATGAATTATCAGCAAGAAATCTATTTTCTTCATTTATATGGACACAATATCCTATCTTATCATCTTCTCTTGTGTTCTATTGACTTTTTGTTTTTGAGATTAATAAAATTTATTGTATAGGGACCTAGATCCCGGTAGGCATCTGGTTGCCCGGGTGCTTTTTTTGTTGTTTGAATATTGAGGTGGGTTAGGCCCTTTGGGATCTAGTTTTCAACACGACCCTGTGGTCCTACGTTGGAACCACAACAGTGTTTTTTTTTTAGTTAGAGCAGACACAGCTCTCCCAGGACACTCTGCAGGCACGGGCCTATGATCAGGAAGAGGAAATACTAGGGCTGCGCATCGTCACTGGTCTCATGATTCGATTCCGCGATGCATCACGATTACTGCCCAATTTGCCCATGGTTTTAGACCGATTCACACACTCACATACCGCACAATACTGTGAGTTTTATTGCTGTGCATCTCTGTGATACAGTAATGTGCGGTGTGTATGAATGTATCACAGAGATGCACAGCAATAAAACTCACAGTTTGCAGTACGGAGCCCCACTGGTGTCAGGAGGGGGGAAAAATTTACTCGTTCCCACGCTGTGCAAACTCCTAGCAAAGCTTGGCCATGAGATAATTTTGTTTTTCAGCGTGAGGTTGCAGTGTAAATTCAGGCTCCACCATGACTGCATACTCAGTATAACTCTGGAATTCATGCACAGATTGCCCTGCTGATACCCAGTATTAGAGGGTCCTAGGCTGGTGCCCCCCAATCCCACATTCCTTTTTAACACAATTAATGGGGATTAATCCCAATATCCTCAGCCTGTAACAGCAGTATATTGTGGCATTAAAGGAACACTCTAGGCTAAAATTACCCCCCTTTTTTAAATTATATTATACCTTTTGCCCTACCTAGTTATTCAGTATGTTTTTTTGTTTTTTTTAATGTAATACTTACCCTAAAAACCACTTGTTTCCAACGGTGTTTTTTATATATATATATATATATATATTACAAAATACACAAGAAGGGCAGCACTCAACCTTAACTACGCATTCAGTGCGGGTGCATCTCAAGACAATATAATACAACAAACCAGGAAGTTTGGTGTGCTCTCTTTCTGGTTTGTTATATATATATATATATATATACACACTCACCTCCCTCCGCTCCCATCCTGGTAAATCTTCAACTTGGCTAATGGTTTACGTGAGAAGTGCGCATGCGCGCCTCTCACGTAAACCAACAGGCTTCCTCCCGCCTCCATCTTCTTCTTTGATTAGTGTTACGCGCAAGAGGATGCGCGCAACACTAATCTCACCTGCTGCTGCCAGCTACTGCGGCGAGTTGGAGACGTCATCGCGCTGAAAGCGCGATGACATCTCCTACTTGGCAATAGTCGGCAGAAGCGGGAAATACAAATCCCGCTCTGCTGACTGACAGCTGGGAGGGAGGAGGAAAGTCCTCTGCGTCTCTCAGCTGTTTCAGCCGATCGGCTGAGCGGAGGGGGCAGCGGAGGAAAAGGGCATACTTAGGACATCATGACCACCTAAAAAAGCTTAGGTGGTCATGTTGAATAGAGTATCCCTTTAAGACTTCTACATAAAGATACTCTGAACCACTCTACACGCTATGCATGACCCACTCCCCTGATACAGCCTATCTTTATGCAGAAGTCTTAATGCCGCCATACACTGCTGTTACAGGCTGAGGATACTGGGATTAATGCCCATTAATTGTGTTGAAGCATATACAAAGGAATGTGGGATTGGGGGGCACGAGCCTGGAACCCTCGAATACTGGGTGTCAGAGCAATCTGTGCATGAATTCCAGAATTATACGGAGTATGCAGCCATGGGGTAGCCTGGATTTACACTGCAACTTCGTGCGTCATTTTTTCCCCCCTCCTGACACCAGCGGGGCTCCGTAGTGCGGTGTGTTTATGCGGGTAAAAAAAACTGCATGCATTTATATAACACATTCTAACGCAGACTAACACATTCGATTTTAGAATCTAGATTAACCATGTGAGTGCCAGGTGTATATTTGTTTTGTCTCTGCTCACATGGATAATTTTAATAATACAAACAGGTGGAGATCAATTTGAAGATGTCAGGCATCAAAGAGTTAATCTAACATAGCAGCCTGTTGCTCTCCACCCTGCTCACATTCTTCAGCACAGTGACATGTACTCTGTCTCCAGGCAGCCCATGAGTTAAATCCCAGGCATACAGCAGAAGGTGGAGGAGGTTATGTAGAGGGGTCTATAGAGAAACTTCACTGCTTAATGTGTTGAGCTTCCAAAAGATTTAAAAATAAAGCAGTGCATCCGGCGTCCTCTTGCTTTTAAATCCCTCTGACACATGCAGGGTTAACTTTAGGAATGACTACACACTGCCGCCTTGCAGACAGAGGATGGGGGAGGGGGCGGCCAGTGTGCCCTGATAAGCAGACACCTTTGAAGAGTCTCCCAGCAGAGACAGACATGGGAGGGGATTTCACCCTGTGCTGAATGTTAGGAGACTCAGGCTGGCAGTTTTTGTGGAATGTGCGATCATCCGATATCCACGTCCGATCCTGTAACATGAATGTGAATGGAACCATCGTCCATTGCAGCAGACGTCCGACTTCTGGCGACGGGTAAAGACCACAGCAGATGCGCGATCACACCTTGCAGAACGATTGCTGGGCAAGATGGACGTTGACAAACTCATTAGGGGAGATAAAAAAACGCATTTATATTTGTTTTGCTGGTTCTTTTTAACTCCCATTGAAAATAAATGGTGCAGACATGATGCAAGTTTATCAAAACACCTTTTTGCATTTTGGGACTAGCGGTGCTGCTGCGCCAAGGGGTTTATTTACTAAGCACTGACATGCCTCCCGAAGGGCACTGAATGTTGAATTTCCCCATACAGTGCAATTTTGTTGCTGTTTGAACTGTAAAAATTATGGCAAAATATGGTGCAGTTTGCTGCAGATCACTGCACTTCGGCAATCTGCAGCGGCAGAGAGAACGTATATCAGAGCGCAGTACTGCACTGAAGTGTTGGCGTCATGCCCTGATACTAGGGGATAGTTTGACATTTTTACTATGCGCTTTGTCTGTAAACCTAATAGTAGCAGAACAAAAAAAGGACTGCACTGGTTCCAAAAGCAGAATGAACTTGTTTTTGTATGTAAAACCAGTTCATTCTGGTTTTGGTAGCCTCTGATTTTGATCGTCTGTGGTCGCATGACAGATCGCACGCAGTGGACGACCCTAGTCTGACATGGTCTGACGAGCGACGTCGTCCATGGTCTGAAGAAAAAGTCGGTCGTCCGACTACAGATCCAGTGGGTGGCCAGCCTCAGGCAGAGCCAGCACTTCCTAGAAAGATGGAGGAGGTAGAGGGGGCGTGGCCAGTGAATCGATTAGCAGCCTGACGGAATCGATGCAGCATCGCGATGCATCAGCAGGACGATTATATTTGACAGCTCTAGGAAATACAGTTGCTCCAGACCCAACTCCAGCTGTGCCAAAGCCAGTTGTTAGAGCCTTGATCAAGGCAAGCGAGGTAGAGGTGAGCCACCTGACAGACCAACTAGGCGTATTGACGCAGGAGCACCAGGGCACTGCCAGCCACCTGAAGATTGCGCTTGAGGGGACACGAGCACAGTGCCGACATCTTCAACATGAGCTGTCCCTGCCAGGAGCTGCCAGCACCCACTTGTCCACTACGGAGGCTAGAAGCACAACAGAGGGTCAAGTCTGTGCAAAATATGACAGGCAATGAGGAGCAAGTGTACCCCAGTTCATGTCTTCTGTTATTTATGTCTATACCTGTATGCTTGTTTTTATACCTTGATAAAGGCTCTGAGGAGCTGAAACGTTGGTTCGTTTTTAATGCATACCCAAAAAAACAACTTTTATATAGGAGTCCCAGAGTGCTCTCATACCTTTTTGTTTTCGGCATATTACATTGTTATATACCCGCACCATTATTTCTCTGTTTAATATCCCCAAAAATATAGTCTGATCACTGATTTGGAACTGTGTGATGACTTGACTCCAGCCCTCAGAAGGGACCGGTCCTTGTAGAGGGGGTAAACTAGCCACCCCCCTTTACAATGTGTTTGCTCTGCAGGAGGCATCTTATGGATCTTCCTAATTGATGTTCAGCAAAATCTTTTAAACCCAAATTTCCCCTAATATTTGTATATTATGACACATAAAGCCAGTTCTGACCTGCGCCTGGATCCTCCTTTCAGCACTGAGCTCTCTGCTATAAACAAAGGCTTCTCTCCCAGGGAACTTCCTGTCTGTGAAAACCACTCCTCCACAGGAAACACTCTAGAGTTCCAAACACTAAAGCGTAACTGCCTATCAAATCAAATCAAAATAAGCTTTACTGGCAGGACCAAATACATTTTAGCATTGCCAAAGCATATGTGGAGGTTATATGGGGTGGAGGGGGGGGGGTAGTGGGACATATATGGGGGGGGATGGGCAAGTCCATGGACATTATCAGGGGTAAGTGATAATGTGAAGTGGGATGGGGCGAGTCCGTGTTGGGGATTTATAAGTCCAGGATCTCTCATGTTCCTCTCAGTCTGTGACATTCCGTGACGTATTGGGCAGATATTTTCACCGCCGGCTCCTCTTCTCCCAGTATGATGTGGAGTTTTCTCGTCTCTTCTATAGAGGTGAAGTCCAGGATGAGAGCGGAGAGTCTCTGGAAGTGAGTTTCCCTCAGTGCTGAGTACTTGGGGCACTGTAGGAGGAAGTGGACCTCATCTTCCAGGGCCTCCTGGTCACAACGCTGGCACAGTCTATTCTCCCTGGGCTTGTAGGTCTGTCTATGCCGCCCTGATTCGATTTCCAGGCTGTGGGCGGTCAGTCTGTACCGGCTCAGGATCTGTCTGTCCTTGGGGTCTTGCAGTACCTCCAGGTATGGGGCCAGTTTGTATTCCCTCTGTAAGGATTGGTAAATGGTGAGTTTCTGGGAGTTTGCTATATCATGTCTCCATTCTCTGATATAGTTTTCCCTGGAATCCTTAATTAGGGCCTTTATTTGATATTTTGTCAGGTTGCATTCATGGGGGCTTTGGATGATCAGAGTGGATATGAGTTGTTGCAGCCCACATGGTTTGGGGTGGTCCTTGTTGGCCAGTAGGGCTTTATGGTGGTATGAGTTGAGGCTGCTGATGTTTAGGTGGTCCCAGGATAATAGCGCTCTCTTCGGTACTGCAAGAAGAGGTGTCTGCCCAGCTCGGCCCGGCAAGCATTGTTAGAGGTGCTCTGATGGACTTGGAGGAGGTGCTTGCAGAATTCCAGATGGAATATTTCTGTTGGGCTGGTGTCCCATTTGGGTTGGTCAGGGTAGGTGATGGGGACCCCCATACTTCACTGCCATAAAGGAGTATTGGAGTGATGACGCTATCAAAGATTTTAAGCCAGACTCTTACAGGCGGTTTTAGTTTGTAGAGTTTTCCTCTGATGGCATAGAAGGTTCTACATGCCTTGTCTCTTAGGCTAAGGTCAGACTAACGCAGTATTAACGTGCGTTTAGCCGCACTAAATCACGGCCGCGCTAGCAGCAAATTACATCCAATGCCGGGCAGCATACAATGAACGGTTGCACAAAAGTGCGGCCGCGCAACGCAAGTGGCAAACGAACGCATTTTTTCAAGAACATCAAACCGCTAGTACTGACGTACAGAGTGCGCTGCGGCGGCATAGCGGCATGTGTGCGTGATTAGGAGACGTCAGACGCTGCTAATGTCCGGCCAACATAACGTCCAGACGCAAAAAGTGTTTTATTGATGATCCGTACAAAATCACGGACGAAAATGTGCATCGTATGACCGCTATCGCATATTCCGTGAAAAAATGCGTCCATTTGTTCGAACGCACTTTTTCACGGACAACGCAAAAAATGCGTTAGTCTGACCCTAGCCTTAGGGCCTCTATGGCTGGTTTGAAACTTTCCGATCGGTTTGTTTCTAGGCCGAGGTATGTGTAGCTGTTGGCTTCATCAAGCGTGAAAGAGGAACTCTTGGTTTTTGCGTTCTTCCTTTGGAAAACCATGACCTTTTTGTTTTCTTTTGGTTGATGGGTAGTGCCCATGCCGCACTGTATTTTTCCAGCACTTCCAGGCTGTCTTGTAGACCTCTCTCTGTTGGTGACAGAAATAGGAGGTCATCTGCATACAACAGGAACTTCACCTCGGTGTCATGTAGAGTTAGTCCTGGTGCTGAGGAGGATTATAGAGCTTTGGCCAGTCCATTGATGTAGATGTTAGAAAGGGTTGGACTTAAACTGCAGCCTTGTCAGACTCCACGAGCCTGCCGGAAGTACTCTGTTCTCTTCCCATTCACCTTTATGCTGCAGAAGTTCTAATTATATGAGCTCTTGATGACGTCATATGTTTTCCCTCCTATTCCACTCTCCTGTAGGTTGAGGAACAGGCCTGGGTGCCACATTGAGTCAAAGGCCTTCTTAAAGTCCAAAAAGCAGGCAAATATTTTCCCATGTTTTGTATTGTGGACATGGTCCTTGATAAGACTGTGCAGGGTGTAGATGTGATCTGTAGTGCGATGGTTTGGCATGAACCCTGCTTGGCTTCTGTTAAGGACGTTATGCTGTGTCAGGAACCTGAGGATTCATTTTGTTCTGGATGCTATTGAACAGTTTTCCCAGTGTGCTGCTGACACATATCCCTCTGTAGTTGGCTGGATCATATTGGTCTCCACTCTTATTGGGTGTTATGAGGGTGTTAGGAGGCCTTGGTTCTATATTTGAGGGTAGAATCCAACGCTCAGGACCAGGTTGAAAACGTTACATATTACGGCGTTTACTTCTGGAGAGCCGTGTTTAATCATCTCTGGAAGAATTCCATCCATCCCACTGGCTTTCTTACTTCGGAGATCTTGAATTTTTTCTGCTACTTCTTGGGGTGTAATGGGTGTATCTAACGGGACTATCATATTGTCTCCAGCAGTAAGTGAACGTGTACATTGTCCTGAGCTGGAGACACTTTAATGTTGGGAATTGTCTTATGTGTTTTGAACTCCACTCTAGTAGTTCTTTTGTGTGGTGTTTGAGTCAAGCATTTTCCTGCACAATCCGGTATATTCACTAAACGGTGAAGTCAGGAGAATTTGCAGAAGTGAACAATCTAGGTCAAAATAGCCAAACCAGAAAAATTATCTCTTATCTGGTTCCAAATCGTCTGTTTGGTCTAGATAATTCTCCTAAACTTCACCCTGTATTGAATAGACCTGAATGTGTGAAACATCACCCAATACTGTTATGCTCAGTCATAAAGTATTCACCCTTCAGGAGTTTATTGCGTATTTATATCCTTGTTACTCAGTGTGTGTGTGTGTGTGTCTCACATAGGGTTGCCACCTTTTCTTCAAGCCAAACCCGAACATTCTAGTGTTGGGCAGCCATTTTTTTTGTAGCATATACATTATGCGTATATTTATGCGTGTGTATATATATACAGGGTTATTCAAAGAGATCCAAATGGCTGGAGAAAGGTAACTGAACGCTGAAAATCAGCGTTCGGTTACCTTTCTTGGCCATTCAGCTATCCAGAGCAGGCAATACGCCAAATCCTGACGAATTGCCTGCACATTCGGTGCCTGTTTGAGGGCAGTGAAATCCCCATAAAAAAGCACTGCTTCGGCTATTCAGAGAACACAAACCAGCAGTGAAAGGTTCCCGAAATGCCCTGTCATTCGGTGGTTTAATTCGGCAGGTTTATTCAGGAGAATCCCACAGGCTTCAATATCTAATAAACCGTTCATGATAAAATTCTGCAGTAAAGAGTCTCTTTATTTATAGATTTTTTTTTTAGGATATTTCAAGCATTTTTCTGGATTATTTTTTTAACCCTTTCGCTGCTGAGGTATTTCCCGCCTCTGCGCTGAGGTAATTTTTACCGGTTTTGCTCATCATGTTTAAGGCTAGGGTCAGAGTGGGGCAGTCGGAACGCGCGTGCAGACGCACTAAATCACGGCGGCAGTAGCAGCACATAACGGCCAATGACGGCCAATATACGCAGTACGTGCGTACCAAAGTGCGCCGACACCACGCAACCAGCAAATGAACGCATTTTTCTCAGAACGTGAAACCGCTGCTACTGACGTACAGAGTGCGCTGCGGCCGCATGGCAGCGTGTGTGCGTGATTAGGAGACGTCAGACGCTGCTAGTGTGCGGCCTACATAACGTTCAAACAGCCGGATTTCCCTAGACTTCTTTTTACCCCACCGTCATGAAATACGTCCAGAATTGCGCATCGTCTGACCACTTAAGCGTATTCCGTGAAAAAATGCGTGCGCACGCATCGACGTACATTTTGACGGTGGCCGCAGAAAATGCGCTCATCTGTCCCTAGCCTAACTGCGTTTTGAAGCCTTTATTATATGACCCAGACATATTATATATCGTTCTTTCCGGCAGACTCATAAAATGTCATTATTATATGTATACATTATGTCCTGTCTGTATATTATAACAAAATATGCAATAAAATTTGAATTTTCAATAATTTACAGCGTGTAAAGTGTTTTTTTTTCACATTTTAACATGCGATCGTTTGTGGTTATATTTTCTATGGGTTGCGCTTGTTAAAAAAATTAGAAATGGGGTCTCGTTACATTTTTGTTTGGGGGAAATTTCGCTATTTTTAACAAACGCACCCCATACAAAAATTGTTAGTGCAGCATCATTGTTCACATAAATTAAATGGGAACAATATTGGTGCATTAACAAAACAAATAAATAATAAACTTGTTTATTATTTTTTTTACAAAACGTTTTACATGGTCATGCTTTGGCCGATCCAACAGTACCAAACATTAACCACTAGCTGCCACAGATCGTGAGATAGGGGGTTCCAATGAACCCCCTATCTCCACCATTGGCGGCAGTTAGGGGTTAACTCCAGGTCTGGCGTCATCGTGCTGTGCACGATGACGCCAGTCCTCAGGGGGAGTTCCCGGAGGCTTGGCCGACATCCAAGATCTCGGCCAGCTCCAGGAAAGGATCACGAACCGGCGCTTTTCGGCACCGAATCGTGATCCGGCCCCCATGGGGTTAATGCCAGGTACCGTTTGGAAGGACAGGCTGTGCCCTTCCAAACGGTGCCTGACATTAAGCTCAGGCCCCCGGCGATAGGGAGGGAGAGAGGTCGGAGGGAGAGAGGTCGGAGGGAGAGAGGTCCGAAGGACCTCCCCCCTCCTCCCTTTCAGGCGCCTCCTCCGCACATGTGGGGGGGGCACCTGAAATAGATGTCATCGCGCCACCGCGATGACATCTATTGTGCCCGCGGCGGTCCCGGAGTGCCGGGCTGACATCAAGGATGTCAGCCCAAACTGGGGGGCACATCGATCGGCCGGAATCCGGCTGATCGCTGACTGTGAAGGGAGGAGCCAACGCTTCATGCGGGAGGACACGCTGAGCGCGTCTCCTGCAGTGAAGTGGTTAACTTTATTTTTTCTGTAACAGCCCTTTTTGATTATCATTCCTTGGACCTCATATGTAAATTTCAGACATTTTCGCTCAGTAGTTTCTTTGCAAACAGCGTTTGCTTGAATGATTGGAAAGATAAACTGTTTTCCTAATTTATTCACTGCCTTCCTGTAACGGTAGGCCCCCTATAGGGTGATGGGGAGCCCCCAGGCTGTGTAGAGTGAAGCCTTTAGGGCAGGTATATGGTTTTGTTTGCAGACTTCAGCAATCCCTTGCAACACTTAGGAAACGCAATGAATTCTACACACTGCAGGACAGGACCCAATACTTGAAAAAATGTGAATAATATAGTGCAAGACAGCACTTGATACGTGAATGCAGCACACTGCAAATCCTCACACTCCCAGCCAGGGAGTTCAGACAAAGCCCTAGGAATCACTCACACCATATGGCTTCGTGGCCAAATGCCTGAAGAGTGAAAACAACTGAACTAGACACGTACAGACAAATCTAAACAGACAAGATACATACAGAAGAAGTTCCAGAAGCCAAGCCAGGTCATACACGAGAAATCAGAAATGCAGATATACTTAGGGAGCAGACTAGAGAATAACCAGAAACCAGAGCCAAGGAGTCATACACAGATAACAGATCTTGAACTAGAATTAACACGGGGAACAGTGACTCAGAGGATCTCAGACTTAGTCTATCCTGATCCAAGGATCAAATTCCTGGTTGGCCCTATATATAGGGCTAAGTAGATCCTGTGACTGCAGACCCTCAGCCCAATGGGAATGGTATGTAGAGCCTGAAAAAGAAAACCAGACAGACTAGAAAATCCCTGCTCCCACTGCCAGGGGGCAGGGTTGAGACGTACCACTTCTTCTGCGGTGTCGGCTTTTTCCGGCGGCTTCGCTGCGTGTGATCGGCTCCTGCTCGGGTTTTTCCGGCATCTTCGGGTTAATCCAGATGTTTTTACGGGTTTTCGGCGTGCATTTGGCAGGTTTTCGGCAGCTTTTCAGCAGCTTTTCCCTGCACTTTGACAGCCCTGTGGTGCTTGCTGAATACACCGCAGGGTAGCCGAAATGGGAAAGCAGATTTGCACCGAATTTAAGAGAACGAAAAGTCACCAAACGTGCGGTGACTTTTCGATTCTCTTTGAATAACCCTCAAAATGGCACGTGGTATGCATGGCATGTCAGGCTGGTATTTAGGCACGCACACTAGTAATAAGCATGGCAGACTGGTAATATGTAAGGCACACTGGTATTGTGCATGGCAGACTGGTATCATGGCTGGCCGGCGCTGCCGCTAGGCCAGCTAGGCGGGCGCCTAGAGTGCAGTGCCCGCCTAGGGCGCAGCCAGCACGACCACTTTTGAAGAAAAAAAATTGGCCGTGAGGCAACCTGGGGCAGCCGCGAGCTGCAGCCAGCCCCAATACGTGCTGGCGTTGCCGCCAGCGTCAAGGAGACGGAGGCGTGGACTTGGTGCTTCCAGCACTAAGTCCACACCTCCGTCTCCTTGACGCCAGCGGCGACGCCAGCACGTATTGGGACTGGCTACGAGGAGGTGGAGGGAGACAGAGGCGGAGACTGAGCTGGAGCGGCAAATACCCATGTGTGAGCCTGGGACACTATATCCATGTGTGAGCTGGGGCAGATATACCCATGTGTGAGCCTGGGGCAGATATACCCATGTGTGAGCTGGGGCAGATATACCCATGTGTGAGCTGGGGCAGATATACCCATGTGTGAGCCTGGGGCAGATATACCCATGTGTGAGCCTGGGGCAGATATACCCATGTGTGAGCCTGGGGCAGATATACCCATGTGTGATCCTGGGGCAGATAGCCATGTGTGAGCCTGGGGCAGATATACCCATGTGTGAGCCTGGGGCAGATATACCCATGTGTGAGCCTGGGGCAGATATACCCATGTGTGAGCCTGGGGCAGATATACCCATGTGTGAGCCTGGGGCAGATCTATATCCACGTGTGAGCCTGGGGCAGATCTATATCCACGTGTGAGCCTGGGGCAGATCTATATCCACGTGTGAGCCTGGGGCAGATCTATATCCACGTGTGAGCCTGGGGCAGATCTATATCCATGTGTGAGCTGGAGGCAAATGTACCCATGTGAGAACTGGGGGCAAATATACCCATGTGAGCTTTCTTTTTTTTGGGGGGGTGCAAGTAGCTGGTCTTGCCTAGGGCGCAAAATAGTCTAGCACCGGCCCTGTGGCTGGCACACTGGTATTATGGCTGGCAGACTGGTATTGGCTGATGCTGCGCTCGCTCACACTCAGAGTTGCTTGTCACCTAGTCGGTGGGAGTGGAGAGGTCAGTGCAGATCTGGACAGCACCACTCCACTGACGGAGAGGCACGCAGACACGTCTTGTTCTCGTCGCTCTCTGGAGTCTCCGGAGCACGGGACAAGGTTCGCCGCACACCAGGGCACGCGCAAGCACGTGAACGTCAGGTGAGCCGTTGCACCTGTGCGTGACTAACAGTGGGCGGGGCGGTCTTTCCTTGGCTCCAATGAATGGTGAAACAGGCAGAGCGAGGACTGCGGCGACGGGGGCACGCACTGAAATGTAAGTATGGCGCGGTGATGTCCCAGTCCCGGCTCAGAGTCATGTATCACATTAACCACAACAATAAAACTCACGCTCATACACACACTGCACATTAATATGAGTTTTATTGTTGTGGTTTCTGTGATATGCTCATACACACCACACATAACTGTATCACAGAATCCACTGTTTTATGTGGATAATAATGACAGTAAAGCGTATCGTGAGCTTGTCTGTAGCACGCCTCACCCCCAATGTGGCTTGAGTGAATGCGTAATAACATTTCTGCTCTCAGTGACCTTGGCACTATAACTCTTGGGCCTTTGTACAAAATGCCATTTTGTACGCTGATCTCATCTCTAAAAGACCAATACTCCTTCACAATTGCAGGTGCTGTATCCTTGTCATCAGGCCACCCGTTTAGAACAATTGACTTTAGCGCTTGTAAAGTTTCCTCTCGGTCTGTGTGCTGTTGAAGCTGATGTAGACGCTGATCTGTGACATTAAGATAATCTGCTTGATTGACTTCAGCAAAGAAAAGTTGTTCCTGCTGCAGCAAACAAACTGTATGGTGCTCATGCTGATTTCTGGGTGTCACATGAGTCGTAGTAGCTCTGCTCAGGGTATCACTGATGTACATTTGACTACCTGGCTTGTAGACCACATCGAGGTTGTAATGCTGCCACATGCTCTACATCCACAGCAATAAAACTCAGTAATTTTAGCCCCGTCTGCGTCCGTCGTAGCTTTTTTTTATGGGGAGGCTGAAATCATGTCTGGTGATACTTTACCCTATCTTAAAGGTAAAGGAATGGATTCATTACATTAATTATGAAAATCAAGCAGAAACCAGTCTTCAGCATTATTGTGTTTATTGCTGTTCGTTACATTTAAAGTTGATTTCAAAGAGGGAAAAAAAAACTGAGTGAGTGGAGGTCACATGTTTCCTGTCCAGAGTGGAGCTCCAGTCTGCAGCCAGACCCTTCTCGCGAGGGGGGGCACTTGCCCCTCCCCATAGGGTTGCCAGGTCAGCCATGTTTTTCCTGGGCACATCACGATTTCATGCAGAGTGGAGCACAGGGGAAAATGCTGCCTTGCAACATGTATAATTCATATACTGCTGGAAGGAAATCAAGGCAGGTCACTTGGGATTGCGTTTTTATTTCCTACCTGCAGCGTATGGATTCTACATATGGCAGGGATGTATTCTTCATGCACTGCAAGTCAGTATGAATAAATTATATTTGTCCAGGAAAACATGGAGGATCTGGCAACGCTGGCCCCCGAGAGGATGGAGCAGTCACACTCAGCTAACTGGCTGATGTGTCACGTGATGCAGAGCCACGTTCAGTTCCTGAACAGCTGCTGAATTGCTGCAGCGCAGCAATTCAATTTGCTGCAGCAGTGTCACTGAACACTTTCGATGCGAATTTCGAAGCAAAATGGCCGACGATTTCTTAATGAAAGCTGTAGTTTCAGCAATATCCGCAGTTTTATTAGCAGAAATTGAGAAGGAGGCCATCTTTGAAATAACTACAAATGAGATACAGATGTCTTTATCCGAAGAACATTTTCAAAGCAATTTATTCCTATGTTTGCAACAATTGGATCAACAGCCAACTGCTGCAATCCCTGATTATTATGAGGAAACAGTGCCTCGTTATTCAGATTCAGTTTTTCGCTCACACTTTCGTATGACTCGGACAACAGTTGAGGTAAGGTAATAATATAGGATAACGAAAAGCAGTCAGCACAATTTCTTTTTTTATGCACACACCACAAATGATAGTTTTTATTGAATAAATGTAATGTTTACTCCTCAGAGAAAATATAATTGAACTGTAATATATGTCTATTTGCAGGGGTATGGAATAGATTTTAAAACAACTACTTGTCCAAGTGAACAAAGCAAGAGCCCAAACTACTTGAGATTGAATTCACTCTGATCAATGTCAGGCAGCCAGTATATGCAGATTGATCCCAGTATGTACGGATTTCCTTGGGCATGACAAGTAATATATATATAATATTTCAGTTACTAGCTGTCTTTGATATTACTGGTAAATGATAGATCTCTCATTTACCGGTAAGCTCTGAAGCAGGGTTCTTCTTCCTACTTAGGGTTGCCACCAGTCCTTCAAACCAAACCCGAACACTCTAGTGTTGGGTTCGGGCGGCCATTTTCTTTGTAGCGTATACATTATGGCACGTGGTATGTATGGCACACTGGTATTATGCTTGGCAAACTGGTATCATAGCTGGCATGCTGGTATTATGCATGGCAGGCTGGTATTGTGGCTGGCACATATGTATTACGCATGGAAGACTGGTATTATGCATGGCAGACTGGTATTGTGGCTGGCACATAAGTAGTACGCATGGCAGACTGGTATTGTGGCTGGCACATGTGTAGCTCTCACCCCCGGGGGAGCTGCTAAATAAACCTCGGGATAGTCTCACCGCACTAGGAATTATTACACACCAGCACTGTTGTGGATTTTCTAGTCTTATATACTTTACTAAAAGATAAAGTGTCATGAAATATAAATGCGTGTTGAATGAATTTACAGGATGCGTCACTCGGGAAAAACACGCAGCGGAAAAAGAACGGTTAAACCCCTCAGTTCTGGAGCGTAAGTCCTGTAAAATAGCTCAAAATTGTATATATATATATACAAAGTTTAGGGTACCCGGGTACTATGTTCGACTGGCCAGTGAACGAAAATAGCAATCTTCGACTAGTCACCATTGGGGCCCTGTGAATTTAAACAATATTGCAAGCGTGTGTTTCTGTTTTGGAACTGTGGGCCTGGAGGCCTCTCAACCATCCGTCGAACAAAACTGTCCAGCACTCGATGCCTCGATCAAAGGATCCGTCTCCGCTGTGTACTGGGACTCTGTGCCACCGAATCTGCTCCCCGCTTGCCAAATCTCTGCAACTGGAACAATCGATCCGCCGCCTGCACTCCCAATCGATCGGCGCAGCCTCCTAATGCGAGGTCCTGCCGGAACAGCTTCATGGAGCAGCTTCAAGACCTTCTCCAACCATTGCTCATGTTCTTCCAAAGTCTTCCCGAACACAATAATATCAAGTTCATATCTCCGACGGTCTTCTCCATTAACAGTTGGAACGTGGCAGGAGCCCCCTTGAGGCATTCTGTTAAACGCAAAGAACCCCAGTGGGCAGATGAACGCAGTCTTCTCTTTGTTTTCAGGATGCATTGGTATCTGATGATGCCCACTTCGCAGGTCTAGTACACTAAACCATTTTGCTCCAGACAAACACTAGGGCATCTTCTATCCGAGGAGTAGCATATTGATCAGGAATGGTCCTCTGATCTAGCGTGCGATAGCCTATACATAAACGAATAGAAGCATTCTTCTTTCGAACCATCATTATGGGAGAGGCATAAGGACTCCTGGACTCTTGAATCACCTTAGTCCTCTGTAGTTCATTTAGCTGTTCTCGTAGATCATCCAAGTCTCCCAGCGGAACTCGTCTTGACCTTTCTCGAAACGGCTTATCCTCTTGTAGTCGAATGTGATGTTCAGTACTCTTAGCGCATCCCATGTCAAACTCATCCTTCAAGAACAAGTCCTTCCACTTTAGGATCTGGGACGGAAGTCATTTTTTCCAGTCAAGCGAGATGGGAGCATCTTTAGGATAGAACCATTCAGCTGGAATCTCCTTATTCACTCCCCCCCTAAATCGGTAGGGGAGAGAGGCGTAACAGAAGCCACCTGTCCGATGGGCATTCGTGCTTTCAGGACCACTGGAGAATCAGACACTTTACACACACTAACTGAGATTATTTTCAGGGATTACTTCGACTCCGGCCTCACTCCATGACGGAGATCAGTTTCCAGTACCACATAAGGGCCCGGTTGTGATCTGTTCAACTTGACTGAAGCCCGGGAACTCGCAACTTCTCCTGATTTGGGAGGAACAGAGAAGGTTCTGCAATCTCCACAGACGCCCCACTTCGGCAGGTGCCCTCTGTTCTTCGACCATTCGTTGATAGACCGGACGTAACATCGGATGCACTCCTTTGGTAGAACCTTCTTCCATCACTATGGGAGTCAGAAGACATCTCACCAGATCCGTATTCATCCCCACTATCATAGGACTTCGGCTGGCCCCCGAAGGGCGAGGACACACAATGGACAATGCATCACAGCCTCCAGACTGTCCGACTTCGGATCTAATTTCTAACTTCACCTGTAGGTATCCATGATAGGGAAGCTTCTCAGTTCCGGTACCCCAGATCTCCAGGTCCTTTAGTTTCTTTAAGGGTATGTGCTTCTCGTAAAAGTCTCGATAGATCAAAGTCACTTGAGCACCTGAGTCTAACAGAGCTTTAGTGTAGACTCCCTCTACTTGGATTGGAACGATGGGAGAAGGACCTATCAGCTGGTCAGGAAACTTGCTTGTAGCAGCAGGAGATATAGACCCAGTTCGCTGTACTCTAGCCTTCCTCCTGACTCGTGGAGGTTTTGGGAGTGCATTGCTTTCCCATGACATAGGACCAGATACTAAGAGAGTAACTCTTTCAGTCCTGGTAGGCCCAGCATTTGGCACGGATCTGGACCCTCTCTGGCCTTTCAGTTCTGGCTTGAACATTGGAGCGGTTTTCAACCGTTGAGCACCTAGTTTGCGCCCTCACTTGGGCCCTCTGGCGTTTCCCACCTAAGGCCTTTAAGAACTCTTCAGCGCTTTCCTTCAGGCCTTCGGTTTTTACACTGTGCTCTGAAATGACCCATTTCTCCACAAATGAAACATCTCTTCTTTGACGACGGAGGCGCACTTGCTCGTGGTGATTCATTTGAAGTACCCTGGCCAGAGGCCACAGCAACTCCTGTTGTCCGCATATCGGTGAGGAACTTCTGCATATCGGTCTGTGTCTCTGCCACCTTCAAAATTACCCGGCACAGGTCCGTGTGCGCCTGTTCCAGTTCAGCTTGAGCTTCTTGCACCTTCTTAACAGTCTTTTGTATCTCACTATATGCCGGAATAGTTGACTCTTTTGCAGCACTCTCTGTTGATATAGGAACAACCAGCTGCTCTTGTCTGTCAACTTCGGACCCATAGGCATCCAACGAATCATCTTCATTCGGCGAATATTCGTTATGTCTCACGGGTTGTGCGTAAGCGCTTTCTCCTCTCCTTAAGGATTTTTCTTCCAGCAGAGCCTCTTCCTCTCTAACAGCTCGAATCAGTTCCAGGTATTTCAATTCTCGGTTACCTTCTCTGGTTTTCAGCTGTAACATCACAGGATCTAGAGGTTGAGCGCCCCTCAATATCTGCTGCATTCTGATTTGATCTATTGTGGCAGTTTCGGCCCCTTTCTTAAGGAGTATCTGGTGCAGAATCTTATCAAGGCTCCTCATATATTCAGTCATTTTCTCCCCCTTTCGCTGGTAGGTGTGTTCATACTGGTACATGAGCTAAGCAGCCTTTTCTGTTTGCCCAAAAACTTCCTGTAATAGGTTTAGGTAATCTAAAGCAGTACAGTCTTGCTTACTCAACTTCAGGTTTCTGACAGCCTCTGATGCAGGTCCCTTCAGGCTCGCTGTAATTCTCTATTTCTTCTGCACTTCAGGGACGTCCCACTCATCCAGAGCCTGCATTGCCTGTTCTACCCATTCCTCGAAGGTTTCTTCTCCCGCCGGAGTTAGTACGTTTCCTGAAAAACTCCTCAACAGTCGGTAACCAAAATTAGTGTGAGGAGGATTTGTTCTTTGACATTTAGCCAGGAAGTCTCCGATAGCCACAATGAACTCAGGCCCGATCATGGCCAGCGGACTGGGCGCGGTTACGTTTGCGGGATCGCCACGTAGCGCACTTGACTGAATCAGTTGGACTTCCACATCATCGGTCAGCTTTACACTCGCGCCCTGAAAACACACTGGAACACCCTTTCTCCACTCAAAAAGAACATGTGTGAGAGGTCTCTGGGTTCGCTTTAATGTCCAGAATTAACCGCCGATGATCTGGTGTCAGCGCGGCCACGGTCCGGCGAATCTGGTCTTTGGCCCAAGTGTCTGCGGGAATGTCCATAACTACACTTAACCCTATCTGGCTACTGTGCTCCTCACACCATTTGGCAGCAGTGTCTGGATCCATATTAACCTTTTAATTGCGGTATCTAACAGACTGAGATCCCGGACGAGCCCCCACGTGTAGCGTTCACCCCCGAAGGAGCCACTGAATAAACCTCGGGATAGTCTCACCGCACTAGGAATTATTACACACCAGCACTGTTGTGGATTTTCTAGTTTTATATATTTTACTAAAGGATAAAGTGTCATAAAATATGAATGCGAGTTAAATGAATTTAAAGGATGCGTCACGGGGAAAAACACGCAGCGGAAAAAAAAAGGTTAACCCCCTCAGTTCTGGAGTGTAAGTCCCGTACAATAGCTCACAATTGTGTATATATATATATATAGTCTAGGGTACCCGGGTACTGTGTTCGACTGGCCAGTGAACAAAAAGAGCAATCTTCGAGTAGTCACCGTTGGGGCCCTGTGAATTTAAACAATATTGCAAGCGTGTGTTTCTGTTTTGGAACTGTGGGCCTGGAGGCCTCTCACCCATCCGTCGAACAAAACTGTTCAGCACTCGATGCCTCGACCAAAGGATCCTTCTCCGCTGTGTACTGGGACTCTGTGCCACCGAATCTGCTCCCCGCTTGCCAATTCTTCGCAACTGGAACAATCGATCAGGCGCCTGCACTTCCAATTGATTGGCGCAGCCTCCTAATGCGGGGTCCTGCCGGAACCAGCTTGTCCTCCAAATCTCTCAGCGCTGGGTAGGTAGGCCACAGCACGATTTCTGTCCCGATCTCCAGCACCAGTAAGACAGAGTCTGCACTCTGGCCTGGTTGCGATCCCTGACAGCTCCAACGTGCGTCCTCCACCTTTTACTGCTCCGCTCACTCTCCGCGCCAAATATGAGGCTGCTCCAGTATATCCTCCACCTTGTACCACCCACTTCCTGTCCTCACGCAAAGGGTGCTGGGAGATGGAGTCCGCTCTGTCCAGCATAGCCCACAATGTCTCCCTCTAGTGGCAGCAATAATTCAATGCACCAGAATACAGTCTTTAAAGCAGCGCTACAAGCGTATCACAGAGCTCCACAGCAATAAAACTCACAGTAATGTGCACTGTGTATGAGCATATCACAAAAACGTGATTGCATCACATAATTCACAGTAATGTGCAGTGCATGGATTGCTAGGCCTGGACTGACCATCGGGCGTTTGTCCAGTAACCCGCTAGCCTCCCGGCCAGTTGGCATAGCCAGCCGCCCGGCAAGGCAGCTTGGGCCGACTGAAGAGGGCGGCTGCCGAGCCCTGTGACCTATTCAGAGGGAGCCGGCCAGCCGTCGGCCCCCTCTGATTAGGTCTTCGTTGCACGCAGCTGCTATCACGTGACTCTGCGGCACTCAGAGGAAGTGAACATATAACGTCACTTCCTCCCAGCGCTGGTCAAAGACACGTGGAGCTGCGGAGGAGAGTGGTGGATGCGGTGCTCTGTCTCGACGCGGCCTGCCCGGACCAGCCCATGCCACAGGTTCTTTGAAGGGGGGGGGGGGAGAATGGAAAGAGGGGGGTTGTAAAAAGAAGGGAGGGGGAGAATGTAAAGAGGAGGGGAGAATGTAAAGAGGAGGGGGAGAATGTAAAGAGGAGGGGGGAAATCTAAAGAGAAGAGGGGGTGAGAAGAATGTAAAGAGATGGGGTGTAATAAGAAGGGGGAATAATGTAAAGAGAAGAGGGGATTTAAGAAGGGGGAAGAGAAGAGGGGGTATGTAATAAGAAGGGGGAGAGAATGTAAAAAGGGGGATGTAATAAGAAGGGGGAGGGGATGTAATAAGAAGGGGGGAGAGAATGTAATGAAGCCCGCACATTACTGTGGAGCTCTGTAACACCCCCATAATGTGCAGTGTTGTATGTGTGTCACAGAGCTCCACAAAAGTATGCGGTGTTTATGAGGGTCGCAGAGCTTCACAGTAATGTGCGGTGTTTGAGGGGGTCACAGAGCTTCACAGTAATGTGCGGTGTTTGAGGGTGTCACAGAGCTCCACAGTAATGTGTGCAGTGTATGAGCGTATCACAGAGCTCTACAGCAATAAAACTCAATGCACATTAATGTGTAGAAAAAAAAATGGGCTGCTCAGTCCAAAATGCCAGGGCCTATATTTTGTCCCAGTCCGGGCCTGATGATTGCATAACAGAATCTAGAACAAAAAAGCCTTATATCGAAAGGCAGAGAGCGTGCAATTAAAACTTAACATTAAGGCTAGGGTCAGACGAACGCATTTTTCACGTCGTCCGTGAAAAAGTTCGGTCGAACGAACGTACGTATTTTCCCCGGAATACGCGATAGCGGTCATACGATGCGCCTTTTCGTCCGTGATTTTGTACGGATCATCAATAAAACACTTTTTGAGTTGGACGTTATGTTGGCCGGACATTAGCAGCGTCTGACGTCTCCTAATCACGCACACACGCCGCTATGCGGCCGCAGCGCACTCTGTACGTCAGTAGTAGCGGTTTGACGTTCTCGAAAAAATGCGTTCGTTGGCCACTTGCGTTGCGCGGACGAACTTTCGTGCGGCCGTTCGTCGTATGTTCCCCGGCATTGGACGTCATTTGCTGCTAGTACGGCCGTGATTTCGTGCGGCTAAACGCACGTTAAAACTGCGCTAGTCTGACCCTAGCCTTATTGAAATGAATACTAAAATAAAACCACAATCAGTGCACTGATCCATACATACTGGTAGTTTGAAGCAAGTCAATTAATAAATGGACATGACTGAACACTACTAGCTTTTGCCCGCGGCTTCGCTCGCGTGGATTTTGGGATTTGTTAAAATTGTTTTTAAAAGAAACATGAGGTTTTTTTTGTTCATACCTCCTTTTTTTCACCCCCCCACTTGAAATTTTCGGAAAGTGGTAAAATACGTTTTGTTTTTGTTTTTTGCACGAAGATTATAAATACCGAATTTCACACCTGTAACATCATTGGTTTTTGAAATATAGGTATAGTGATAAAAGTATTCAACCCCCCTTTTTCCCCCCTCCCACTGGATATTGGAAAATGGTAAAATACGTGTTTTTTATTTCTCAAGACGAATCTAAATACCAATTTTCACGTACAGTCAGGTCCAGAAATATTGGGACATCAACACAATTCTAACATCTTTGTCTCTCTACACCACCACAATGGAGTTGGAATGAAACAAACACAATGTGCTTTAACTGCAGACTGTCAGCTTTAATTTGAGGGTATGTACATCCAACTCAGGTGAACGGTGTAAGACTTACAGCAGTTTGCAGATGTGCCTCCCACTTGTTAAGGGACCAAAGGTAATGGGACAATTGGCCTCTCGGCTGTTCCATGGCCAGGTGTGTGATATTCCCTCATTACCCCAATTACAATGTGCAGATAAAAGGCCCAGAGTTCAATTCAAGTGTGCTATTTGCATTTGGAATCTGTTGCTGTCGACTCTCAAGATGAGATCCAAAGAGCTCTCACTATCAGTGACGCAAGCCATCATTAGGCTGAAGAAACAAAACAAATAAGAGAGCAAGAACATTAGGTGTGGCCAAAACAACTGTTTGGAACATTCGCAAAAAGAAGGAACGCACAGCTGGTGAGCTCAGCAACCCCTAAAGACCCGGGAGACCATGAAAAACAACTGTGGTGGATGACCGAAGAATTCTTTCCCTGGTGAAAAAAACACCCTTCACAACAGTTGGCCAGATCAAGAATACTCTCCAGGAGGTAAGTGTGTGTTTGTCAAAGTCAACAATCAAGAGAAGACTTCACCCGAGTGAATACAGAGGGTTCACCACAAGATGTAAACCATTGGTGAGCCTCAAAAATAGGAAGGCCAGATAAGAGTTTGCGAAACAACACCTAACAAAGCCTTCACAGTTCTAGAACAAGATCCTATGGACAGATGAGACCAAGATCCTTATCCTTACCTACAAAACCCTCACTAACTCAGCTCCCCACTACCTGTCCTCACTAATCACCAAATACACCCCAGCCCGCTCCTAAGGTCAAACAGCGACCTGCGCCTAGCTTCTCCCCGCATCACCTCTTTCCATGATAGACTGCAGGATTTCTCACGCGCAGCCCCCACTCTCTGGAACGCACTCCCTCGTACTGTCAGACTTTCCCCTAACTTTTTTCCTTCAAACGCTCCCTTAAAACGTTCCTATTTAGGGAAGCCTACCACCCAACTCACTGACGCAACCATCAATCACGCTCACCTTGCAGTCCTCTCCTCCTGTTTCCAACCCCATCCCTCCTAGATTGTGAGTTCCTACGGGAATAGGGCCCTCATCTCCTCCTGTACTGTTTGTCAAATGTTGTTCATTGTATTGTATTGTATTGTAACCCTGTCTATACTGTGCCTATTGTACAGCGCTGCGGAATATGCTGGCGCTTTATAAATAAAGAAGAACAATAATAATAAAAGATCAACTTGTACCAGAGTGATGGGAAGCAAAGAGTATGGAGAAGGAAAGTAACTGCTCTTGATCCTAAGCATACCACCTCATCAGTGAAGCATGGTGGTGGTAGTGTCATGGCGTGGGCATGTATGGCTGGTTCTCTTGTATTTATTGATGATGTGACTGCTGACAAAAGCAGCAGGATGAATTCTGAAGTGTTTCAGGTAATATTATCTGCTCACATTCAGCCAAATGCTGCAGAACTCATTGGACGGCGCTTCACAGTGCAGATGGACAATGACCCAAAGCATACTGCAAAAGCAACCAAAGAGTTTTTGAAGGGACAGAAGTGGAATGTTATGCAATGGCCAAGTCAATCACCTGACCTGAATCCCATTGAGCATGCATTTCACTTGCTGAAGACAAAACTGAAGGGAAATGCCCCAAGAACAAGCAGGAACTGAAGACAGTTGCAGTAGAGGCCTGGCAGAGCATCACCAGGGATGAAACCCAGCGTCTGTGATGTCTATGCGTTCCAGACTTCAGGCTGTGATTGACTGCAAAGGATTTGCAACCAAGTATTAAGAAGGGAAGTTTGATTTATGATTATTATTCTGTCCCATTACTTTTGGTCCCTTAACAAGTGGGAGGCACATCTGCAAACTCCTGTAAGTCCTACACCGTTCACCTGAGTTGGATGTACATACCCGCAAATTAAAGCTGACAGTCTGCAGTTAAAGCACATTGTGTTTGTTTCATTCCAACTCCATTGTGGTGGTGTATAGAGCCAAAGATGTTAGAATTGTGTCGATGTCCCATTATTTCTGGACCTGACTGTATGTAACATCTTCTGTATTTGAGATATAGGTATCCTGTTTAAAAGTATGCACCCCCCTTTTTTCATCCCCCACTTGGGATTTTGGAAAATGGTAAAACACTTGATTTTTTATTTTTCATGTTGATTGGAAATACCAAATTTCACACCTGTAGCACCTTTGGTTTTTGAAATCTAGGTATACTGGTAAAAGTATTCACACCCCTTTCCCCCAACCCCGCCTAATTGGATTTTTGGAACATGGTAAAAGACATGTTTGTTTTTTTTCCACGAAGATTGTAAATACCAAATTTCACAGGTAACATCTTCTGTTTTTGAAATATAGGTATACTGATAAAAGTATTCAACCCCCCCCCCCCCCCGTTTGCCCCCCCCCTGGACTTTTTGGAAAATGGTAAAATACATGGTTTTGTTGTTTTTCAAGAGAAACTAAATAACAATTTTCAGGCCTGTAACGTCTTCTGTTTTTGAGATATAGGTATCCTGTTTAAAATATTCAACCCCCTTTTGTCGCCCCCCCCCACTTGGATTTTTGAAAAATGGTAAAATGTGTTTTTTGTTTTTCAAGGCGAATCAAAATACTGATTATTATTATTATTCTTTATTTATAAAGCGCCAGCATATTCCGCAGCGCTGTACAATAGGCACAATATAGACAGGGTTACAATACAATACAATGAACAACATTTGACAAACAGTACAGGAGGAGAGGAGGGCCCTATTTCCGTAGGAACCCACAATCTAGGAGGGATGGGGTTGGAAACAGGAGGAGAGGACTGCAAGGTGAAAATAATTGATGGTTGCGTCAGTGAGTTGGGTGGTAGGCTTCCCTAAATAGGAACGTTTTAAGAGAGCGTTTGAAGGAAGAGAAGTTAGGGGAAAGTCTGACAGTACGACGGAGAGCGTTCCAGAGAGTGGGGGCTGCACATGAGAAATCCTGCAGTCTATCATGGGAAGAGGTGATGCAGGGAGACGCTAGGCGCAGGTCACTGTTTGACCTTAGGGAGCGGGTTGGGGTGTATTTGGTGATTAGTGAGGACAGGTAGTGGGGAGCTGAGTTAGTGAGGGTTTTGTAGGTAAGGATAAGGATTTTGAACTTAATTCTGCAGTGGATGGGGAGCCAGTGAAGGGACTCGCAGAGGGGAGCGGCAGAGACAGAGCGGCGGGTGAGGTGGATTAGCCTGGCGGAGGCGTTCAGGATGGATTGTAGGGGGGAGAGGCGGGACAGAGGGAGGCCAGATAAGAGATTATTGCAATAGTCAAGTCGGGAGTTTACCAGGGCGTGTATGAGTTGTTTTGGGGTGACAGCGGTAAGAAATGGCCGAATTCTGGAAATATTACGCAGTTGGTATCGGCAGGAGGAGGAAAGAGACTGGATGTGGGGGATGAAGGAAAGAACAGAGTCAAGTGTAACTCCATGACAGCGAACTGATTTTCACGTCTGTAACATCTTCTGTTTTTGAGCTATAGGTATCCTGTTTAAAATAATCAACCCCCTTTTTCACCCTCTTAGGGGTGGAGTTTCCAAAAATTCTTCCTCAGTGGGTGCCTACATCATAAATACAATGCACCTTCAAAATTTCACGTTCCTAGATTAAACGGTTTCAGCTGGGCGTTGAGGAGTCAGTCATTCAGTCAAGACTTCCACGCTTATATACAAAGATATTCAACCCCGTTTTCACCCCGCACTTGGATTCTTGAAAAACGGTAAAATACGTGTTTATTTTTCAAGACGACTCTAAATACCGATTTTCACGTCTGTAACATCTTCTGTTTTTGAGCTATAGGTATCCTGTTTAAAATATTCAACCCCCATTTTCACCCCCTTAGGGGCGGGAGTTTTGCAAAAATCCTTCCTTAGTGGGTGACTACATCACAAAAACAGTGCAACTTCAAAATTTCACGTTCCGAGGTTAAACGTTTCAGCTGGGCGCTGATGAGTCAGTCAGGACTTACGCATTTATGATAAAAGTATTCAACCCTCCTTTTTGCCCCCCCCAAGGAATATTCAGAAAATGGTAAAATACGTGTTTTTATATTTTTCAAGATGAATGTAAATACAAATTTTCAGGCCTGTAACATCTTCTCTTTTTGAGATATAGGTATCGTGTTTAAAATATTTAAAATATTCAACCCCCTTTTTGGCCCCCCCACTTGGATTTTAGAAAAAAACCGGTAAAATACGTGTTTGTTTATTTTTCAAGAAGAATCTAAATACCGCTTTTCATGTCTGTAACATCTTCTGTTTCTGAGATATAGGTATCCTGTTTGAAATATTCAATCTTTTTTACCCCCTTAGGGGCGGAGTTTCCAAAAATCCTTCCTTAGTGCAACTTCAAAATTTCACGTTCCGAGGTTAAACGGTTTCAGCTGGGCGTTGAGGAGTCAGTCAGTCAGGACTTTAACGTATATATATATATAAGAGGACCATCCCTAGAGAGACAGCATAACCTTTGCCAAGGATAATATTATTATTATTATTGTCATCATTTATATAGCGCAAGTTTCCGCAGCGCTTTACAATAACCAAAGGGAACAAAATACATATAAACGGACATAGGATGGAAACAAGAGGTGTAGAGCGCCCTGCTCATAGGAGCTTACAGTCTAGAGGGATTGGGGGTTGAGGAACACAAGAGGAATTGCACTAGATAGCAGGATCATTAGTGCCAGTGGTTTGGGAATGGTGGGGCCATACAAGCGGCTTCAATCAAGTGTGGGTAGGTAAGCAGAGGGATGAGTTGCATCAGTGATGCGATACGCTCATCTGAAGAGATGAGTTTTGAGGGATTTCATGAAGGCCTGAAGGTCAGGGGAGAGTTTGATCGGGCGAGGCAAGTCATTCGACAAGGCTGGTGCTGCCCTTGAGAAGTCTTGGAGGCGAGAGTTGGCCGTGCGCGTGTAGAACGATGACAGGTGGAGATCACCTGCAAATCGGCGTTGTCTAGATGGGATGTGCTTGCAGAGTAACGAAGACATATAGGGAGGGGTTGAGTTATTGAGTGATTTGAACGCGAGCATCAGTATTCTAAACTGTATCCTGAAACGTACAGGAAGCCAATGGAGGGACCGGCAGAGGGGGGAGGTACGCGAGGTGAGTCTGGTGAGAAAAAATATAATTCCTTATCATGCAGGGGAGGACTTCACCACAATAATGAGAAAAATCAGAAAAATATATATATTTATATATATGTTGGGTATATGCCAAGTGGCTAACACATAAGTCCAGCAATTATTGTCACTTATGACTTGAGTAGTCAATTTATGCAGGGCTAAGAACTAGCTAGCAATTTCCAATGCTCAAAGATTACATATAATTCCTTATCCTGCGGGGAAGGACTTCACCACAGTTGTAATGAGCAAGATCAGAAAAAATATTGTCAGGTATATTAGAAGGGAAAAATTAAAATGGATGCCTGTAGCCATCTGGTTTTTAAATAGAAAGTCTTTTCTTTTTCAATTTTCCCTAGTTTTAGAAATGAACAAAGATTTTTTTTTAAATAGTTCACGGCTAGGTGACCAGACATGAGGGAACCTTAAAATGTCTTTATTTGAGATAATGCCGAGCTAAGTGCTATAGAAAGGAATTTACTCAGTTTGAGAGGAGTAGAGAAATAAATCTAATCTGGGCAGGATAGACTCAAAGTCTATATTGAAAATAGAGGGTCTTTGTAAATCAGAGTGACCTCTTGACCTGAGATAAGATATATAAAAATTAAATGGTGGAATTAATTAAGAAGTGCAACACTCCCCTCTTGAGGATAGTAAATATTATATTTAATATAATGAATAGATAGCCAGTGACGTCAAATTGACTATAATTGAAGCTGCACTGTTCGTTGCATTCATTCAGAGACTTACACAACAATGCATTCAGACTTCCAGGACACGACGATGCAGTCAGATTATTCCAGGACATAAGGCATTCCCGCAGATTCGGGCATTCACGCAGACCATCGATAGGAGACCATCTCAGGACACAATACCCTAAAGATTTCACACCAAATCTCTAACTCATATGCATTGATTATCTGACATTGATAATTTTCACATATTCCAAAAACAATATTACATAAAGAATATTCCAAGGCAGTAACTCATTTAATCCAGATTGGAGGTAATGTATGAAAGCTATTTTTATTCAGATTAATGTAATTATATATATTTGGAGTATTTCTTGCAACAATATAGACTGAGATTTCTCAGATTACTGTTAGATCTAAAGTCTTCAAAATATTTCTATATCTGCAGATAGAGATATGAAGAAGAATTGGATATAAGGATTTATATTCCCAAAGAAACTGTTGTAAAGATTGATATATATATTGCATTTGGAAATTACTGTGATTGAAATTAGCAAGGAATTATATAACTACAATATAAAAAGCAGAATATTAGAAGTTTAATTCTCGATATTAGGGGAGGATTCACTAAATAAGTTTTTATTACTTAGCATTCTAAAAATAGAATAAGTGATAACTCATCTTTTGTTGATCCACGTAGCATAGAGAGATATACAGTTGTGTTCAAAATTATTCAACCCCCACTGAAATTGAGTGTTTTGGCCAGTTTGACATTGATTTTGATCATTCAGTCATCTTGCTTACAATTAAATCAAAGAGGCACGTGTAGGTCAGACAAATATAACATAACGTTTATAATGAAATAACCACAAATGTCTTTTCTGTGCTCACATCATTATCAGTTTTATTCAACCCCCAAGTGACATTCAATCTTAGTACAACATCCTTTTACAGTTATAACAGCTTTTAAACGTGAAGCATAGCTTGACACAAGTGTCTTGCAGTGATCTACGGGTATCTTCGCCCATTCGTCATGGGCAAAAGCCTCCAGTTCAGTCACATTCTTAGGCTTGCGCACTGCAACTGCTTTCTTTAAGTCCACCAGAGGTTCTCAATTGGATTTAAGTCAGGTGACTGCGATGGCCACTCCAAAATGTTCCAGCCTTTAATCTGCAACCATGCTCTAGTGGACTTGGAGGTATGCTTGGGATCATTGTCCTGTTGAAAGGTCCAACGTCTCCCAAGCCTCAGGTTTGTGACGGACTGCATCACATTGTCATCCAATATCTCCTGGTACTGAAGAGAATTCATGGTACCTTGCACACGCTGAAGCTTCCCTGTACCTGCAGAAGCAAAACAGCCCCAAAGCATGATTGACCCCCCGCCATGCTTCACAGTAGGCAAGGTGTTCTTTTCTTCATAGGCCTTGTTCTTCCTCCTCCAAACATAGCGTTGATCCATGGGCCCAAACAGTTCTAATTTTGTTTTATCAGTCCACAGAACACTATCCAAAACTTCTGTGGTTTGTCACATGACTTTTGGCATACTGCAGTCGACTCTTCTTATTCTTTGGAGACAGCAAGGGGGTGCGCCTGGGAGTTCTGGCATGGAGGCCTTCATTACGCAGTGTGCGCCGTATTGTCTGAGCTGAAACTTCAGTACCCACATCTGACAAATCTTTTCTCAGTTCCTCAGCAGTCACAGGGGGACTTTTCTCCACTCTACACTTCAGGTAGTGCACAGCAGTCGAAGTCAGCATCTTCTTTCTGCCACGACCAGGTAGCGTTACAACAGTGCCCTTTGCCTTGAATTTGCGAATGATGCTTCCTATGGTCTCTCTTGGTATGTTTAACATCTTTGCAATCTTCTTATAGCCATTGCCCTTCCTGTGAAGAGTAATCACCTCTTCTCTTGTCTTCCTGGACCATTCTCTTGACTTCACCATGTTTGTAACCACACCAGTAAATGTCTAGAAGGAGCTGAGTATCAGTCATTTTAAAGCTGCCTAATTGGTGCTTATTATGCTTTATTGCTGCTCCGTGACATCCACAGGTGTTTTCAATACCTGATTGAAAACACTTGAATGAACCTCTGTTCTTCAGAGTGGTAGTCTTTAAGGGGTTGAATAATTGTGTCAATGAAGAATTCACAAAAGAAACATTTACTACTGTATTACAAAACCAATTGATGTCATTTTAGTTGCATATGGTTCTTTAAAAAGTCCTTGTAGGATTTTATTCTGAATACAATTACAAATGTACACTAAATTCCCTAAAACCCTTTACAGCATTGGGGGTTGAATAATTTGAACACAACTGTATATATCTCTACAAGATCTAGCTTGTTAAAGGGATACTCTAAGCAACATGACCACCTAAGCTATTTTAGGTGGTCATGATGCCCGGAGTATCCTGCCCTTTGTCCCCCCTCCCTCCGCTCAGCCGATCTGCAGAAAAGGCTGAAAACAGCTGAGAGAGGCGGAGGACTTTACTCCGCCCTCCCAGCTGTCAGTCAGCAGAGCGGGAATCATATTTCCCGCTTCTGCCGACTTTTGCCGAGTAGGAGACGTCATCGCGCTTTCAGCGCGATGACGTCTCCTACTCCCCGCAAAGCTGGCGGCTCCCTCTTCGGGTTAGTGTTGCGCGCATCCTCTTGCGCGCAACACTAATCCTCAGAGGGAGCCGGGAGGAAGCCTGCCGATTGGCTGGCTTATGTGAGAAGCGCGCATGCGCGCTTCTCACGTAAACCAGAAGCCAAGACGCAGCAAGAAGAAGGACGGGAGCGGAAGAGGAGGGAGGTGAGTATAAAAAAAAAAAAACGCCGCTGGAAACCAGAGGATTTTAAGGTAAGTATTGCAGTTACAAGAAAAGAAAAAAAAAGAAGGTTTTATTAAGGAATAGGGATAGGTTAGGAAAAAAAAACGGGGGGTGATTTTTTTGTTGGAGTGTTCCTTTAAACATTGGTTTGCTGGGAAATACATGTTTCGTTAAGCAGAAATGTTTATTAACCATTTGTGTATTAGTTACTAACTGATAAGGTAAATGATATTAATCATATATGCAGTTACTAACAGGTGATACATATATTGTGAAGCTAGTTTCTATGTGCTGATGGATTTATAAATTTTTGTTTATGATATGAGATTTGAAACTTTTTTGTATACGTAATAAATATATATATATATTTTTATCCGATTAGTGTATTCTTCAAAGCAAAACACAGACAATTAAAAGAATTTAGGAGAATTTCTAGGAGATATAAACGATTGATATTTGTGCCTCGTATAAGTTTCTTATTGAATAATAATCCCTGACAATATATATACATATATAGATGTTGGGCATATGCCGAGTAGCTAACGCATACGTCCAGTAATTACTCCACTTATGACTTGAGTAGTCAATTTATGCAGGGCTAAGCACTAGCTAGCAATTCCCTCCCCTTTCCTTCATTGAGGGTGTATTGTGGTGGTGCAATTTATACCATGGTGATACGGTTGCGGATTCAACCATTGACATATGTTAATTTTGACGTGAGCATTGTTTTTAGATTGGGTAGTAAGTCTATACACTGTGGACTAATTGACTGAAATGAATTGAGTTGGGCTTATTATCAAGACTGGTCACTGAGTATAATGCAAGTGAGCATTGGAACTTACTAGCTAGCGCTTAGGCTAGGGTCAGACGAACCCATTTTTCGCATCATCCGTAAAAAAGTGCGTCCGAACGCATGGAGTTGTGGCCAAGAAATCATAAATACGGCCAGGGTATGTAAACCTATGAGCACAAGTATATATATATATATATATATATATATATATATATATATATAGTCAGGTCCAGAAATATCGGGACATTGACACAATTCTAACATATTTGGCTCTATACACCACCACAATGGAGTTGGAATGAAACAATGTGCTTTAACCGCAGACTGTCAGCTTTAATTTGAGGGTATGTACATCCAACTCATGTGAACGGTGTAGGACTTACAGCAGTTTGATGATGTGCCTCCCACTTGTTAAGGGACCAAAGGTAATGGAACAGAATAATAATCCTAAATCAAATTTTCCCTTCTTAATACTTGGTTGCAAATCTTTTGCAGTCAATCACAGCCTGAAGTCTGGAATGCATAGAAATCACCAGACGCTGGGTTTCATCCCTGGTGATGCTCTGCCAGGCCTCTACTGCAACTGTCTTCAGTTCCTGCTTGTTCTTGGGGCATTTTCCCTTCAGTTTTGTCTTCAGCAAGTGAAATGCATGCTCAATGGGATTCAGGTCAGGTGATTGACTTGGCCATTGCATAACATTCCACTTCTGTACCTTCAAAAACTCTTTAGTTGCATTTGCAGTATGCTTTGGGTCATTGTCCATCTGCACTGTGAAGCGCCGTCCAATGAGTTCTGCAGCATTTGGCTGAATGTGAGCAGGTAATATTGCCCAAAACACTTCAGAATTCATCCTGCTGCTTTTGTCAGCAGTCACATCATCAATTAATACAAGAGAATCAGTTCCATTGGCAGCCATACATGGTCACGCCATGACACTACCACCACCATGCTTCACTGATGAGGTGGTATGCTTAGGATCATGAGCAGTTCCTTTCCTTCTCCATACTCTTCTCTTCCCATCACTCTGGTACAAGTTGATCTTGGTCTCATCTGTCCATAGGATCTTGTTCCAGAACTGTGAAGGCTTTGTTAGGTGTTGTTTGGCAAACTCTAATCTGGCCTTCCTGTTTTTGAGGCTCACCAATGGTTTACATCTTGTGGTGAACCCTCTGTATTCACTCAGGTGAAGTCTTCTCTTGATTGTTGACTTTGACACACATACACCTACCTCCTGGAGAGTGTTCTTGATCTGGCAAACTGTTGTGAAGGGTGTTTTCTTCACCAGGGAAAGAATTCTTCGGTCATCCACCACAGTTGATTTCCGTGGTCTCCCGGGTCTTTTGGTGTTGCTGAGCTCACCAGTGCGTTCCTTCTTTTTAAGAATGTTTCAAACAGTTGTTTCGGCCACACCTAATGTTCTTGCTATCTCTCTGATGGGTTTGTTTTGTTTCTTCAGCCTAATGATGGCTTGCTTCACTGATAGTGACAGCTCTTTGGATCTCATCTTGTGAGTTGACAGCAACAGATTCCAAATGCAAATAGCACACTTGAAATGAACTCTGGGCCTTTATCTGCACATTGTAATTGGGGTAATGAGGGAATATCACACACCTGGCCATGAAACAGCTGAGAAGCCAATTGTCCCATTACCTTTGGTCCCTTAACAAGTGGGAGGCACATCTGCAAACTGCTGTATGTCCTACACCGTTCACCTGAGTTGGATGTACATACCCTCAAATTAAAGCGGACAGTCTGCAGTTAAAGCACATTGTGTTTGTTTCATTCCAACTCCATTGTGGTGGTGTATAGAGCCAAAGATGTTAGAATTGTGTCGATGTCCCAATATTTCTGGACCTGACTGTGTATGTGTGTATGTAATATATATATATATATACATACATACATACATGAATATTCTTTTTACCTAATTATTTATTGTTTTATCTATTATTGTGACTTTGTATTCTTTGTGTTTGTGGGAGACATCAGTGCAAGGGCATCCTCTGTGCCACTGAGTGTAGAGCAGTGTATGGTGTGAAGTTAGTGAATATTTGTCTCCAATGCACACACTAGTTCAGGTGGCGAACCTTGGCACTCCAGATGTATCAAAACGACATGTCCCATGATGCCTAGACACACACAGCTGGCAGAGCATCATGGTACATACAGTTCAGAAATGGCTGGGATGCACAGGTTTGCAACCACTGCACTAGTGGTTTGGTATTGCAGTTCTCCAGAAACAATAATGGTGTCTTTTGTTCGGTTTTTATTTTTGAATCTTAAACTCTGCTAGTTTGTTCCAAAACCCTTCCCGCATTCATGCCAGGAAAATTACTTTGCATCAATGTGAATGAATAGATGAATGAATTCTCTCATGTACAGTAAGCTTATCCTTTCTTCCCACATTCAGAACATGCAAAAGGCTTCTCTCCTGTATGAATTTTCGTATGTTCAGTAAGCCTAGTCTTGATTCCAAAACATTTCCCACATTCAGAACATGAAAACGGCTTATCTCCTGTATGAATTTTCTGATGTAAAGAAAGATCACCCTTTGTTCTAAAACGTTTCTCACATTCAGAACATGCAAACGGCTTCTCTCCTGTATGAATTTTCGCATGTAAAGTAAGATCACCCTTTGCTTTAAAACATTTCCCACATACAGAACATGAAAACGGCTTCTCTCCTGTATGAGTTCTTAAATGTAAAGTAAGCTCAAACTTTGTTTTAAACCATTTCTCACATTCAGAACATGCCAACAGCTTCTCTCCTGTATGAATTCTTTCATGTAAAGTAAGCTCAAACTTTGTTCTAAAACATTTCTCACATTCAGAACATGCAAACGGCTTGTCTCCTGTATGAATTCTCTCATGTACAGTAAGCTTATACTTTGTTCTAAAACATTTCTCACATTCAGAACATGAAAACGGCTTCTCTCCTGTATGAGTTCTTAAATGTAAAGTAAGCTCAAACTTTGTTTTAAACCATTTCTCACATTCAGAACATACAAACAGCTTCTCTCCTGTATGAATTCTTTCATGTAAAGTAAGCTCACGCTTTGATCTAAAACATTTTTCACATTCACAACATGCAAACGGCTTCTCTCCTGTATGAATTTTCTCATGTACAATAAGCGTATGCTTTCTTCTAAAACATTTCTCACATTCAGAACAAGCAAACGGCTTCTCTCCAGTATGAATTTTCTCATGTGTACTAAGGTTACCCTTTGTACTAAACCACTTTCCACATAGAGAACATGCAAACATCTTGTCTCCTATGTTAACTTTCTTGTGTATACCAAGACTTCCATTAATGCTTAAACATTTCTCACTTTCAGGGCACTGAAATGTTTTTCTCCCAATACGAGCTGTGAGAGTTTGGGGAAGTTCTGACCCACAAGAGACAGAATTTGTAAATTTGTAAATATTCAACATGTCTGAATAAGGATCATCTTTTTGGAGAGTCCTATGTGACAGCTCGGAATACTCTGGTTCTTTTTTATTCTCTTGTAAATCCAAAGTTTCATCTTTGGTTATTTCCTCTTGCTTTACGGACAGAGGCTTCATGAGGTTTTCTTCAAAATATGATACGGATTGCTCATAAATTATTCCTGCAGACATTTTCAGAGTCTTGGTGTACTCCTGCAAAAGAATATAATTTCTAGTAGTGGTATAAACTGAGTAATAACTTGAGGGTAGGGCAGGTTTGGTCATTATGCTGATGGTATTTTACCCTTCAATTCCAGTATTGTCAGGCCGCCACAGAAATAAGAAGGATAAAAGGGAGATGGGGCATAAGTAATAAAGAAAGGGGCAGTAATGGAGGCGACAAAGAAATCATCTTCCCTGTAGGTGCCGATGCAAATGACAATGATCTCAACAGGTACCAGAGACTCCTATTAAGTCTAGTTTGGCACCATGTTTCAGAGGGGTGAGAGGTTCAGGATTTCCAAAACTAGCGTGTGCAGCTGTTACGCTGGGGTGTGCACCCATGGAACATTTATTAATTCAAACCTCAGGTTTAGAAGATTTTGCACAAAATGCACAATTTTTCATTAGAAATAACAAGCCTGTAATCCAGAGATACAGTCAGATTTTATGCTATTGATCATGAAGCAGATAAAAAGGAAATATAAAATGTCAATCTAGGAGATGTAAGAGGATCTCTTCACCCACCATTAGGGTGTACCTGGGCACACCCCCTGTGCACGCCAATGGTTTCCAACTTGTCACAATTGATTGAAGCCCTCTAGTGCTCTATATGGCACTCCAGACATTTAATCTCTTGTCTGGCAAAGATTCACCTCTTTCCTAAAACATTTAGCCATTTACTTACCAATAGGGCACAAATAACCCATTCCTTGCGAGAAAGCTCCATATCGGTCATTTTGGCCAGGATGTGATTGTCACACAGGGGCTTCTTATAGACTAAGCATTGCCTTATTCCAATGGCTGGGAAACATTTAATTTCTGAATTCACACACATCATTAAACAGCAGATACAGCTTATAATTAGCAATATATGGATTTACTTACAAGAAGGCCACTCACTCCCAGGACCCTCAGGTTGGATCTCCTCTCTGGTTTCACCAGGCAGATCTGCTGCCTCACAGGGCTCAGGACACAAAGGACCAAAGTGATGGAACTACAGGGGATAAAGAAGAGTGCAGGAGTTACGTATTAGGAATAGACCGATATCACTTTTTAGGCACCAATACCAATTATCGGCAGCCTTTCAGGCCCATAACCAATATCCGGTGCTGATATTCTGTACATTAAAATTTTTGAAAAAAAAAAAAATCACAATTTCTGCGCAAATGTGGTGTCACCTGAACATGTTTAATAAAAATCTGAACATTACAACAACTGAGAAAAACAAAGTACTTACAGAATAATAGGGATGCACCTATACCGGCATTTGCACGAGTACTTAATACTCATGCAGATGCCCCCGATACCGGCATCCGAGGGGTTGGGGCGGCAGTTCAAATGCTCTAACAGCATTCGACAGGCCCCTGCAGCTGGCCACATTCCAATGAGCGCCGTCGGCAAAGTCTTAGGGCCAAATTACATACTTGTTGCTAACATTAGCGCTCACCTGCATGAGTGTTAACGTTAGCCCAAGTAGTTTACACATATTACAATCCAAACGATAACGGGTTAAGTAACTGCGGGCCATGTGACCCCCGGCGTCCGCTTCAATGGAGTCCTATGGACTCCATTGAGAGGACGTTCGCGGCTGCACTTAGCGCCCGCAAACAATGCAGGCAGCTTTTTTAGCGCCTGCATTGTAATCTAGCGGTAACGGGCATGATAGGGGGACGTTTTTCCTCCCTAGCGCCCCCGTTTTACCGCTAGGATCGTAATTTAGCCCTTAGAGCAGCCGATCATTGGGAAGCCCTCAGTCGCGATCTCGGGAGGGTGGGGGCTTCCCAATGAGCAGCCGAGCTAAGATTCTTCTGGCGGCGCTGGTTGGAACGTGGTCAGCTGCAGGGGTCTGTTCGAATGCAGGTAGAGCATTCTGACAGCCGCCTCATGTCTGGTCTGAGGTCTGAATGCCACAAAATAGACCAGGTTTCATACAAATACCCGGGAGCAGCTTCTCTGGCCATTTTTATTAATACGATTGTCAGGTCTTTTGGCTTCTGTTACATTTGCATAGGACAGTGACACTATAAGCTAAATTTTCTTTGGACTAAAAGTGAACAAACCCGAAACCGCACTATCCTAGGAGTGGCTTTGACCAGTTGCATAAACCTTATCTCTGCTAGAAAGCCATAGTGTGGCATAGCATTGATTTTAGGGTTCTGTATAATAACAGACCCAGGATGCATAAACGTGAGACAGATGTAATTTGCATATCCTACCCAGAATTCCTTGCTGCATATGGGGAATGTGGCACAGGAGCTCTGGGATGTAATTCTTTGAATTGCTGTGATGTGCAAGTGGCTTACTATATCAGTGACACTATATCCATGTGAGCTTGGGCACTATATCCATGTTGTATGAGCTTGGGCACTATATCCATGTGAGCTTGGGCACTATATCCATGTAAGTTTGGACACTATATCAATGTTGTGTGAACTGGGGCAATATATCCATGTGAGCTGGGGCACTATATCCATGTTGTGTGAACTGGGGCAATATATCCATGTGAGCTGGGGGCAATGTGTCCATGTGAGCTGGGGCAATGTGTCCATGTGAGCTGGGGGCAATGTGTCCATGTGAGCTGGGGGCAATGTGTCCATGTGAGCTGGGGGCAATGTGTCCATGTGAGCTGGGGGCAATGTGTCCATGTGAGCTGGGGGCAATGTGTCCATGTGAGCTGGGGGCAATGTGTCCATGTGAGCTGGGGGCAATGTGTCTATGTGAGCTGGGGGCAATGTGTCTATGTGAGCTGGGGGCAATATATCCATGTGAGCTGGGGGCAATATATCCATGTGAGCTGGAGGCAATATATCCATGTGAGCTGGGGGAAATATATCCATGTGAGCTGGAGGCAATATATCCATGTGAGCTGGAAGCAATATATCCATGTGAGCTGGGGCAAAATATCCATCATACTGATATATATATATATAATGTTTTATTGCTGTGGATTCTGTGATACGCTCATACACACCGCTGTGAGTTTTATTACTGTGGAGCGATGTTATGTCCTTTTTTAAGTTTCTTTTCTGTATGATCTGTATGTGCGTTATAATTAAAATCGATTAAATTTTTTTGATTAATATATATATATTTGGGCTGGTAATGATTAAAATTTTTGGTTATGGTGTGTGTCCAGTGGGTAAATGGGGTGTCTGTCCATAAATTACAATATTAACATAAACAGGACAGGCTTTCAGCAAAATCATAAATTATTTATTGGAATGCGGTCACATGACTTTGAATAAAAGTATCAGTACTCGGTATCTGTGAGTACTTGAAAAAAGTATCATTCTTAAAAAATGGTATTGGTGCATCCTTACAGAATAACCTAAATAGCTTTCCAGAACAAATAAATATGGCAAAAAAACCTTATAAAATATCACATACACTAAATGTCACTACTAGAAAGCTAAATATTATTTTCGGTTAAGGAATTACAGCGCTCAGTGTGAAGGGTACACGGATGGTATTAAAATCTATGCGCAGGAGGTGGTTTGGGTCTCCCTAACCTTTATATGTATTATTGCGCAGCACAACTGGCGCAGGTGGTTGCCTGGCACGCACCGGCGGCGGACAGACGTTGGGTGACACTAGAGACTGCGCTTATCTCACCTGACCGCCCACACATGGCTCTGTGGCTTCCCAGACCTTCGCGCCCCTTGCCCCGCACGGTTTGCCCGGCAATAGCCAACTGCCTGCGCATTTTTGACCTCGCCTGCTCCAAGTTCTCTTTAGCCACTACTCCGTCGCCTATGACCCCGCTCTTCCGCAACCCGGCCTTCCCCCCAGGGATGAACCTTCCTGACTTCAAAACACTAGAGGCATCGGGACTAAGACGTTTTGGAGACATATTGACCGGGGGTAAAAAGGTGACCTTTACAGACCTCTCCGCTAGGGCCTCACTGAGACCGTTTGACTACTTTCGCTTTATGCAGCTGCGGCATTATATAGATTCAGAGGCCTTGGTCCCCATAGCCAACACGCCCTTGAACTGGTTTGAGAAGCTCTGCTCTGCGGCGAGTGTCCCTAGAGGACTGATTTCAACTATATATTATTCACTATGTTCCGGCTCCAAGGAATGGGGCGAGCTAGCCTATTGCGCTCGCTGGGAGGCCGATCTGCAGGAATCATTGACGGGGGATGAATGGGAGGAAATTTGGGAGGCTACGGCAAAGTCCTCTATTTGTGTCACTCACCAAGAACAATCCTTTAAAATGCTATTCAGATGGTACACGACCCCTGTGCTCCTATGCAGGATGGGGAGAACTACTAGCGATTTATGTTGGCGCAACTGTGGATTACAGGGTACCTTTATCCACTTGTGGTGGGACTGCCCGAGGGTCAAGGAATACTGGGGGAAGGTGGGCCGTTTGCTGACTTCGATATTTCACAGACCTGTTCATGCGGACCCCTGGGACTTCTTGCTCTCTCGGCCGAAACCTGGTTTCACGAACCCCGAGCAATCCTTGCTCCGTTGCGTCCTCTTGGCGGCTCGCAGATCACTGGCTTCTCAATGGCTGTCGGATGTCCTGCCTACTATGCATCTCGTGAAGGCTAAAGTATCCGATGTGAGGCTCATGGAGGAACTGACAGCAATCGTACGCCAAACTCTACCCAAATTTGAGAAAACTTGGCATTTGTGGGAGGATTATTTGGGAGTTACAAGTTGAAATGTCTATCTCCGGTACTCAATTAAGTTTGTAAAGCCTGGTTGGAACTGACCACCCTTTCCCCCCTTCTTCTCCCCCTTTCTTTTTTTTTCTTCTTTCTCTTTTCTCCTCTCGTAATTTCCCCCACTTTTTTCTTACGATGGGTCTGATTTATTATCAGTCTTTGTCTATGCCCGCTATCAGATGGGGTTAAGATTTGGCACCTGTCAATTGATCTCTGTATTTTCATGCGCTTGATGGAAATGTTGGTTGTGCCATGTTCTGTGTAAAAACTCATAAATAAAGAATTTAAAAAAAAAAAAAATCTATGCGCAGGAACGCATAGCCTTTGCACGCATAATTTTAGCAACTGCAAAAAGCTGGTGTTAATGTCAAATCTGAACAGCCTGGCCGAACCCAAATACACCAGCCCAAAAAAAAAATAATGCTGCAAAGTATAGTCACACATTCTACTCATACCAAACCAATAAAATCGAGGTTTCGTGTGCATTTATTATTGCTGCAGCATATATGCTCAGATTGACTTTGACAGGTGCAAAAACTTAACGTGAGATAATTTTGGTTCTTAATTCTGATTCGCGTGAAAAAAGTCTGCACACTGATTTCTGCGCGCAACGTTACTGCGCGAGCATTTGTGCGTGTCCGTTTAACACGCGTTATTTCTCGACGAATGAAAAAGTGCTGGTAGAGCCTTTGCCTACAATTCCCAGAATTCCTCTCTCCTGGGCACGCTCAGTGTGTTTCTTAGTTAATTTTAATTCCCCTATCAATCATCTCCCAGAGACCACCTCCAGTGATCAAAGGATGTGATTGTTTCTTTGATATGTGGTTGGGGTGCCGCTCCGGCTGCGTCTTCTCCCTGCCATGAGCAATTACCCCTCCTGCCTACTGGGTAGAACCAAAAGGGTGATTTCTTTAATTCACACCTTCGCTGACTTCACAGAGAAAATGGTCACTGACCTGTTAATTGTTTCCTCCAGCAGGCTGGAAGCGCAGGCATTGATTTACTAGCACAGCTGCGCAAAATGGCCTGGTGTCTATAGATAGATATATATATATATATACAGATAGCTAGACACAGAGAGATGGGTATGTCAACCTGTGACAACCAGCTCACCTGGGTATAGTGCCCCCCCAGCTCACATGGGTGTATAGTGCCCCCAGCTCTCATGGGTATATAGTGCCTCCAGCTCACATGTGTATATTGCCCCAAGCTCACATGGGTATATATTGCCTCCAGCTCACACACATGGGAATATAGTGTCCCAGCTCACATGGGTATATAGTGCCCAGCTCACATGGGTATATAGTGCCCCCAGCTCACATGGGTATATAGTGCCCCCAGCTCACATGGGTATATAGTGCCCCCAGCTCTCATGGGTATATATTGCCAACTCTCATGGGTATATAGTGCCCCCAGCTCACATGGGTATATATTGCCCCCAGCTCTCATGGGTATATAGTGCCCCAGCTCTCATGGGTATATAGTGCCCCCAGCTCACATGGGTATATAGTGCCCCCAGCTCACATGGGTATATAGTGCCCCCAGCTCACATGGGTATATAGTGCCCCCAGCTCTCATGGGTAAATAGTGCCCCCAGCTCTCATGGATATATTTGCCCCCAGGCTCTTACCTCTGCCGGCCAGCGTTCTTTTCCATGAGACGAGCGGCCGCCAGCATGCAGCTTGGCCGCTTTCTGGGAACCACCTGCCCAGCGCAGCCGAGTTCTCGCGAGAAGATCTCGTGCGCTGGTCAGGTGGTTCCTATCCCACGCGAGCGGCCAAGCTGCAAGCCAGCGGCTGCTCGCAGGGAGAGGAACGGCTGGGCGCTGCTCCCACATTCCGGCGCTGATTGCTGGAATCTGGTGGCGGCGTGGGGCCCCCCTCCTGTGGTGGAATGCCAGGGCCCGGTCGCAAGTACGACCGCTGCGACCCTGGTACTTCCGCCACTGGGTTGCAGAGATATGGGGATCCAAAGGTCCCACATATCTCCCCATAGGGAATCCCATAGGGATGAACCGGATGTCCTGTGTTCGATTCATGAGATGCACGCCAACGCAAGAACCGGAAGGGAGGCATTTCGGCGATAGAAAAAGAGAATATAAAAAGAGGAAGAGAATGGGGACTTTTAATGGATTTTATTTTGTTGTAATTGTATTTTTCCCTGATGAAGTGTATGTTATACACGAAACGCGTTGGAATTTATTTCATTTTATATGCCCAATAAATTACTGCTTTATTACAGATAATCCGGGTGAGATGTCCAGTTGATTCCTGTGGCGGCAAGAGTCTTCAGGTCTTTCGTTCCAGTTACAGTACCAGCAGAGTGGGATAATCGTCTTGGATACAATAAGTGACAAAGTTTTAGTATCTTGTAAGTGCGGAGAAAAGAAGGGGGCACCCTTAATCTGTATTATTCAATATGCACTAGGAAAATTTCTCTGTTTATTGCCTCTCAGGTTCCCAATTTTAACCCATTCAGTTCATTACCAAGACGTTTTGGGAGAGATGCCAGGGATACCGAGAGGATGTATTAAATACTTTCATATTTTCCTCTAGGCGCACTACCATTTGTTAGTACCATTATAGTTACGTGACATGCATAAGATTTTTGTATTCAAGAAAGACGTATCCGGACACGTTATACTGGCAACACCCTGTGCGGTTATTACATGGTATCTCCAGCCAGCACACTGCATTATACTTAGTCAGCTGTTCCTCTTTGGTCCTGGATTACTACTTCAATTGCCTAACGTGTTTTGAATGAGACACACCTGCTTATGGATGTTCAGTTTAACTTTATTGTGCTAGGACTGTCCCATAATAACAGGTGACTACAAAAGGCTTTTCAGTATACACAGGTACATTGAAATATGCCATTCACTCTTGATAAAGCCTGCTAGACAGGTGAAATGTGTCGAGACATTCATTTTTTAACAGATGTCTAGGATAGAGGTGTCTGTGCATGGGTGTTGCAATTGTGCTTATTTTGGTGAACCATGGAGCATCACGTATCAGTAATCCTTGATGGGTATTCAGGAAGTGCTACAGGTGGGGTTATCTGAGACAAAGCTGGTGATTATTTATATTTGATTTGCAGTAGTCTACCTAAGCAATACTATGAATTTCTGAATTGTTTTGTTCAAGTTGGTATAACCACACAAGAAGGCTGCCTTCGCCATATTGACACCCCTGCCATAGTATCTCCTCTTGGAATCTTTAAATGGTAGTCACCACTAGGGATGAGCCGAACACCTCCGAGTTCGGTTCGCATTCGAACTCAACCTTTTCAAAAGTTCGAACTCGAACACGAACTCAATACAAGTCAATGGGACTCAAAGTTTGATTTTTAGAGTGCCCTCCAAGAGGGCATATATGCTAGATATTTGTCATAAAAGGTGTATGGGGGTCCAGGTAGTGCCCTGGGGGACAGGAAACAAGGACAAAAAGTAAAAAAAAAAAAACGTTTTTAAAAGGGACAGTGAGTTTTCCATGAAATAAGGGTTAAAAATAAAAATGAAAAATTCCTTCAAATATCGTGCCTAGGAGGTCTCCATAACCTGCCCGTGAAGTGGCGGATTTCTAGGATGTATAGAAACATTTAAAAACAATCTCCGGGTAGTGTCCTGGAGGACAGGAAACAAGGACAAAAAGTTTAAAAAAAAAAGACGTTTTTAACCTCTTCACTGCTGACGACGTGTGGGACACGTCCTCAGTTACCCCCGCTGTATGCTGAGGAGGACGTGTCCCACACGTCATCAGCTTTGCGGGACCCCCGGCAGAGATACTCACCTCTCTGTCTGGGGTCTCGTGGTGTTCTGACTTCAGCGTCCTAAGACGCTGAAGTCAAGCTCCTCCAGACGTAAATGACGTCATTTCCTGATGACCCCCGGCCAGGGCCGGTGCAAGCATTTTTATCTAGTCAGGCGAAGGTACATTTTGGTGCCCCCCCCCATCCGTGTCATGTCAAGCCAATCAGGATAGAGGTGCCATGATAATCTCTATATATTACACACACTAGGGTTGCTCATATAAGTATATTTGCCCCCAGCTCATATGGGTATATTTGCCCCCAGATCACATGTGGATATATTTGCCCTCCCCGATCACATGTAGATATATTTGCCCCCAGATCACATGGGCATATATTGCCCCAGCTCATATAGAGATATTTGCCCCAGCTCATATGGAAATATTTGCCCCCAGCTCATGTGGAAATATTTGCCCCCAGCTCATGTGGAAATATTTGCCCCCAGCTCATGTGGATATATTTGCCCCCAGCTCATGGATATATTTGCCCCCAGCTCATGGATATATTTGCCCCCAGCTCATGGATATATTTGCCCCAACTCATGGATATATTTGCCCCCAGCTCATGGATATATATATATTTGCCCCCAAATCATGGATATATTTGCCCCAGCTCATGGATATATTTACCCCAGCTCATGGATATATATATTTGCCCCCAGATCACCTGTGGATATATTTGCCCCCAGATCACATGTGGATATATTTGCCCCCAGATCACATGGGTATATATTGCCCCAGCTGATATGGAGATATTTGCCCCAGCTCACATATGGATATATCTGCCCCCAACTCTCACCTGCTGCCAGGCCCCCCAGGCTCCGCCGGCGTTCCTCATGGTGGCGAGCGGCCGCTGACATGATGCAGCTTTGCAGCTCGCCGGGCGGGAACCACATGACCAGCGCAGCCGCGTTCTCGTGAGATTGCGCGCAGTGCTGGTCAGGTGGTTCGGCCCCTAGCGCTGCGCCGGGTCTCCCCGGCCGACCAAGATGGCGGCACTCGGGGCCGGGGAATTCTGCCCCACAAACTGGCAGGAAGCCAGATAGTAAGGCGGCCACCTGCCCCGCCTTACGCTAGCGCAGGCCCTGCCCCGCCTTACGCTAGCGCCAACCCTGCCCCGCCTTACGCTAGCGCCAACCCTGCTCCGCCGGCGTTCCTCATGGTGGCGAGCGGCCGCTGACATGATGCAGCTTTGCAGCTCGCCGGGCGGGAACCACATGACCAGCGCAGCCGCGTTCTCGTGAGATTGCGCGCAGTGCTGGTCAGGTGGTTCGGCCCCTAGCGCTGCGCCGGGTCTCCCCGGCCGACCAAGATGGCGGCACTCGGGGCCGGGGAATTCTGCCCCACAAACTGGCAGGAAGCCAGATAGTAAGGCGGCCACCTGCCCCGCCTTACGCTAGCGCAGGCCCTGCCCCGCCTTACGCTAGCGCCAACCCTGCCCCGCCTTACGCTAGCGCCAACCCTGCCCCGCCTTACGCTAGCGCCAACCCTGCCCCCGGCAATGTTGGGAGATCGCCTGGGAGGGGGGGGGTCTGTTCGGATCCCTCTCCCTCCTGATCGAGAGGTCCCACAAAAAAAAGCCAGGCACCGCTTAAAAGGGGAGAGTCTCCCCTTTTAAGCGGTGCCTGGCTTTAACCCCTTAGGCACCGGGTCGCACTTCAGCGCCTTGCGGCGCCGAAGTGCGGCATAGCTCCGGTGGGGGCCGCCATCCCCGGGTCCCCCCTCACTGCCTGACGTCTTCACACATAGCGTGATGACGTCAGATAGCCGGGGAACCCCTAGTTGCCTGGAATCTCCTGGTGGAGATAGGGGGTTCATTTGAGCGTTTGCATTTGATAGCGTTTGCTATCTATAATGATATATTGTTTTTAGCAGTTATTGGGCATTTAGGCATTACTGTTTTTCAGGCATTATGACCAGTTAACAATTTAAAGCCATTGGGGCTGTTTTGCAGGAACCATTGATCCACTCCATGTGTTGCTCTATGACTGTTATATGACCAGAGATTCATTAGACTTCGGTATAGATACATTGGTACCATTTAAGGTTATTCGATCAGCTCAATGTGCTATTGTGTGGTTATTATAAGGCCAGCACGGGAATTCTATCAGATCTAAGAGTGAACACATTGGTACCATTTGACACCTTGTCGAGTGGCGGTTTACCCTCTCCACGGTATAGGAGAGTGCTATAAAATAAAATAAAAAATGCATGTAAGAATTTATCCTTTGATCTTTTGGCAACTATATTTCACAATATTACAACATGTTAATGAATATGTTTAAAACCTATTAAGGTCTATTTAAGGTGGGATATTCTATTCCTTCCTCCCTTCACCCTTTTTAAAGGAGCTAAAGTGAAGGTTTAGCATTGATTTGTTGTGCAATTCTATCATAGGGCTATATCAGCCTAACTACAGCAAGGTGTGATTTGCCAGATTTTGGCTTATTCTGCTGCATTATATTTATACCCCAATCATTGGACTGCATACATTTATTGCTTTATACCAGCTAATAACAAGTGGTATATATGTTGTTACATCCAGTCCATCTTTTTGTGACGGTCTACACATCGCCAGGGAATTTAGTGAAATCCTGTTTTTGCTGATACTAAGCCAATTAAGGACTGATCTGTAGTTTAGCAAACAGTGGTTTCTTTGCATCCCTATCAATGTAAATCAACTCCCTACTGGTGTAGGGTTAAACAGTAATAGCCTGCTTGCCTAACAAAACATAGAATTGTGTGTCTATATTCATGTTTTTAGAATTATCTAATAAAAGTTGTATAGATTTATTGTATGTCTGTAACTTGAAACCAGCACAACAGGCATAAGCCAGCTAATGAAGCTGCGATATCCTTGCCTTCTTTCATTTTCTGTTGTTCCTTTGACGGAAGATACTGTAGACACTACACGGTCTGTTTTTGTTGAAGGACGTAGGAAAAAAAGGGAACTATGGGAAATAAAATTTATATGAAAAATGATAAAAATTTGAAAAGGATCTGAAAAGCCATTGTGTGCGTCAAGGTGTTGGACGTCGCACATGCACTGCGTCTGATATCTCATCGCTCACACAGAACGCTACGTGGATGTGGCGCACTCTGCACGTCCATAGTAGCGGTTTTACGTACTTGCCTAACTTGCGTCCGTTTGCCATGTGCGTTTTGCACAGTTATTATTATTTTTTATTTATAAAGCGCGAGCATATTCTGCAGCGCTGTACAATAAGCACAGTATAGACAGGGTTCCAATACAATACATTGAACAACATTTGACAAACAGTACAGGAGGAGATGAGGGCCCTATTCCCGTGGGAACTCACAATCTAGGAGGTTGGGGTTGGAAACAGGAGGAGAGGACTGTAAGGTGAGAGTGATTGATGGTTGCGTCAGTGAGTTGGGTGGTAGGCTTCTCTAAATAGGAACGTTTTAAGGGAGCGTTTGAAGGAAGAGAAGTTAGGGGAAAGTCTGACAGTACGAGGGAGAGCGTTCCAGAGAGTGGGGGCTGCGCGTGAGAAATCCTGCAGTCTGTCATGGGAAGAGGTAATGCAGGGAAACGCTAGGCGCAGGTCACTGTTTGACCTTAGGGAGCGGGCTGGGGTGTATTTGGTGATTAGTGAGGACAGGTAGTGGGGAGCTGAGTTAGTGAGGGTTTTGTAGGTAAGGATAAGGATTTTGAACTTAATTCTGCAGTGGATGGGGAGCCAGTGAAGGGACTCGCAGAGGGGAGCGGCAGAGACAGAGCAGCGGGTGAGGTGGATTAGCCTGGCGGAGGCGTTCAGGATGGATTGTAGGGGGGAGAGGCGGGACAGAGGGAGGCCAGATAAGAGATTATTGCAATAGTCAAATCGGGAGATTACCAGGGCGTGTATGAGTTGTTTTGCAGTTCGGTGCAGACGCACTTAGGCCCCTATTACAATCTTTGCGCAAATGCGTTTGCGCGCGCAAATTAACGCGGTATTACGATCCGAGCGCAGTTTTTCAGCCTTCAATTTTTTTTGAGAGCAAATCCGACGCGCAAATGACCGTTGCGTGCAGGAATCGGTGGGCAATCAGAATTAAGAGACAAATACGTATCTGGCGGCGCAATGGCAGTCGCTCTTGGATCGTATGGTGGTTCTCTTAAGATGTATCGTCCATATGTATCATGAAAAACAGTAGGTCGTGGGTCGCCTCTCCTGATACAGGAATAAAGGACTCATGTGTGCTGACCTGCTTAGAGCCAGCGTCAGGGCTCTTTCTTTGTGAGTGGGACAAGTAAACTGTACATATATAGCTCACACTATATATTCGTGCTGCACTATTGTATTTTTTACTGTTTTTCATGATACATGTGGACGATACATCTTAAGAGAACCACCATACGATCCAAGAGCGACTGCCATCGCGCCGCCAGATACGTAGTTGTCGATCTCTGCACACTGGTTTGGGGGAAACCACTGATTGCTGGCTGGCTTTGGAGAGTTGGTGGCGGTACAAGCAGGGGCGCCTACCACTTTGTTTGTATAAATCAGCATTAAGAACCACCATTTGCTAGGTTTCGGTTGTTGCGCCTGTCAAAATCAATCTGCGTATATGTGCTGCAACAAAAATAAAAAATTAAACAATTTATTAATTTTATTGTTTGGGTATGTGTAGAATGTGTAACTGTACTATGCTGTAATTTTTTTTGTGCAGGTTCATTTCGGCCAGAACGTTCAGATTGTAAGTTAACACCATGTTTTCAAAGACGTTACGATACTTCGCGCACACGTCACTCGTACGACGTTGGGCGAAGATCGTAATACCATCCACTCGGACGCATTCGCGCTGACAATGGTAAGTATGGGATGCGCACACGCACTTGCGCTGGGTTCGAGCAGGGTCAATCGCGGTAGACGCTAACACGCATCGTTTGCGCGAACGTCATAATACGATGTTCCGCGCAAATGGTTTTGTCCGCATGCAAATGCGCTGCGCGAGGATTGTAATAGGGGCCTTAGTGTGTGGGTTTCTTTTGCTCATGAGTCTATGCTACGACGGACGCAATATCTGCTTTCATCGGAAACGGGCCTAAGAAGTATTGCAAACGTGTCACTTTGAAAGCAATAGATTGATATTTCAATTCACAGGGGTAGAAAAGTGGATCGCAAATAACAAACTTTTTCTAAATACTGACAAAACTGTTACAATGCTCTTTGGAACCGCACCTAAACTACACAAATTGCAAACACCCCATCTATGTGTTGGGACAAAATCAAATGGCACACTGACCACAGTCACTTCTCTCAAATACCTAGGTATGTGGTTAGACCCAAATCTATCTTTTGGCCCTCACATCGAAAAACTCTCATCTAAACTCTACCCCAAACTAGGTGCCCTGTACAGAAACAAATCCTGCCTGAGCCCCGCGGTAAGAAAGCAGATTGTACAACAAATGCTTATGCCAGCCATTGAATATGGAGATGTAGTGTATGCAGCCGCCCCACAAACACACCTCCAGAAACTTACTACATTGTATAACTCATTCTGTCGCTTTGTGCTACAATGTAACTACATGACACACCATTGTGACATGTTAAAAGAACTAAACTGGCCATCACTGGACTCTAGACGCACCCTTCACCTTTCCAACCTGGTGTTTAAGAGCTTTTCTGGGAAGCTACCACCCTACCTGAATATGCTGCTTCCCCCGGCAGTTCCCTCATCCTATAACCTCAGATCCAGGACCAGCACCTTACTTGCAATACCGCAATACAAAAAGAAAATGGCTCGATCCTCACTTTCCTACAGCGCACACAATTATGGAATAACTCCCAGACACCGTCAAATCTTCCCCCAGTCTAAAGTCCTTAAGACTTCCCTATTAACATACCTCAATACAAAATGCACCTGTAAACATGTAACATAATGACTTTATTTCCTCCATATTTATTTTTTCTGTTAATCTGTATATTTGGTCTTGTGTTAATTTCTTGCATTTTACTATTTTGTATTTCTGTAACCACTCAATGTTCTCGAACCCAGGACATACTTGAAAACGAGAGAAATCTCAATGTATCCTTCCTGGTAAAATCCTTTTATAAATAAAAAATATATATATTTGGGGCTGTGTAGCTTTACATTGTCACAGTAAAATCATAGCATATTGTAGATGTTACAGAGGGTGATGTATGTGTGACAGCTCTGTGTAATCGTTATATATATATTATTACATTATGTCACCAGATGAGTTCATGTCTTCTGTTATTTATGTCTATACCTGTATGCTTGTTTTTATACCTTGATAAATGCTCTGAGGAGCCGAAACGTTCTTTAATTTTTTTACGCATACCCAAAAAATAACTTTTATATAGAAGTCCCAGAGTGCTCTCACATCTTTTGTTTTCGGCATATTACATTGTTATATACTGCACCAGCTATTATTTCTCTGTTTAATATCGTCTGATGATCACTGATTTGGAACTGTGTGATGGCTTGACTCCAGCCCTCAGAAGGGACCGGTCCTTGTAGAGGGGGTTAAACTAGCCGCTCCCCTTTACAATGTGTTTGCTCTGCAGGAGGCATTTTATGGATCTTCCTAATTGATGTTCAGCAAAATCTATTAAACCCAAATTCCCCTAATATTTGTATATTATGACACATAAAGCCAGCTCTGACCTGCGCCTGGATCCTCCTTTCAGCACTGAGCTCTCTGTTATAAACAAAGGCTTCTCTCCCAGGGAACTTCCTGTCTGAGCAAACCACTCCTCCACAGGAAAGACTCTAGTAGAGTTCCAAACACTAAAGCGTAACTGTGACTAAGAAGTAAGTGACCGAGTACAGTGACCTGAGCTGGAGACACTTTAATGTTGGGAATTGTCTTCTGTGTTTTGAACTCCACTCTAGTAGTTCTCTGTGTGCAGGAAGAGGCTTGTCACAGACACCACAATCAGGTCTATTCACTAAACGGTGAAGTCAGGAGAGTTTGCAAAAGTGAGCAATCTAGGTAAAAATAGGCAAACCAGAAAAATTCTCCCATTTATCTGTTTCCAGATCAGCTTCTTGGTCTAGATTCTCTTCCTCTGCCAATTCACCCTGTAGTGAATAGACCTGAATGTGTGAAACAACACCCAATACTGTAAAGCTCAGTCATATACAGGGTTATTCAAAGAGAATCAAAGTCACTGCATGTTCGGTGATTTTTCGTTCTCTATAAATTCGGGCCGATTCGGCAATCCCATTTCGGCGACCCTGCGGTGTACTCAGCAAGCACCACAGGGCCGTCGAAGCGCAGGGAAAAGCTGCCGCAAACCCGACGAAAAGTCACTGCAAAAACCCAGCGAATGCACGCCGAAAACCCGCAAAAACATCTGGATTAACCCATCGAAGATGCCGGAAAAACCTGAGCAGGAGCCGATCACACGAAGCGACACCGCAGACCAATGGAGTGAATAAATTAGCAAAACAGTTTGCTTGAATGTTTGAAAAGTGAAACGCTGTTTGCAAAGAAACTACTTAGCGAAAATGTCTGAAATTTACATATGAGGTCCAGGGAATGATAATAAAACGGGCTGTTACAGAAAAAATAAGTAAAGTTAAAAAAAAAATCAGACTTTTTTAAAAAAAAATTAAATCCAGAAAAATGCTTAAAAAATCTAGAAATAAAGAGACTCTTTACTGCAGAATTTTATAATGAACGGTTTATTAGATATTGAATTAAAACGGGAATATTTTTAACATTGAAGCCTATGGGATTCGCCTAAATAAACCTGCCGAATGAAACCACCGAATGGCAGGGCATTAGGGGAACCTTTCACTGCTGGTTTTCGTTCTCTGAATAGCCGAAGCAGTGGTTTTTTTATGGGGATTTCACTGCCCTCGAACAGGCACCGTATGTGCAGGTAATTCGCCAGGATTTGGCGAATTGCCTGCTCTCTGGATAGCCCAATGGCCAAGAAAGGTAACCGAACGCCGAAAATCAGCTTTCGGTTACGTTTCTCCAGAAATTCGGATCTCTTTGAATTACCCTGAAAGTATTCTCCCTTCAGGAGTTTATTGTGTATTTATATCCATGTTACTCAAAGTAGTGTGTGTGTGTGTGTGTGTGTGTGTGTATCACATAGGGTTGCCACCTTTTCTTCAAGCCAAACCTGAACCTTCTAGTGTTGGGCTTGCGTAGGTATTACGGTTGGAGGACAGGAGCTAAGTCCAGGTGGGAGCATGCTGTGATAGAGCCTGGCCCTGGAAGCTGTATGTAGGTCTTCGGTTCCCCAATTGGTTGTTCTGAAAGACTGTGGCTCCATCTGCGATTTGGACTTCTCAGCACGGAGTGGTATCCTGGCCAGGCTCTCCTGCAGAAAACTACGCTTTAAGGACGATGTCTTTCCGGCTGTGGTGACTATCCGAACGAATTGTTTAAATATGCGCTGTTGCACACTTTTTATCCATTGTGTGCCACTAATTTTGTGAGTGGCTTCCTTTCTGTGGTTTTATGTTTTATTAAATTTTTGACAGTATTACGCTATGTTCTTGTGTATGCTCTGATTCTAGAGGCTTTGTACTTCTTTGAAGATCCTGTATCAGCAAACAAACCTATTTGACCATCTATAAGGTTGTATTGTACTGCATGTTCTATTTTTTCTATAGTGTTGGGCTTGGGCGGCCATTTTTTTTGTAGCGTATACATTATGCGTATATTTACTTTATGCGTATATATAATGGCACGTGGTATGCATGGCATGTCAGGCTGGTATTTGGGCTTGCACACTGGTATTATGCATGGCAGACTGGTAATATGGCTGGCAGACTGGTATTGGCTGATGCTGCGCTCGCTCACAGTCACAGAGTTCCTTGTCACGGAGTCAGTGGTAGTGGAGAGGTCAGTGCAGATCTGGACAGCACCACTCCACTGACTGAGAGGCACGCAGACACGTCTTGTTCTTGTCGCTCTCTGGAGTCTAGGGAGCACCGGCCCAGGATCGCCGCACGCGCAAGTATGTGAACATCACGTGAGCCATTGCACCTGTGCGTGACTGACAGTGGGCGGGGCGGTCCTTCCTTGCCTCCAATGAATGGTGAAACAGGAGGAGCGAGGACCGCGGCAACGGGGGCACGTACTGAAATGTAAGTATGGCACGGTGATGTCCCGGTCCCGGCTCAGAATCATGTGTCCGGTTGGCAGAGGGTGTCAAACCCGGACACATGACTCCAAAACCAGACAGTCCGGGTCAAACCCGGATGGGTGGGAACCTTAGTATCACAATAACTACAACAATAAAACTCACGCTCATACACACACTGCACATTAATATGAGTTTTATTGTTGTGGTTTCTGTGATATGCTCATACACACCGCACATTACTGTATCACAGAATCCATAGCAATAAAACTCACAGTAATTTTAGCCCTGTCCAGGGGCGGATCCAGAGACTAGTCTCGGGAGGGGCACTGACAGAAAATAAGGTGTTTTAGCAGAGAGCATGACTCATGAGAATTTACAATCTAGAGGAGCAGAGGGTCCGGCTCACAGGAGCTTACAATCTAGAGGAGCTGTGGGTCTGGCTCACAGGAGTTTACAATCTAGAGGAGCAGAGGGCCTGGCTCACAGGAGTTTACAATCTAGAGGAGCAGAGGGTCCGGCTCACAGGAGTTTACAATCTAGAGGTGCAGAGGGTCCGGCTCACAGGAGTTTACAATCTAGAGGAGCAGAGGGCACACATGAGCTTACAATCTAGAGGAGCAGAGGGCACACGTGAGATTACAATCTAGAGGAGCAGAGGGCACACAGGAGTTTACAATCTAGAGGAGCAGAGGGTCCGGCTCACAGGAGTTTACAATCTCGTGGAGCAGAGGGCTCGGCTCACAGGAGCTTACAATCTAGAGGAGCAGAGGGTCTGGCTCACAGGAATTTACAATCTAGAGGAGCAGAGGGTCTGGCTCACAGGAGTTTACAATCTAAATAAGCAGAGGGTCCGGCTCACAGGAGTTTACAATCTAGAGGAGCAGAGGGCACACATAAGCGTGCAATCTAGAGGAGCAGAGGGCACACAGGAGTTTACAATCTAGAGGAGCAGAGGGCACACAGGAGTTTACAATCTAGAGGAGCAGAGGGCACACAGGAGTTTACAATCTAGAGGAGCAGAGGGTCAGGCTCACAGGAGTTTACAATCTAGAGGAGCAGAGGGCCCGGCTCACAGGAGATTACAATCTAGTGGAGCAGACTGTCAGGCTCACAGGAGTTTACAATCTAGAGGACCATTGGAAACACAGGAGTTTACAACCTAGAGGAGCAGAGGAAACACAGGAGTTTACAATCTAGAGGAGCAGTTTACAGACTCATATCTGAGAGGTTTACTACTGTGCAGCTCTAGCTTTGTTATACACACTGGAGAAAGGATCAAACTCTCAGGGATCCATTACTTACCTCCCTGTGAAGTGGAATCAGGCTGGAAGATGGTCGCTATTATGAGCCAAGCGGCCATCTTGTTCAGAATATTGTTTCACTTGCAAATAACTAGGTAGATTTCAATAGACACTAGGATGAAGCTTACATAGAATTTTAGGAATGTGGTAGATTAACAGAGAAGCAATTAAAGGAAGGGAAGATCCGGCCAGCTCTTGGCACGGAGAAACAGGATGACAAATGGATACTGCAAGGTCATCGAGGCCTGCAGAGAGACAAAGAGAGAGTAGAAACCAGACCATGCTTTATCTGTAACAAATAAACATAGCCTTTAGGGAGGTGGGCACGGCCCGGATTGAGTGCGGCAGAAAATCACAAACTGTCAGACTAACATGAAGTTTGCCAATTTACGGTCAATGTATGGAATGCCTTTGTACTAACAATGGGAGGTATTAACCCACGTGGGGTGGAATAAAGTGTCACCGGGAGGTGGGCTAATTGGGATGTACCTAATTATGTATTCGGGGTATAAAAACCCTCGTCGGGGTGAGAACGGGGCTCACTCTTTGCGATTCAATCCTGTGTGAGCATTTGTGTGACGACACAATAAAGTTTGCCTTTCCTGAAGAGACTCGTGTTCAGACAATCCTTGCTCGTGTCCGGTCCGGCGCCGTCCTGAAGTGAACCCAGTGATTCCGGTTACATTTCTTGGGGGCTCGATAGCCGGGATACGGGCCCTTGCCGGCACGGCAACGGCTGCTGAACACTGTAGCGGTTGACTGCAGGTGCGAGTGATCCCGTCAGTTGGGCGTCCGTTGAAGGTGAGCTGACATCTGCAGGCACCAAGCAGGATTTCCTGTTCAGTGGACCTCGTCTCGTCCCAAACGGACCCCCGGCCCGGGAAGCTGGGACACCACCGAGTCTGAGGAAACAGCGAACAGTGCAGCGATAGGTAAAGTGTCTTCTATGTTTGTATGTGTATCAGAAATACCGGTATAAAGGGAAACGTCCGACCGAAAGTCAGATAAGGAGACCCGGGGCCACGGTCTCGTTGACATACTGAGCCCGCCGCCGAAAGCACGGACAAGCAAAAGAGCCAGAGTGGCTAGCGCGTGTCTGGACCCGGGGGATCAGATGTTAACTAAAGGGTAGTTCTGTAAGAGAGGGAGAAAGTAGCCACGTGGAGTTGCATAGTCATAGTCAGTGTTTGTAAACAGAGCTTCTGCACATGGACAAGGAAAGGAGGAGGGATTTCTGTGACTGGGCTGAGAGCCCTGAGTCAGTGCTAGTGTGTACGTCGTGTAGTGAAGGGGGCCAATTGAGGTCAGCGGTAGCTGCAGAGGTAGTGGTGCCGGGTGGGTAGATTGCCCATAGGCAAATTGGAATTGCAGACGGGAGTGTTGTTATAGAACGGGGTGCACATAGTCACAAGCAGGCAAGAGTTATAGTTCAATTAACGGGGTATAAGGAGCCAAAAGGAGGGACGGAGTGCCCTCGGCTAGTAGAAAGAGTTGAATTGTTTATGTTTTGTTTTGTGCTGAAAGTATCTGGTACAGTACGTGCTGTGAGTGATTTGAATGCTGTGAGTGAACGAGCGCCTACTCGCATTGCGAGAAAGCAAACTTGAGAGTGGACTCCCAAAGTACGTTTCTGGCTCAGGCGACTGCAGTCCGGCTACTGATGGAGGAAGCGGGTCAGACACGTGAGAATTGTTGGCTGAAGTACCAGACTGTAGATTTTAATTGTCATTTCTGAAAAGTAACATCTGTGTTGTAAAGAAGGGTTACTGTTATTTTTAAGGGAAACAATGGGTAACGGGTCATCCAAGCCCAAGAAGGTAAAGGAGGGTGAGACGCCCCTAGGGTATATGGTGCGGAATTTTGAAGCGTTATATACAACGCATGATTATGGTGTGGAGTTAACTAAGGAGAAGCTAACATTAATGTGTACAATTGTGTGGCCACTGTTAGTTCCTGAGTGGCCAGAGCAGGGGTCAATGGACCCAGAGCTAATACAGAGAGTGCATTCCCAAGTTACCGGGAAATGCGGACATCCTGAGCAGTACCCGTATATAGATATATGGAGATACTGTGTAAAAGATAAAAGTCATTTTATAATGATGGCGGGACAACACAAGAAGCAGGTACCACCAAATAATAAAGAGAAAGAGAGATCGGTGTTGGTAGAACACCCAGAGGAGGGTGATTCCTTGCCCCGCCATACCCGTCATGTTACGGGGCAGCTAGAGAAGCTTTGAGTGCCGCGATTGCGCGGGCAGAGAGGGGGGAGCAGGCAGCTGCTACTTCCCGGCCGGCTCCCTTCGCTCCGTCACGCGGGGTTGTGGAAGAAGAACAGGGGGCGGCGGGTGGAGGAGACAGAGAGGTCCCGCCAGGAAAAATTGAACTGCCTGATGGGAGCGTATACAAATTAGTAGCCCAGGAGGATAGCGATAATGAGAGTGAGGATGAGAAACAGGGGGCTACCACTCGCGCAGCGAATAATATATATAAACCCCGTGAGCCATATCAGCATAATCCCTATAAAAGTAAGATGCAATTGCCCCTACGAGAAGTGCCAGGTCCTTTACTGGCAAATGGAGCTCCTGGGCCAGTGCAATACACATATGTCCCATTCACGACAACAGATCTTTTCAACTGAAAAACACACACCACTGTACTCCACTAATCCCGCAGCAGTGGCCAGTATGATAGAGTCAGTCATGCTAACACATAACCCCACATGGGCAGATTGTCAGCAATTAATATTGACAATGTTTACCACAGAGGAAAGAGCCCGGATAAACAGTAGCGCGCAAAAGATTTTACTCGCCCAAGCCGTAGCAGATGCTAAGCCCCAGCCAGAAGCGTGGGCAGAGGAACACTACCCCAAAACAGATCCCAAGTGGCCGTACAGCACCGCAGAGGGTATTGCCCACCTGCAGACATACAAAACAGCGGTAATAATGGGTGTTAAAGCGGGAGGGAAGAAACCCACAAACATGGGAAAAATAGCTGACGTGGTACAAGAAGCTAAAGAGTCTCCAAGTGCATTTTTGGAAAGATTACTAGATGCATATAGGATGTATAGTCCTGTTGATCCGGAGGCGGTGGAGAATCAGAGGTTAATTAATTCTTCGTTTGTGGGACAGTCACAGAGGGATATACGGAATAAAATACAGAGATTAGATGGGTTTTTGGGAAAAGGTATTAGCGAATTGGTAGAGATTGCTAATAAAGTATTTCATAACTGGGATCTAGAGGAAAAACGGGAGGAGATAAAGAGACAGAGAGGACACACAGGTGTGGTGGGTTATATGGGAAATGGTGGAGGAAGAGGTGCCCCAGACAGAGGGAGAGCAAGAGGAAGGGGGGCTAGAGGAAGAGGTAGGGGAGCCCCTAGGGAACCCCTGGGACCCAACCAGTGCGCCTGGTGCCGGGGTGAAGGTCACTGGAAAAATGACTGTCCTGCATTTTTGGCTAAATTTGGGGGACAAGGGGAGGTTGGGGAATTCAGGAGGTCAAGCCACCAACGGACAGGTAACAGACGGCAGATATGAGATAAGTGAGGGTGCCGGAGCAGGGTTTGTGGGATTGGCGGGAACGTCATTTGAAGGGCAGGATACATATTGACGAGGACCTGGGCCCATCCCGCTCGGTAACCACGAGCCCACGGTCACTATGAGAGTGGGAAATAAAGATGAAATTTTTATGGTTGACACCGGTGCCGAATATTTTGTTGTAACTCAGCAAATTGCACCCCCAATGGGAAATGAGGTTGATATTATGGGAGCAATGGGAGTGTCTGCTAAGTACCCTTTCCTTGCTTCTCGAAAATGTAGTGTGGGTGGGCATAATGTTGAACATGAATTTTTGTATATGCCCGAATGTCCCATCCAGCTCCTGGGGCGGGATATCCTCTGCAAATTGCAAGCCCAAATTACGTTCCTTCCCGGGGGACACGCTCAATTAGACCTGCCTGAGAGTGGCAGCTCTGCTCGGCAGTATAACCCAGCCAGCCAGCATCTCCAATCTGTGAAAATTGCAGTAATTATGCCAAGGGAGGAAGAATGGCGCACAGCACCAACCCCGCCGGCAAGTCCGGACCCGCACACACTACTCCTCGAAGTTCCTGGGGTATGGGCTAGGGATGTGCGTTTCGGGTTTCGGAATTTCGGAATTTTCACGAAATTTCCCGATTCGTGTTTTCGGATGCGAACGAATTTCCGAAAATTTTTAGATCCGAAAACGGCAGATCCAAAAAGTTTTCCGAGCCGAAACAAAATATTTTCGGAATTTTCGAATGGACTTGAAATGTGTCAAATCGAAATTTATTTTCGGTCTATTCATGATTTTGGTTCCATTCTTGATTTCGGTTCCATTTCGGTAATTCTGGACATCGTATATTTAACTCTATTACCGGTTATATCACTTGTTTTTTTTGTTTCCAATGATCCGATAATTCGGTCGATACGAAAATTCGTAATCTGGTCGGATCCAATTCGTTCGCGGGTCGTGCATGCGCGCGCGGATGTCGTAACTTTATTGAGCCATTTTTGTAGACAATTGCCAAAAAATATAGAAATTCTTTAAAATGGCTGAAGGAAGAGACCGTGAGTCCCAATCGGACACCTCCTCATCTGCTTCCACCCCAGAGACACCCAGGAAGAAGCGGGCCAGTAACATGGCGTTTGAGGAGATGTTGGAGCTGGTCCGCATCTTCGATCTTAAAGATTATGATTGCTGTAAGGGCCCTTACGGCAGAAAGAATAATTCGCGAAAGAATCGTATCCTTGACAAACTCCGAACCACCATCCTGGAGCTGTTTGGGAAGGACCGGACGAAGGACCAGCTCCGCAAACGCTGGTCCGATCTGAAGACGCGCGAGCAGGAGCAGCTGAGGCACATCCGGCGCATCATAGCCGAACGTAAGTGTCATGTTATATTGTAAAGCGCTGCGCAAACTGTTGGCGCTATATAAATCCTGTATAATAATAATAATGTGCTTGCATGTGCTAATGTGCACAGAAATACGTTGATTTATCTAGTCCTTTTTTCATGCAATGTGATTGTGTATAGCTTTGCGTTTTCACGACTCGTCATACATGCATTTTTGCCATAGCTCTTCTTTTTTGTGATTTTACGTATTCGTGAAAATTGTGACATTTGATGTATGTAGATGAAGTTACAATGCTGGATTTCTTTTGGCACTGTGTGTAGTCTGTAGTGTGCTGGGGGGGGGGGGTTGTTGTGATTGAGAGATGCATACGAGATGACCCGCAGCTTGCCCAATATTGGCTCCCACCTGCGCATCAACAAAAGTCTCTGCGTCTCTGCTAAGTAAGTGGTAGGATGAGACATGTAGTTCTTCTGAAAGTGCATCCAAACAGAGCCGCCTTCAATACATCCTCAGCAGCTGCTGAATTGTTGCAGCGCAGCAATTCAGTTTGCTGCAGCAGTGTCATTATTGAACGCTTTAGATGCAAATTTCAAAACAAAATGGCGGATTTCTGTTGTTTCTGCAATATCCAGTTTTATTCGCAGAAACTGAAAGTGAAACTGAGGCTGAGGCCATCTATAAAATAACTAAAAGCAGTCAGCACAATGCGTTTTGTACGCACACAACACAAATAATAGTTTTTATTGAATAAACGTAATGTTTACTTCTGAAAAAAATATATAATTGAACGGTAATATATGTCTATGTGCAGAGGAAATAAATAAATATTTTGTGACTTTAGAACTATGAGATGGGGGTAGTGGGGTAGTGGAGGGGTGTCGCAATACTTTCGGCAATATATTGTATAGATATACCATTTTTTCCAGTCTGCATTATTTACGTGTTATTTTTTGGATTTGGCAGAAGACAGGAAGAAGGCAGCAGCATCTGCCCCAGCGGGCACCAGTGCCCCAGTGGAGGAGGAGCCACGGGCGACCACCAGCGCTGGTATATACTGTTTTATTTTGCAACGACTTTTGGTCAAAAACAGAAACATTTTTTGTTTACTGTATTTTAATAAAAAAATTTTATGTATAGCACAAGAGGAGCAGGAGGAGGAAGAGGAGGAGCAGGAGGAGGAGCAGGAGGAGGCCGCCAGCACTGGTATATACTACTGTTATATTTTTTCAAGACATTCAGTCAAAAATAGAAACCTGCTTTACTTACTGTATTTTCCTTCTTTCATTTATTGGATATATAGAAGGAGAAGCCAGACAGGACACGTCCAGTGTCAGGATAAATCGGGAGGCGATCGGCGAGCTTCGCATGGCAGTTACCTCCATCGACGCCATACAGGAACTGCTCCAGGAACTGCGGGAGCACATAAACAATGCCGCGGACATCCTGGAGCGGCAGTGAGACCAGTGGCAGCCTCCTGCCGAATGTAACCGGAATGTGCCTCAGCTGCTCCTGCTCGCGTGCCTTGAGGTCGGACCAGCGTTTTCGGAGATGGTCCTTCGTCCGGTCCTTCCTGAACAGCTCCAGGATGGTGGTGCGTAGCTTGTCAAGGATACGATCCTTGCGGGTGTTATTCTTCCTGCCGTAAGGGCCCTTACGGCAGTCATAATCTTTGTAATCAAAGATGCGGACCAGCTCCAACATCTCCTCAAATGCCAGTAACTGTTGGGCAGTTTGCCATCCTTGGCATGTTCCCTTCCCTATGTTGTAAATAAATTTTCTATATTTTCCTGTTTGTGTGCGTTTCTTTTCCTTACTTAATAAGTTAATATGTATTGCTTGGTTTCCACACTGTTAAAATTATATGTACATAAATGTATTGACATTTCTATGGACCCTTTGTCATAAATTTGTCAACATATTTGTGGCCATGAATGTGACTGTGCACCTTCTACACTTCCTGCCTGGCCAAAAAATGTCACACACTAACACAACCTTGTTGTACTGCCTTGAGATTTGATTACCGACGTGGCATGGTTTTGTTAAGCTTAGGCGATGTCACAACAACACGGATTTTTGTCCACAGTCACAATCATTGTATAACCAAGAATTTACCAAAAAATATTGATTGCAGCACTGCGTGAAGTCTTCTCAGACACAACCCAAAGATCCACAGTGCGGCTCAGGTCTAGTTTATTTGTCCCTGTTTGCAGCTTCACGCAACACCTCAGGGGTCAAGTCCTGGGAAAAAAAGTGAGGGAACTCACCCACGAATTCCACAACCCCTATTACCTGAAGAAAAAATATATATAATCACGAGTATAGCCTGACGAGTCGGTGATACCATTTTTATTGGGTTAACTTTACATTTAAAAGACAAGCTTTCAAGAGTGTAAACTGGAAACTATATTGATCAGTGAAAGGTATCACTACGTACAGGTATACTCGCGATTTTGGCAACTGGACTAACGTGTTTATATATAATCTATATATATATCCAGGCACAGACCCCCCAGAATTATATACACAGCACTGGACCCCCAGAATAATATACACGGCACTGGTTATATGGATATATTTTCCCAGTTCACATGGATATAATTGCCCCAGCTCTCATGGATAATGCCCCCAGCTCTCATGGATATGCCCCAGGTCTCATGGATATTGCCCCCAGGTCTCATGGATAATGCCCCCAGGTCTCATGGATATTGCCCCCAGGTCTCATGGATAATGCCCCAGGTCTCATGGATAATGTCCCCAGGTCTCATGGATAATGCCCCAGGTCTCATGGATATTGCCCCCAGGTCTCATGGATAATGCCCCAGCTCTCATGGATATATGCCCCAGGTCTCATGGATAATGCCCCCAGGTCTCATGGATATTGCCCCCAGGTCTCATGGATAATGCCCCCAGGTCTCATGGATAATGCCCCCAGGTCTCATGGATAATGCCCCAGGTCTCATGGATATATGCCCCAGCTCTCATGGATAATGCCCCAGGTCTCATGGATATTGCCCCCAGGTCTCATGGATAATGCCCCAGGTCTCATGGATATTGCCCCCAGGTCTCATGGATAATGCCCCCAGGTCTCATGGATAATGCCCCCAGGTCTCATGGATATTGCCCCCAGGTCTCATGGATAATGCCCCCAGGTCTCATGGATAATGCCCCAGGTCTCATGGATATATGCCCCAGCTCTCATGGATAATGCCCCAGGTCTCATGGATAATGCCCCCAGGTCTCATGGATACTGCCCCAGGTCTCATGGATAATGCCCCAGGTCTCATGGATATTGCCCCCAGGTCTCATGGATAATGCCCCCAGGTCTCATGGATATTGCCCCCAGGTCTCATGGATAATGCCCCAGGTCTCATGGATATATGCCCCAGTTCTCATGGATAATGCCCCAGCTCTCATGGATAATGCCCCAGCTCTCATGGATAATGCCCCAGCTCTCATGGATAATGCCCCAGGTCTCATGGATATATGCCCCAGGTCTCATGGATAATGCCCCAGCTCTCATGGATATATGCCCCAGCTCTCATGGATAATGCCCCAGGTCTCATGGATAATGCTCCAGCTCTCATGGATAATGCCCCAGGTCTCATGGATAGTGCCCCCAGCTCACCTCTCTGCGACCGGCAGCCACGTGCTTCCTGTTAGAACGGCCGCTGACAGGAAGTGCAGCCACTCGCCTGGGATCGATGAAACAGGCAGGCGAGCGGCTCCACTTCCTGTCAGTGGGCCGTTCTGACAGGAAGCACGAGGCCGCCGGCAATGTGCGGCGGCTGCCTGCTCCAGCCTTTCGGGCTCGGGCCACAGCGGGAACGCTGCGTTCCCGCTATGGGAGAAGTGCGGGAACGCCGTTCCCGCGCGTTCCCACTCGACTCGAGCCCTGACATCCTCCCAGCTATGAGCTCACTCTCTCCCACCGCTGCCCGCTAAGGCGCTGCCCGCCAACATGGTCACGTCTTTGCAGGAAGACAACAGCGTGGGGGAACGGCAGCTGCCGACAGTCCCAAGACCTCGTCACAATGACGTCAGTTCTGGAGTTAACCCCTAACTGCGACCAATGGTGGAGATAGGGGTTCATTGGAACCCCCTATCTCCCGATCCGCGACAGCTATCAGTTGGTTAATGTTTGGTATCTTTGGATCGATCAGAGCATGGCCTTTCCAACAATACCAAACATGACAATGTTAAAAATATTTTTTTTTTATATTTTAATTTTTTATAAGCAGGTTTTTTGTTTTGTTTTGTTAATGCAGCAATATTGTTCCCATTTCAATTATAATGTGAACAATGATGCTGCACTAAGGATTTTTGTATGGGGTGCGTTTGTTAAAAATAGTGTAATTTTCACCCAAACAAATAAAACTTGTCCCCTTTTCAATTTTTTTTAACAAACGCAGCTCATAAAATATAACCGCAAACACTCGCATGTTAAAATGTGAAAAAAATACTTTACACCTTGTAAAACAAACATTGAAAATTCTAATTTTATTGCATTTTTTTTTATAATATACAGACAGGACATGACGCATACATATGATAACGATATATTATGAATCATCTGCCGAGTCTGCCGGAAAGAACGATATAGTCTGGGTCATATTATAAAATACGGCTTCAAAAAAACGCGTTTAAACAAGAGGAGCGAAACTGTTAAAAATTAGCTCAGCAGCAGACCGCAGCACCGCACACAGGCGTGAAGGGAAGCCGTGAAATCACTCAGCAGCGAAAGGGTTCATTTTTTTTTTGTCTGTTTTAAATCCTTTTTTTTTCGTTTCAGATCATTTTGATCAACTATTTTTCCGTTTTAAAACCTTTTTGTTCTGGTTTTTATTTTTAAAGTCAGACCATTCGGGTCAGTTTAGCGTTTTTTAAATCGTTTTGTTCATTTTTTTTTGTTCCTTGGCTTTCATACCATTTTTTAATGGGTGAGAGCAGGCTGATTTGCATATGGAAAATTCATCCCTGTAATGGCACAAGCAAGCTAAAACCTGAACGGGCACCCACCGTAGAGCAGGTCATTGTGCTGTTGCTCGTTCTCAGGACCCTCACAAACACTCCTCTTGTTTCTCACTATAATTGTAAAGGGTCATCCAGACGTGGACCCCTTGCTTGATGTGCCTAGAGGGGTGTCAGCTATACCCTCCTGACGAGGCCCAAGAAGGCCGAAACGATCGTCGGGGGTTGCTGCACCTCTTGTGCAGGGATGACGTCCTTGGCAATCAGCACTGGCCACCCTTTCTGGGTGAGAGCAGGCTAATTTGCATATGGAAAATTCATCCCTGTAATAGCACAAGCAAGCTAAAACCTTGTTTGTGAGACCTGAGCGGGCACCCACCGTAGAGCAGGCCATTGTGCTGTTGCTCGTTCTCAGGACCCTCACAAACACTCCTCTTGTTTCTCACATTTTTTAATGTGATTAAATAAAGTTGTGAAATGTATATTCATAAGAAAAAAAGGATCTTTATTTAATTAAAAAAAAAACACGATAGAATCGCCAGAATTATCGTATCGACAGAATGAATTATCGGATCCGAAAAACAAACCAAAAATTTATTATAAAAAAATATATAAAGTATAAAAAAGTAAACCATAGTAGTTTACATCAAAACGAATAGAGTTAGACAGCTTTGAAACGAGGAGAACAGACGTTCCGAAAAAACGAAAATTTCCGAAATCACGAAAAGTCGATACAAAAAAACGAGCAAAGTGACACGAAAATACGAAAATTGGTCGATATTCCGAAAAAAAATGTACACGAAAAACGAGTCGAGCCGAACCGAATCGAAACAGAAATCGGTCGAATCGAGCCGAATCGAAAAAAAAATCGGTGCACAAGCCTAGTATAGGCGGAGGAAAACCCGCCCGGACTAGCTGTAAATATCCCCCCAGTGTACATCGATTTAAAACCTGGTGCAATGCCCGTGGCTTTAAAACAATATCATATCCCACAGAAAGCCAAGCAGAATATCCAGACACATTTACAGAGACTTAAAAATCACGGCATATTGAAATTCTGCGTGTCACCGTGGAACACACCCCTGTTGCCAGTACTGAAAGAGGGCACACAAGAGTACCGCCCGGTCCAAGATTTACGAGCTGTCAACGAAGCCACAGTAACCCTACACCCTGTGGTTCCCAATCCATACAATTTGCTGGCGTTAATTCCCAGAGATACAAAATATTACACGGTGCTTGATTTAAAAGACGCTTTCTTTTGCATCTGCCTGGCTCCAGCAAGCCAGCCCCTTTTTGCATTTCAGTAGGAAGAGTCCACCACGTGGGCGCGCCATCAAATGACCTGGACACGCCTCCCTCAAGGATTCAAGAACTCGCCCACGATTTTCAGATGCGCGCTCAGCCGAGACCTCCTCTCCTTCAACGCTCAGCCAGACAAAGTTGTCTTGTTGCAATATGTTGATGATTTATTACTGGCTTCTCCCACAGAAAAAGACTGTTTATCTGCCACAAAAGCCCTGCTACAACTATTATGCCAAGCAGGATACAGAGTGTCAAGAAAGAAAGCACAAATATGCAAAGTGTCACGGAATGGCTCAGCACCCTCAGCCAGGGGCGGTGCAGTGACAGTAAAATGGCCATGGACAATTAGGTGCGGTGGCACGCACGGAGTTTTTAAAGTACGTTTATTTAGATGTGGTTATGTGTGGTGTAATAAAGTGTCCCCGTTTGCGTTGTGAAGTGTATTTCCCTGTGTTTGCCTTGCCCGCCGCCATTTTCCGATTGCCTCGTGGCCGTTATCAGATTCTTCGAATCGGAAAATGGCCGAGTCGAACCATCCGGTTCGGATCGTAAAATGGCCGATTCGAACCATCCGGTCCGAATCGGCGACTCCCCGAACTGTAATGGCCAATGGGTCCTGGGAGGGCGGGCAGGGATTCCCATTGTATTGTAATTTGTGTGAAGTTGATAAATGCCTGTGCTGTGAATAAAAAACCCAGATTTAGCAGTGCATCCAGCCTCGTCTGATGTGTTTATTTCTCCGCCGTACTTCATCGCCTGAGTATTCCCCGCAGTCTCAGGGTACGGTGTCCACTCAGATCCGAACCGAACCGTGCGCTCTGTGCCTGCATCTCGCATCAGGACAGAGGCGCAGCGGATGGTGTTCGGTTCCCAGAGCGATCAGCCCGAGATCCGATCCGAAGGGCGCGGCCGTGTACCACGCTTCGGTATCGGAAGAGAGCGCGGTACGATCCGAATCCTTCGCCGATCCCGCCAGATCCGAAGCCGCATCCATTAAAGATCCGAAAAGTCCTCCGCAAACCGATCCGAATATTCCCGGAAAAGATCCGATCTCCGTAATCGGCCGGCCGCCCGCAGACGCACTCCACACCCGCAAGGTCAGTGAACCAGCTGCTCGGGACGCTGAGTACCGTATGGCTCAGTGGTCGGGCTGGTTCTAGGCAGGGGTCCCCTCCACCGCCCGCTAACCCTTCCCCAGGGCCACGCCAGGCCGCACGAGACACCGAGTGCGCGTCACTCGGTAGTCGGGCCAGCGGTAAGCGACGGGGCCACGCAGATAGAGCACACCCGCAGGCGGAACAACATCCCATTCCGTCATACTGGTGGCAGCGGTGGGATAGCTCTCTGCAGGCCCTAGGGGGACCCTCATCATGACCGGGTATAGTGCCTACAAACGGGACGTCCTGCGTGGCATGCTGGAGAACCGGGGCGGCGCCCCGGGCTCCAAGAGCCGGGAGACCATGATGGAGGAGTTGAAGAGGATGGATCAGGAGGCGGCGTTCGCAGCGTTGCCTGCTGACATGGCGCCGGCCACCGTCCCCGCAGAGCCCGAAGACAGCGACTTTTGCCGGAAGATGCGGGAGCGGATCTCCATGATGGGTCCGGCCCCATCGGAAGCTGAGATGAGGAGTCTGGTCCGAGAACTCGGCCAGGAAGAGGAGCGTGAGAGGGAGCGAGCGCACGAGCTACGGCTGGCTGAAGTGCGGAGCCGACGGAGTAGCCGTTCCCCGTCGGATCGTTACCCCGGGCGCAAAGTGCCGTTTCAGGCGTTCAAGGAGTTCCGGGAAGCCGAGGAGGAGATAGAAAGTTACGTCCAGGACTTTGAGCGCCTGTGCCGAGTGCATGAAGTGCACCGTGCCGACTGGGTAAGGATCTTGGCGTGTAAGCTGACCGGTCGGGCCGCCGAGGCTTATCGCACGGTGCCGGACGAAGAGGCCACCAGTTACTCACACGTCAAGCAGGCGCTGCTGAGCAGATTCGCTGTGACCCCTGAAGCCAGCCGGGTGAAGTTCCGGAATTCCCGCCGGCCCAGTGGCGCCACTCACGTGGAGTGGGCCCATCGGTTGCAGCGGGACTTGCGCACCTGGCTCTCGGGAAGCCAAGCGGAGACGGTAACGGAGATTACCCAACTGCTGCTGCTCGAGCAGTTTTTCGAGCACACACCCTCCGCTATCCGGGAGTGGGTGCGCGACAAGAAGCCCCAGACAGTGCAACAAGCGGCCACCTGGGTCGACGAGTACACGGACACTCGGAAGATGTCGGGGGGGGAGCGGTCCCTGGCCGTCCGCCCAGCTCTACCCGCTCCACCACCTCCACCACCCCCACCACCGGCGGTCCGGACGCCGGTAGCACGGCCCACCAGCCGGCCCACCAACATGGCTAACGTCCGGTGCTACGGGTGCAACCAAGAGGGGCACTACAAGCAGTATTGCCCCAACCGACCGGAGTTGACCCGGCCGGCCGCCAGGCCATCACCGACGGTCCATTGCTGCGACGCCGAAGCTCCGTGGCCGGAGGCCCCGGAGGAATGGGAGCAGCTGCATGAGGCCGACCCCGTGCAAGCCGCCGCGGACGACAACCGCCGTCACCACCGCCAGGCGGTGTGGATAAACGGGCGGCCCGCTGAGGGGCTGCGGGACTCCGGGGCTACCATCACCCTGGTCCGGCCTCACTTGGTTCCGCCGAGCGACCGTCTGCGAAGCACTGTTGCAGTACGGGTGGCGGGGGGAAAGGTGCTCCGGCTCGAGACGGCCCGGGTTCATCTGGACTGGGGGAACGGGGAGAGGGAGGTGAGGGTGGGGTTGTTGAGGCAACTGCCGGCCGAGGTGCTCCTGGGTAACGACCTGGGGCAGCTCGTTTCCGCTTACTCCACAGATGCAGCTACCCCGGTAACCACTAGGCAACAGAGCCAACGCCACGACAGGGGCACTCCGAACGGGACCCAGGTGAGATCTCAACCAAAACCATCCCGACCTCCCAAACCTCCCAAACCGCCCCGACCTCCCAAACCGCCCCGACCGCCCAGACCGCCATCACCTCCCATACCCCAACGGGACCCAACCCTTTCCTTCCCACCTGACCTCCCTTCCCCGTGGAGTACCCCGGAGACGCTTCGCCACCAGACCCAGACCGACCCCACACTGCAGGGCTACCGGGACAGAGCCAGTCAGGGCCTGGACGACCAGAGGAAGGACAAGGTAGAGTGGGAGGATGGGCTGCTTTACCGGTACACCGTGAGGGAGGGGGCCAAGAAGAAGCAGGTCCCGCAGAAGCAGTTGGTGGTGCCTCAGGGCCCTAGGCAGGAGCTTCTGCGCTTGGCCCATGACATCCCCCTTGCAGGTCACTTAGGCCAGACGAAAACCCGGCACAGGTTGGCGCGCGCGTTTTTCTGGCCCCGCCTTAGCGAAGACACCCGCGACTATTGCCGCACCTGCCCAGTTTGCCAAAAAACTGGGAAGGCCGGGGATCACCCGAAAGCGCCCCTGCGCCCCATGCCCATCATTCAGGAGCCCTTTAGCCAGGTGGCGGTCGACATCATTGGGCCGTTGCCGCGGCCCAGTGCCACCGGTAAAAGGTACATCCTTACCGTAGTGGATTATGCCACCCGGTACCCCGAGGCTGTGGCCTTGGCCAACATCCAGGCGGACACCGTGGCGGACGCGCTCCTCCGGGTGTTCACGAGGGTGGGGTTTCCCCGAGAAATCCTATCCGATCAGGGTACCCAGTTCACCGCTGAGCTCACCCAACAGCTCTGGCGTCTCTGTGGTGTTAGGGCGCTGCACAGCGCCCCGTATCACCCTCAGACCAATGGGCTGTGCGAGCGGTTTAATGGGACCCTGAAGCAGCTCATTCGGGCCTTCGTGCACGAGAGCAGGGATTGGGAGAAGTATCTTCCCCACCTGCTGTTCGCCTACCGGGAGGTTCCTCAGGAATCCACCGGTTACTCCCCCTTTGAGCTGCTGTATGGGCGCCAGGTGCGAGGACCCCTGGATCTGGTTAGGGCTCAGTGGGAGGGGGCACAGGAGGAAGATGGGGTTCCTGTGCTGGAGTACGTCTTGAAGCTCCGGGAGCGCTTGGCGGAACTCGCGGGGTTCGTGCAGGAGAACATGGAAACGGCCCAAGCTCAGCAGAAGGCGTGGTACGATCGCGCTGCGTGCAGCCGCTCGTTCTGCGTGGGGCAGAAGGTTCTGGTGTTGAAACCACAGCAGCAGAACAAGCTGCAGGCGGCCTGGCAAGGTCCCTACAAGGTGGTAACCCAACTGGGGGATACCACCTATGTGGTTGTCAGCTGCGCAGACACCAGAATCCAGCGGACGTTCCACATCAATATGCTGAAGGCCTTCCATGAGCGGCCGGAGACGGTGGACGCCATATGCGCGCCGGCTGCCGAGGAGACGGAACCGTTTCCGTTGGAAGAACTTCCGGGGGTAGCCAGGCAGCCTTCCGGGGTGGATCAGGTGCAGCTGGGGGAGGAGTTAGGACCCGAGAAACAGGCGCAGGCGCGGCAGCTGCTTCTCGCCTACCCGGGGGTTTTCTCGGCTCTCCCGGGATACACGGACCAGGCCATCCATCAGGTGGACACGCCCGGTCAGAGACCCCTTCGGCAACCTGCATACCGGCTCCGGAAGCGGTCCGCGAGTCCATGCGGGCCGAGATCCGGGAGATGCTGGAGCTGGGGATCATTGAACCGTCGGCCAGTCCATGGGCGTCGCCCGTGGTCCTGGTGCCCAAGAAAGACGGTACCACCAGGTTCTGCGTCGACTATCGGCGGATAAACGATTGTACCATTACGGACGCTTATCCGATGCCCCGAGTCGACGAGTTGCTAGACCAGATCTCCGGGGGTCATTTTTTGACCACGGTGGATCTGTGCAAGGGGTATTGGCAGATTCCCCTTGCCGAGGAGGCGACCCCGAAGTCGGCCTTCATCACCCCGTTCGGCTTGTACCAGTTTCAAGTCATGCCGTTCGGGATGAAGAACGCCCCTGCTACCTTCCAGCGGTTAATCGATCGCCTCCTCGATGGCCTCCAGGGGTTCGCTTGCGCGTACCTGGATGACATAGCCATCTATAGCCAGACCTGGGAGGAACATCTGGACCATGTAGGGACTGTCCTGGGCCGGATTAGGGACGCCAACCTGACCCTGAAGCCGGAGAAATGCAAAGTGGGGATGGCCGAAGTGCAGTATCTGGGCCACCGGGTGGGGTGCGGGATACAACGGCCAGAGCCCGCTAAGATAGAGGCTATCCTAGATTGGCCCACCCCTGTGACCAAGACCCAGGTCCTCGCCTTCCTGGGTACCGCGGGGTACTACAGAAAATTTGTACCCCATTACAGTGACCTGGCCAAACCCCTGACTGATCTGACCAAGAAATCCCTGCCCCGCCAAGTCCTGTGGTCCCCGGAGTGCGAGCAGGCCTTTCGGCAACTGAAGGCCGCCCTGACCCAAGCTCCCCTGCTGGCAGCTCCCAACTATAACAAACGTTTTGTTGTTCACACAGACGCATCCATGTTCGGACTGGGAGCTGTCCTAAGTCAAGTGGGGGACGACGGGGGGGATCATCCGGTGGCGTTCATCAGCCGGAAGCTGTTGCCACGAGAGGTGGGGTATGCTGCGGTGGAGAAGGAGTGCCTGGCCTTGGTCTGGGCCCTACGAAAGCTCCAACCTTATGTCTACGGTCGGTCCTTCACCGTGATGACCGACCATAACCCCTGGTATGGCTCAACCGGGTGGCGGGGGAGAACGGCCGCCTGTTGCGGTGGAGCCTGGCTCTCCAACCCTTCAATTTTACAATTCAATATCGGCCCGGGTCGCAAAACGGTAACGCAGATGGGTTATCGCGGCAGTCGGCCCGGGAACCAGGGGATTGGGGAGCCCCGACTACCTCGGTACGACCCGTTGGGGTCCAACCGAGTGCGTCGGACCTTGGGGAGGGGGAGGAGTGTCACGGAATGGCTCAGCACCCTCAGCCAGGGGCGGTGCAGTGACAGTAAAATGGCCATGGACAATTAGGTGCGGTGGCACGCACGGAGTTTTTAAAGTACGTTTATTTAGATGTGGTTATGTGTGGTGTAATAAAGTGTCCCCGTTTGCGTTGTGAAGTGTATTTCCCTGTGTTTGCCTTGCCCGCCGCCATTTTCCGATTGCCTCGTGGCCGTTATCAGATTCTTCGAATCGTAAAATGGCCGATTCGAACCATCCGGTTCGGATCGTAAAATGGCCGATTCGAACCATCCGGTCCGAATCGGCGACTCCCCGAACTGTAATGGCCAATGGGTCCTGGGAGGGCGGGCAGGGATTCCCATTGTATTGTAATTTGTGTGAAGTTGATAAATGCCTGTGCTGTGAATAAAAAACCCAGATTTAGCAGTGCATCCAGCCTCGTCTGATGTGTTTATTTCTCCGCCGTACTTCATCGCCTGAGTATTCCCCGCAGTCTCAGGGTACGGTGTCCACTCAGATCCGAACCGAACCGTGCGCTCTGTGCCTGCATCTCACATCAGGACAGAGGCGCAGCGGATGGTGTTCGGTTCCCAGAGCGATCAGCCCGAGATCCGATCCGAAGGGCGTGGCCGTGTACCACGCTTCGGTATCGGAAGAGAGCGCGGTACGATCCGAATCCTTCGCCGATCCCGCCAGATCCGAAGCCACATCCATTAAAGATCCGAAAAGTCCTCCGCAAACCGATCCGAATATTCCCGGAAAAGATCCGATCTCCGTAATCGGCCGGCCGCCCGCAGACGCACTCCACACCCGCAAGGTCAGTGAACCAGCTGCTCGGGATGCTGAGTACCGTATGGCTCAGTGGTCGGGCTGGTTCTAGGCAGGGGTCCCCTCCACCGCCCGCTAACCCTTCCCCAGGGCCACGCCAGGCCGCACGAGACGCCGAGTGCGCGTCACTCGGTAGTCGGGCCAGCGGTAAGCGACGGGGCCACGCAGATAGAGCACACCCGCAGGCGGAACAACATCCCATTCCGTCATACAAAGAAAGTGTAAAGTACTTAGGTTTCCAATTAACAGGTACCAAGCGTGCATTTCGGGCAGAAAGAAAAGAAGCAGTATGCCGAATACCCCAACCAAAGACCAGAAGACAAGTTTGTGAGTTTCTGGGAGCTGCAGGCTTCTGCCGCCTGTGGATCCCCAACTTCGCAGATATTGCCAAGCCCCTTCATCAAGCCACAAAGGGGGGAGAACAAGACCCCTTCCATTGGGAGAAGAGCAAACAGCAGCGTTTCTGAAATTAAAAACTCTGCTAATGGAGGCTCCTGCACTGGGACTGCCAGATCACAGCAAGCCCTTCCAGCTGTACGTGCATGAACACAATCAAACAGCAACAGGAGTGTTGATCCAAAGTTTCGGCTCTTGGTTAAGGCCTGTGGCCTACCTCTCCAAGCAACTCGACCCTGTGGCCTGCGGCCTACCCCCATGCCTGAAAGCAGTGGCAGCCACCGCAATGCTGATAGCAGAAGCAGACAAGCTGACCCTTGGACAAGTTCTTCATGTCAAGGTGCCCCATGCTGTCAAGGCCCTGCTGGATGTGAAAGGAAGCTACTGGTTCAGCAACAGCCGGATGACAAAGTACCAAGCTATGATGTGTGAGAATCCACGGGTTCATTTGGACCTCATCGCTACCTTGAACCCTGCTACTTTACTGCCTGACTGCGAAGAGAATCCAGATCATGAATGCCTCCAAGTCATGGAAGAAGTGTTCAGTAACAGGCCAGATTTGAAAGACGTACCCCTAGACAAATACGATCTACAGCTATTCACTGATGGTAGCAGCTACATAGATGATGGGAAGAAAGTCTCCGGCTATGCAGTAGTCTCAGCAGAAGAAGTTATCGAAGCAAATCCACTACCAGGCCATACATCTGCACAACTGGCTGAAATAACAGCTCTAACCAGAGCTCTAGAAATCTCCGAAGGCAAAAGAGTGAATATCTACACTGATTCCAAATACGCCTTTATGACAGTCCATGCACATGGTGCACTCTACAAAGCAAGAGGCCTACTTACTTCCTCAGGACAACAAATCAAGTATGCAGCTGAAATCGCGGCCCTCCTAGAAGCTGTATGGAAACCAAGCGCTGTCAGTATCATGCACTGTCGTGGCCACCAAAAGGGTCATGATGAAATCCCAAAAGGTAACAGGCGCGCTGATCAGGCCGCAAAAGCAGCTGCAAAACCACTGATAACAAGTGATCAAGCCAAAGTACTGCTCTGCAAGCAAGAGCCTCAACCTCCCATGCCAAACTACGAATTCTACATGAATTGGAGGAGATTTGAACCCAAATGCGAGTTCATTGAAATAATATTGCACAAATGGCAAGATGATTACGAACTATTAGAACTTAATCATGATTACATCCAATGGCTTTTCCCAACTCAGACTCAAGGTCGAAATTTCTATTCCACTCCTCTGAATCCGCAAGAGACACGCCTTATGATTAACACCTCAGAAGTTCAGCAAAGATTACGCAGAGCCTACAAGATGATGCTGAAATTCTTCAGCGTAAAAGTAATGGGGGAGGGTGAAGAAGACACAAAAGTAACCGAAGTTGAACGAGCAGAAAATTTCACTCCACGTTTTGAAAATTTGACAACCAACCCTCATAATAATCTACGGATTACACGAATACTGCTGAGTTTGGGAGAGTTGGGAGCAGAAGAATATGAAGCTCCGTTGGTGAGGTTCTTCCTCAAAGAGATCCTTATCAAGAACAGACTGCCAAGAATGAAGAAAAGTGCAATGAACTTTTTCATACCAGCAGTAAGAGATTCACAAGACAGACAAGATCTGCTGTTCTTCGCATGGCGATATTATTTCCCAAAAGAAGAATATGTCTGGGGAAACCATGGAGAATTGGCACGATACAAAGCAAAACCAGTGGTGGCTGCACTCCTACCGGCGCCACTGAGTGAATGGACACCTGTATACTCAGAGAAAGAAAAGAAATGGATGTCGGGAGAACAAGGCGAATATGGAGAAGACGGGTGGTTCCAGCTGAAGAATGGACAAATAGTCCTCCCAGCAACATTGGCCCCTGAAATTGTAAGAACACTCCACGCAAGTACCCATGGAGGGAGAGAAATGATGGAACAGCAACTGGAGCCACATTTCTACGTACCCGGACTGTCAGTAGTCTGTAAAGCAATAGCCCAGCAGTGTGTGACATGTGCCAAGAACAACCCGAGAACAGGCCCATCTCAACCTCCAGGGAAGCAGCCAATCGGGCTCTCCCCAATGGCATCTCTACAAATAGACTTTACAGTGTTGCCGCCTTGCAAAGGATACAAATACCTACTGGTAATGGTGTGTACTCTGACAGGATGGGTGGAAGCTTTCCCAACAAGAACTGAAAAGACGGTGGAAGTGGTGAAGAGTCTGATGAAAGAAATAATACCACGCTATGGACTTCCTCTCGAGATAGGGTCAGACAATGGCCCTGCATTTATACAGAACTGTTTACAACAGCTTGCCCGTCTGTTGGGCATCACCTGGAAGCTACATACTGCCTACAGGCCCCACAGCTCGGGAAAAGTCGAGAGAATGAATCGTACCCTAAAGACTCTGATGTCCAAATTGTGCCAAGAGACGTCGCTAGGCTGGTTGGATGTGCTGCCGATAGTCCTCTTGCACATTAGGTGCAGGCCAACCCCCGCAATTAAAGCTAAGTCCGTACGAACTCATGTTTGGACGGCCTACCCCTCTGATTAATGGACTAAGGGGGGACCTTCGGGCATTGGGAGAAACTAAACTAAATGATCAGGTTGTACTGTTGGGTAAATCAATGCAGAAATTGAATACTTGGGTGGGAGATAACATACCTCACTTTTTATATCCACCACTGCACAAGTATTGTCCAGGTGATTCAGTATGGGTGAAAGAGTGGAAAAATGACCCACTAGGCCCAAAGTGGAGAGGTCCTTACCTTGTCCTGTTATCAACCCCTACAGCAGTAAAGGTTGCCGAGGTGGTCCCGTGGATACATCACTCCAGATTGAAAGTAGCTGCAGCCAATCCTGAACCAGCATGGAAGGTCATCGCCAACGAGACCAATCCACTGAGGCTAAAGCTGACAAAGACCACAGCCGTGAGCACCTAAATGATCCAACTGAAAACACCCAAATGATTCCACAAGTGGGTGTCTTGATGGACACAGGTCCTGACCATCCACCAACGGGAGATACCCCAAGGGTGCTTTTTAGGGGCCCGGCCCCCACCCTTGATCATCCGGAAATGTCTTTTGTTTTTGACATACCGGTGGGGAGGGATTGGGTTTATGTGACTGTGAAAAGGATTGCCCAAGGGATTCTGACATTTGGGGCATTTGTGGTACTGATTCTGTACCTTGCAAACTTGATCTATGGACTCTCGCATGGAGCATGCCCCAGGTGTCCAAGCACCGCCGAGAAAGTGGATATCTCCCATATCTGGAATGGTATGCACCCGGTGATGGAGAATCGTACCATGTGGAGACAAAAACGAGAGGCGACATCTGAGATTTTGCCGAGAGGACATTTGCTTGTGCAATTTAAATATGATTATGCTAAAAAGTCTGGGCAAACCGCATGCTGGGTGTGTAGTAGGTTACACCCAGAGACAATCCACATCCCATTTGCCTCTGTTCCCATGAATCTGAGTATGTTCGCATCAGGGAATGTCACGATACACTCTTTTGATGCACCAAGGGAAAAACCAGAGTCATTCAGTCCTGGGTACCCCATAATAGGGTCAGTGTACCCACCAGAGTGGTGCTTCCAACTAGGACCAGATAGAGACACACATAGTGAGGGTGGAGGTTGCTACTCAAGCAAGTTCAACTGGACATCATACATTTACACATTTAACACTAAGGAGCAGTCAAATTTTCTATACATACGATGTAGAAAACTCACGAGTGAGCAAGAGGCAGTGATTGCAAGGGTGACGAATGGAAGGCAGAGTGCACAGGATATGATGAAACAAATGAGACAACTGATGATAGAAATAGCAAAGGGAACACTACATTTGTCACCATTTATGTTAAGAGGAGGGTACCAGGTGTGTTGCGGAAAGGTATGTTACACATGGGTGCCACCAACGATAACGGGAATGTGTTATCTGGCTAAATTGATCCCAATTCAGAGAGTACGGGGAGAGGACACTAATACAGACACAGAACTCCACCCTAGGTACCCACTGGTGTTTGAAAGACAGAAGAGAGAGATGTTCAGAAAGGTGGATCGAATATGGTCATGGCTGCCAGCGTGGACTGGATGGGGACGAGAGTTGATGGTAAGACTGAACAGTTATGTCAGTTTGATGGATGAAATTCTGAATAAGACCAGTATGGATATTCAGTTGCTGAATCTGGAAGTGCGTGAGATGCGGAAGGTGCAGATGATACATGATATGGCACTGGAACAGATCAGTGCAGCATTGAATGGATTGTGTGAAATGACAATGCACTATGAATGTTGCACCTTCATCAGGAACACTACACAGGATGTCCCGGACTATTTCCAGGTGATCCAGGATCACCAAGAGAAGGTAGCACAGTTGCAGAACACAGCAAGGAGAATCGCTGCTGAAGGCTGGAATCCACTTCGTGGGTTCGGAGCAATCGGAGAGTGGTTTGGATCCGTCCTGAGATTTATCTCACAGATTGGATCCATGATTCTGATGATAGTGGTGATCCTGGTTGTAGGGATACTGACGTACCGCATAGGGCTATGTCTATGGCCACTGTGCAAGAGAGCACTGACACTCACACAGACACAAAAGATACCACTGATAATTCCACAAGACATGTTCCCAACAAAAATAGGTCCCCTAAAGTATGAGGAGCTTAAGAATAGCACTAGCGGGGTGTGATGGCTACAAGCATCAGGAAAAGAACCTGAGGCTTGAGCCAAGGGGGGAATGAAGTGGAATCAGGCTGGAAGATGGTCGCTATTATGAGCCAAGCGGCCATCTTGTTCAGAATATTGGTTCACTTGCAAATAACTAGGTAGATTTCAATAGACACTAGAATGAAGCTTACATAGAATTTTAGGAATGTGGTAGATTAACAGAGAAGCAATTAAACGAAGGGAAGATCCGGCCAGCTCTTGGCACGGAGAGACAGGATGACAAATGGATACTGCAAGGTCACCGAGGCCTGCATAGAGACAAAGAGAGTGTAGAAACCAGACCATGCTTTATCTGTAACAAATAAACATAGCCTTTAGGGAGGTGGGCAAGGCCCGGATTGAGTGCGGCAGCAAATCACAAACTGTCAGACTAACATGAAGTTTGCCAATTTACGGTCAATGTATGGAATGCCTTTGTACTAACAATGGGAGGTATTAACCCACGTGGGGTGGAATAAAGTGTCACCGGGAGGTGGGCTAATTGGGATGTACCTAATTATGTATTCGGGGTATAAAACCCCTCGTCGGGGTGAGAACAGGGCTCACTCTTTGCGATTCAATCCTGTGTGAGCATTTGTGTGACGACAAAATAAAGTTTGCCTTTCCTGAAGAGACTCGTGTTCAGACAATCCTTGCTCGTGTCCGGTCCGGTGCCGTCATGAAGTGAACCCAGTGATTCCGGTTACACATGGTGTCCCTGCATGGAGGCTCCAGCCTCTCTCCTCTGATCCTGTTGCACAGACCTTGGGGTCTGGTCCCTGCGGTCTGGGCCCTGAGTCTGGTCTGGGGTCTGGGCCCTGGTCCCTGGGTCTGGGCACTGGGCCTTGGGGTCTGGTCCATGGGGCTGGGCCTTGGCCCCTGGGTCTAGGCTGGGCCTGGCCCCTGGGGTCTGGGCCCTGGGTCTAGGCTGGGCCTGGTCCCTGGGGTCTGGACCCTGGGTCTGGGCCTTGCGGTCTGGGGTCTGGACCTTGGAGTCTGGGCCTTGGGGTCTGGACCCTGGGGTCTGGGCCTTGGGGTCTGGGCCTTGGGGTCTGGGCCTTGGGGTCTGGACCTTGGGGTCTGGACCTAGGTCTGGTTTGGGCCTTGGGGTCTGGGCTGGGCCTGTGCCTTGGTCGGGTCTGGGCCCTGGGTTTGGTCCCTGGGACTGGGCCTTGGGGTCTGGGCCCTGCGGTCTGGGCCCTGGTCCCTGGGTCTGGGCTCTGGTCCATGGGGCTGGGCCTTGGGGTCTGGTCCATGGGGCTGGGCCTTGGGGCTTGGCCCCTGGGTCTAGGCTGGGCCTGGCCCCTGGGTCTAGGCTGGGCCTGGTCCCTGGGGTCTGGACCCTGGGTCTGGGCCTTGGGGTCTAGGGTCTGGTCCCTGGGTCTGGGCTCTGGGCCTTGGGGTCTGGACCCTGGGTCTGGGCTCTGGGCCTTGGGGTCTGGACCCTGGGTCTGGGCCCTGGGTCTGGGCCTTGGGGTCTGGGCCTTGGGGTCTGGGCCCAGGGTCTAGGCTGGGCCTGGGGTCTGGACCCTGGGTCTGGGCCTTGGGGTCTTGGCCCAGGGTCTGGGTCTTGGGGTCTGGACCCTGGGTCTGGGCCTTGGGGTCTGTGCTCTGGGCCTTGGGGTCTGGGCTGGGCCTTGGGGTGTGGTCTGGGCCCTGGGTTTGGTCCCTGGGACTGGGCCTTGGGGTCTGGTCCCTGCGGTCTGGGCCCTGAGTCTGGTCTGGGGTCTGGGCCCTGAGTCTGGCCTGGGGTCTGGGCCCTGGTCCCTGGGTCTGGGCTCTGGTCCCTGGGTCTGGGTCTTGGGGTCTGGTCCATGGGGCTGGGCCTTGGGGCCTGGCCCCTGGGTCTAGGCTGGGCCTGGTCCCTGGGGTCTGGAGCCTGGGTCTAGGCTGGGCCTGGTCCCTGGGGTCTGGGCCTTGGTGTCTGGGGTCTGGGGTCTGGGCTCTGGGTCTGGTCCCTGGGACTGGGCCTTGGGGTCTGGTCCCTGGGGTCTGGGCCCTGAGTCTGGTTTGGGGTCTGGGCCTTGGGGTCCCTGGGTCTGGACTCTGGTCCCTGGGTCTGGGCCTTGGGGTCTGGTCCATGGGGCTGGGCCTTGGGGTCTGGTCCATGGGGCTGGGCCTTGGGGCTTGGCCCCTGGGTCTAGGCTGGGCCTGGCCCCTGGGGTCTGGGCCCTGGGTCTAGGCTGGGCCTGGTCTCTGGGGTCTGGGCCTTGGGGTCTGGACCCTGGGGTGTGGTCCCTGGGTCTGGGCTCTGTGTCTGGGCCTTGGGGTCTGGGCCCTAGGTCTGGGCCTTGGGGTCTGGGCCCAGGGTCTGGGCCTTGGGGTCTGGACCCTGGGTCTGGGCCTTGGGGTCTGGACCCTGGGTCTGGGCCTTGGGGTCTGGGCCTTGGGGTCTGGACCCTGGGTCTGGGCCTTGGGGTCTGGACCCTGGGTCTGGGCCTTGGGGTCTTGGCTTGGGATCTGGGCCTTGGGGTCTGGGCCCGGGGTCTGGACCTTGGGGTATGGGCCCTGGGGTCTGGGCCTTGGGGTCTGGACCTGGGTCTGGTTTGGGCATTGGGGTCTGGGCTGGGCCTGGGCCTTGGGGTTGGGTCTGGGCCCTGGGTTTGGTCCCTGGGACTGGGCCTTGGGGTCTGGTCCCTGCGGTCTGGGCCCTGAGTCTGATCTGGGGTCTGGGCCCTGGTCCCTGGGTCTGGGCACTGGGCCTTGGGGTATGGTCCCTGCGGTCTGGGCCCTGAGTCTGGTCTGGGCCCTGGTCCCTGGGTCTGGGCTCTGGTCCATGGGGCTGGGTCTTGGGGTCTGGTCCATGGGGCTGGGCCTTGGGGCTTGGCCCCTGGGTCTAGGCTGGGCCTGGCCCCTGGGTCTAGGTTGGGCCTGGTCCCTGGGGTCTGGACCCTGGGTCTGGGCCTTGGGGTCTAGGGTCTGGTCCCTGGGTCTGGGCTCTGGGCCTTGGGGTATGGACCCTGGGTCTGGGCTCTGGGCCTTGGGGTCTGGACCCTGGGTCTGGGCCTTGGGGTCTGGGCCTTGGGGTCTGGGCCCAGGGTCTAGGCTGGGCCTGGTCCCTGGGGTCTGGACCCTGGGTCTGGGCCTTGGGGTCTGGGCCTTGGGGTCTGGGCCCAGGGTCTGGGCCTTGGGGTCTGGGCCTGGGGTCTGGGCCCTGGGGTCTGGGCCCTGGGGTCTGGGCCTGGGGTCTGGCCCTTGGGGTCTGGACCCTGGGGTCTGGGCCTTGGGGTCTGGGTCCTGGGGTCTGGACCCTGGGGTCTGGGCCTTGGGGTCTGGGCCTTGGGGTCTGGGCCCAGGGTCTGGGCCTTGGGGTCTGGGCCCAGGGTCTGGGCTTTGGGGTCTGGGCTTTGGGGTCTGGGCCCTGGGTTCTGGGCCTTGGGGTCTGGACCTGGGTCTTGTCTGGGCCTTGGGGTCTGGGCTGGGCCTGGGCCTTGGGGTCGGGTCTGGGCCCTGGGATTGGTCCCTGGGACTGGGCCTTGGGGTCTGTTCCATGGGGCTGGGCCTTGGGGCTTGGCCCCTGGGTCTAGGCTGGGCCTGGCCCCTGGGGTCTGGGCCCTGGGTCTAGGCTGGGCCTGGTGCCTGGGGTCTGGACCCTGGGGTCTGGGTCTGGGCCTTGGGGTCTGGGGTCTGGACCCTGGATGGCAGCATGGGGCGTAATGCCCTGATGGCGGCCCTGCCTGTTTGACACAAAGTTGACCATAAAATCTTGTCCCTGTTTGGAAAAAAGATGGCCATAAAATCTTTTGACAAACATACATTGCTATATTTTAAATAACAGGATATAACATATTGTAATATAACTGTTATGTTTACTTTTCAGCTTTTATGTGAAAAGGTTGCACCACTGATGAGACCTGCTAATACCAACACTTTTGCCCATCTAGTGCCAAAACAAATTCTCATAACGTTGTGGTTGCTAGCAAATCAAGAATCATTCAGAGGAGTAACAGATCGTTTCGGTTTAAGTAAAGGTACAACACATTCAGGGTTATTCAAAGAGATCCGAATGGCTGCCGAAAGGGAACCAGATGCTGAAAATCAGCGTTCGGTTACCTTTCTTGGCCATTCGGCTATCCACAGCGCAGGCAATTCACCAAATCCTGGCGAATTGCCTGCACATATGGTGCCTGATCGGTGCCTGTTCGAGGGCAGTGAATCCCCATAGAGAAGCAATGCTTCGGCTATTCAGAGAGCAAAAGCCAGCAGTGAAAAGTTGCCGAATTGCCCTGCCATTCGGTGGTTTCATGCGGCAGACTTATTCAGGTGAATCCCATAGGCTTCAATGTTAAAAATATTCCGGTTTTAATTCAATATCTAATAAACTGTTGATTATAAGTAAAGAGTCTCTTTACTTATAGATTTTTTGTTTTAGGATCTTTTAAACATTTTTCGGGATTTTTTTTAAAACATAATTCCGATAATTTTTTTGTGTGTAAATTTAAAAAAAAATTTTTTAACTCTACTTATTTTTTCTGTAACAGCTCTTTTTTATTATCATTCCCTGAACCTCATATGTAACCGCAGCCGCTGGAGTTAGGTGTCATCGCGGCAGCGCGATGACACCTAATTCAGGCGCCCCCCCGCATGTGCGGAGGAGGCGCCTGAAAGGGAGGGGGGGAGGTCCTTCGGACCTCTCTCTCTCCCGATCGGCGGCGTTGCGGGGGTTAACCCAGGCACCATTTGGAAGGGCACAGCCTACCCTTCCAAATGGTGCCTGGCATTAACCCCTGGGGAGCTGGATCGCGAATCGGCGCTGAAAAGCGCCGGTTCGCGATCCTTTCCCGGAGCTGGCCGACATCTTGGATGTCGGCCAAGCCTCTGGGAACTCCCCCTGAGGACTGGCGTCATCGTGCGTAGCACGATGACGCCAGTCCTAGAGTTAACCCCTAATGAACTCCCTATCTCCCGATCCGTGGCAGCTAGGGGTTAATGTTTGGTATGGTTGGATCGGCCAGAGCATGGCCGTTCCAACGATACCAAACACGAATGTGAAAAAAGTTTTTTAAAAAAAATTAAAATTAAAAATAAAAATATATTTAAAAAAAAATTATAAAAAAAAAAATAAACATTTTTTTTTCTTTTTTTTGGTTTGTTAGTGTAGCAATATTGTTCCCATTTCAATTATAATGTGAACAATGATGCTGCACTAACGATTTTTGTATGCGGTGCGTTTGTTAAAAATCGGGTAATTTTCCCCAAAAAAAAATGTAACGAGACCCCATCTCTAATTTTTTTAACAAGCGCACCCCATACAAAATATAACCGCAATTGCTCGCATGTTAAAATGTGAAAAAAAACACTTTACACGTTGTAAATTATTGAAAATACATATTTTATTGCATTTTTTGTTATAATATACAGACATGACATAACGTACATATAATAATGACATATTATGAATCTACCGAGTCTGACGGAAAGAACGATATATAATATGTCTGGGTCATATAATAAAATAAGCCTTCAAAACACGTTTAAACATGATGAGCAAAACCGGTAAAAATGAGCTCAGCACAGAGGCGGGAAAAGCCTCAGCAGCGAAAGGGTTAAAGGACGTACAGGATTCCCAGGAGTTGTAGGAGCAATTGATGGGTGTCACATACCTGTTAAAGCACCGTCTTCTGACCGGGACAGTTTTATAAACCGTAAAGGCTTTCCATCCATTATCCTACAAGGGGTGTGTGATGCAAACAAAAAATTCATTGACATATTTGCGGACAGATCTGGGGCAACACATGATGCTAGAGTGCTACGTGTAAGTCCCTTGGGGCAATCTCTCTCTAATCCCCTACAAGCAAGAGAACTGCTTTATGAACATTTCCATTTGTTGGGAGATTCGGCATATGGTTGTTCATCCTACATTATAACACCCTTTCGAGATAATGGACATCTAACTGCAGCCCAAAAGAAATACAACTCAGCTCACAGTACAACATGTTGTGTGATTAAAAATGCTTTCGGCCTATTCCAGGGACGGTTTAGAAGATTAAAACAGTTGGACATGACACGCATTGACAAAGCGCCACTTGTCATAGAAACATGCTGCATTCTGCACAACTTAATCTCAGAAGTTGAAGATGACGATGATGATGATGATTAGACATGTGCGATTCGTTTCGTTCCGAATCGAAATTCGGACGAATTTTTGGAAATTCGGACATTCGGAGCATTTGAATTTCCGAAACATAGCATATTCGAAATCATCCGAATTACAAAATGAATCCAATTCCGAAACGAAACACATATAGGTCCCGAATTCGGAAAAACGAAATAAACAAAATCCGAAATAAAACAATTTTTTTTTCCGGCTGCACATGTCTAGCTCCCACCATCCCTGTGCTGTGTTCTCGGGTCTATACACCTGCTGTGCTGCCCATTATGAGGGGCTCCCACCATCCCTGTGCTGATCTGTACACCTGCTGTGCCTATTTAAGTCTCTCCCGCCGCTGCCCACTAAGACGCTGCCCGCCAAGAAGGTCACGTCGTTGCAGGAAGTGGGGGAATGGCAGCTGCTGACAGTCGCACGATCTCGGGGAAAGTAAAGTTGCTTGAAGAGTGTGTAGGTAAGACTGCCGGCACTCCTTCCCCCATGCTGTATAAGTGTATTGCTGGGATAGTGATTGGTTGTATTCCTCTATAGATGATGGTGTATTGTGCCGTGTGACGGAACTGCCGCCACAGGATTTATTTAGTTTAATTTCATTCTTATTTTGTTATATTTTGTTTACCCTTTATTTATAGGAACTAATTTCCTTTGTTAAATTTAGTGTAAAACTGTTGCTAGACTTCTAATTAATCATGTTTTTCCCCTGAACCATTCTGCTAGTAACCACGGAGTACTTGCTTGCTACAATGTATCAGTCACAGATGTAGCGCTCCACGCTTCAAACTCCAAAATACTTTATGTTCAGTTATATTGTGTGGTTTTAAATGTATTGTCAATTGATCATTTATAGTTTTAAATAGACTTATATTTCTTTAGCTAAATGTGTTTTTTTAAAGACACTACCTGCCACTAGTGTCAAATGCTTTCCTTTGTATAGAATGTAGAATAGGTTTGAGTAATTTGTGGATTATGCAAAAGTGCTTTCTCTTTGGATATCTGTTATCTGTTTACCTGTTCTGAAAGGTTGGGAGTCACATTGTCTCAGCCACCCACTATCTGATTCCCTTTACAATGGGTTATGTAAATCACTATCTATGGTCACTGTGGGGTCAAGACTTCATCTGCATACAACCAGTGGACCCAAGTGAAGGCTGAAGAGGACCTGAAAGAAGCCTGCAGTGGTCTTGGAACCAACCAATCAGAACTGTTGGGGTGGGCGGGAAGTCTGAATGTGCATGGCTGCATTTTGTATATAAGCACTGTCTGTTCCCATTCTAAATACACTCTGATTTACCTTCAAACCTATACTGAGTCACGACTAGTATTTGGGGAGGGCATAATCACTGAATAAGCCAGCTTTACTGAATCCTTTGCTTCCAGACCATCCAGGGACCGCTGCCAATCTCTCTCCCACCTTGCTAGCTCGCTACCCGGCTAAGCTCTCCAGCAAGACTCGGCGCCGCAGACGGAGCTACCCCTGCAGGGTAGCTGAGCTGTTACATGCTGTATATGTACCATCAGCTATAGAGGACTACACATCCCAGCAATAGGGATGTGCGTTTCGGGTTTGCGGAATTTCGGAATTTTCACGAAATTTCCTGATTCGTGCATTCGGATTCAGCCGATTTTACGAAAATTTTCAGATCCGAATTTTCCGAAAACGAAAACTTCACGAAACAAAACTTTGTTCGGAGTTTTCGAATGGACTAGAAATGTGTAAAATCGAAAATCATTTTCGTTCCATTCGTAATTTCGGCTCCATTCCTGATTTCGGTTCCATTTCAGTAATTTCGGACAACATATTTTTTGGTTATATCGCTGATTCTGTAATTTTGTATCATTCCCATCTCAATGTATCCTTCTTGTAAAACATGAGAAATCTCAATGGCAGAATTATCGTATCGACAGAAATATCGTATCGACAGAAATATCGGACCCGAAAAACCATTAGTTTACGTCAAAACGAATAGACACTTTGAAACGAGGAGAGCAGACGTTCCGAAAAACACGAAAATTTCCAAAATTACGAAAATAAAGTCGATACGAAAAAGAAACGAAACGAACCGAAACGGAAATCGTCCGAAATGAGCCGAAACTAAAATTTACAACATACGAACGAACCGAACCGAATCGAACCGAAAAAAAATCGGTGCACAAGTCTACCCAGCAATACATTATTCGCTGTAACTATGTATATTGTATTGCTGGTGTAGCGCTGTTTAAAAACACTGATGCTTTATTGCTCGGGTTTGGCCACCAGAGGGAGACAAGCGCAATGTAACGTATACTGGACACAATGGGACTACGTATTCCATCATGCTTTGCGGCAGAGACAGTAAGTGGGTGGGGAAAGAGGAAAGGACATCCGCAGGAGAGCCAGTGTGAGCCGAGCGGTGAACAGAGTAAGACGCACGTGAGACTGTGAGCGATTGTTACCAGGCCGGAGAGCAGGCGCTGCCTTGCGGACGCTAGGGATCGATACAGTGACTTGCCAGAGACCTAGTAATCCACCGCTGAGAGGTTTTGCACAGACACAGAGTTCCAGATTGGACCCCGAGTAAGGAGACCGCGATGATCCACTGGGAGTGCAGGCGGTAGGCCGTAGATCTTGTGGTAGAAGACGGACAAGCAGGAGAAGCGGATCCGGTGGCACAGAGTTCCAGCGGAGAGACATCCTTGATCGGGCAGCAGAACAGATTGTCTGGCGGATGGGTGAGAGGCCTTCCAGGCCACAGTCAAAGTTTAACGAAGCACGCTGCAGTATTGCTTAAATCCCCAACGTGACTAGTCAAAGATTTACTAAATTCATTCACTGGCCAGTCGAATATAGTACCCGGGTACCTGAGCTCACACACACACGCACCTTGTTTTGGGACATAACCTGCACGGGACTTACACTCTAGTAACAAAGGGGTTAAACTTTTCTTTTACCGCTGCGCGTTTCTCACATTACGAAATCCTGTTTCCTATATACTGTGCTTACATTATATATGCCGCTTTATTGAGACCAGTAAAGTATATAATTTATAAAATCCACAACAGTGCTGGTGTATATTTATTCCCTAGTGCGGAGAGACTAACCCAAGGTTAAATTCAGCGGCTCCTCCAGGAGTGAGCGCTACACTGGGATTTGCTGTATTCCTCTATGGCTGGTATTCTGCATTGCGCTGTATAATGTACTATTGCTGGGATTTGTAGTCCTCTATGGCTGGTCCCATTCTGCATTGATTGCTGTATAATTTGACACTTTACATTTCATATTGCTCAATGCACACCACCCTTTTTGTTTCTTTCCTTCCACCGCTCCGAGCTTGACGACTGTGACTGGTTAGTGTCCTCTGTACAACACTGTGGTATATGTCAGAGCTATTTAAATATATAATGTTGTGTGACTGTGGGGGGATATTAGAGTGTAAGCTCCTGTGTACAGGGACTGAGGTGACCGGCTCAGTGTCCTCTGTACAGCACTGCGGTATATGTCAGAGCTATTTAAATATAAATTAATACCAGTGCGAAAGGCTCAGTGTGGCGGCAGTGCGGGGGGGGGGGGTGGTCCTGGGCTAAAGCCATGTAAGGGGCCCAAAAATTTCTGATGGCTGGAATGACTACAAAAAGAGGATTTCTTGTGATTTCCTGTGAATGCACTGTCAACGTACCTTAAACGGATAAAAGATTAAGAAATGGATCGTAATGTCCCTTTAATAGAGAAGACTAGAGCACAGCAACCAGAAATGCCAACTGTGCCTATTCTGCTAGGAACGTGAGAATAGTCGTCCGTTCGTGCAAAATATGACGGTTCAGAAAATCATCCGAATCCGAATTACGAAATGGATCCGAATCCGATCCCGAAATCCGAAACGAAACACATACACATATAGGTCCCGAATTCGGAAAAACTAAATTAACAAAATCCGAAACGAAACAAATGTTTTCCGGCTGCACATGTCTAATGATGACGCGTCACTAGTTAAAATCCGTTTACTTACTGATGATGCGCAAGGATGTGACAGAGCAAGTGGAACAGCCAAACGTCAAACCATAATGGCATCTCTGACAGAATAATATAATATGAATTATAATGGGTCCATTATGTTATAATGGGTAAAATACCTCTATGCAAACCACATAAAAACGTGGAGTTAAAATAAATGTTATCTGCAGTGTTCTTGCATAAAGCAACAAACATCTCTTCAACACAATTTCAGGGTTATTCACTAAGCAGTACAATTGAAGGAACTTTATATGTTAACGTAGGGATCCATCAATATCCGCTGCATCTCGAGCGCTTCTGTTCCTTATTTAATAACCCTCATAACTTATTAAAATGTTATTTCAAGTCTGCACAAAATAATTGGTTTATGTTACACACATGTTTTATAGTGTACAGGGTGTTCATAAAGTATCTTTACAATTTCGTAAATTTATTCCAAAGGCAAATGAAAAGACAGATAAGTGAAAATTATTACAAAATGAGACGTATAGATTTAGGTTTTTTTTGCCTCGTTTAATGCACCTCCTATACGGTGCTGGATTTCTTGCCATGTTGGCTGTAGCATCCCCTCATCAATGGTGGCAATGGCATCAGTGATCCTCTGCTTTAGATTAGTGACGTCCCGTACCTTTGTTCGATACACATTATCTTTAACATAACCCCATAGAAGCGGGAGAAATAAGTGTAGCGCAAAGGGAAATGTAGATCTTGGTTGATGGCTTGTTCTTGTAACCAGACCTCAAAAAAATAGAGAAGAAAACTTTCATGGTGCAGACCATAACACTCTCAAGATGTATATCACGTATTATGGTCTCACTCACATTCATCTGAGCCAACCGGCTCCGGGATCTTGCGCCTTAGGGTGATTACTGGCCACCCAATCGCCCTCTTTGGGTCTTGATAGGCTCCAATAGCTTAAAGAGAAATACACGCCATAGTGCAGACTGTTATCGTGAGTATAGTGTATGATAAGATAAAGACTCACTCACGTGGTTCAGGACCTCAATCCGGGTCCGAGGAATGTGCACCTAGGTAGATATCCATCAAACGAAGTCGCAGATATTCAGCAGTGGGTAAATGAAAAAACGTTTAATATCATAAAAACAATAAAAAACATGCCAAAACGCGTTTCACCTGGGGTGTAATATCCTTAAGGCTTCATCAGTTGGCTTGTATCCTCCACTGCTGCTATCACATGAGCCAATAGAAACTGCAGATTTTGGCGGGAACGGAATTGAAGGATAACTTCCCTAGTTTCACTTTCAATTTGTCAACTCTTTATTTATAACATACAATATAAATGAGAAAGGCACAATTAGCCTATTTAGGTTTAGACTTCTTATCATCTATGAGTGTTCGCTACTTGATTTGTGCACCATGGTATAGATAGTACGATATATAATAGACGGTCTAGTTGATCCTAGCCGGATTATCGCAAAAAACCCGCAGTTTCCGGTCACATGCACAAAGGCAGGAAGACGTAATCTACGTATACTTTCCGATTCATTCACCTAAGATGTAAAGATGCGATCATTTCCCCAGAAGTGACGTAACGCCATGACCTCTCCTCTGGACGGAAGTGGGGTAACAGATCCACATAACCGCAACTAGCCGGCTATAATATTATAGGAAAATATACCAACACGAGTATCTTCAAAAGTATAATCGAGAGACACAAACACCACCTCCAATCGTGCGAACAATGAGGATGAGTCCATGCTCTCATCTAGATTCACTGGTATGAAATGTCAACATCCGGACATCCAACCCGATTCCCTGGCCACCTCGTTCACCAGATATCACTCCCCTCCACTTCTTTCAATGGGGTTATCTGGTGAACGAGGTGGCCAGGGAATTGGGCCACCCCTTCCAATCCACCGCTCTGGAAATGTTTCATTTAGGAACCCACGACCATACAGTCCCCAATGTGGTGGTGCAGCATCTTGCTGGAAAATGATGGTTACTTGAAGGTCATGTAGTTGTGGTGCCACGTATCCAGTCAAATGGTCAAGGTAAACATTTGCAGTAACTGACGTCTCACCGAAGAAAAACGACTTCTTTCTATGGGGTTATGTTAAAAATAATGTGTATGGAACAAAGGTACGGGACATCACTAATCTAAAGCAGAGGATCACTGCTCTGCCAGTGCCTGCCTGTCCGAGAGAGGGTTGAGCTGCTGTGTGGTCACTCGTGAGCACCGCACCTTGTCCAGGTGCTTCCCGCATGATTGGCGCCGGCACGCTGTGTTACGTTAGGTGTAGGAGGAGCTGGAGCCAGTGTGCGCTCAGCACAGGCTGAGCCCCCCCACGACTGACGAGGACAGTCACATGACTGTCCTGCGTCAATCAAACCATGGGGAGCTCAGCCTCCAATGGTGGGCGTTTTAAGAAAAAAAAATAGCTTGAGCCAATGGAGCTTTCCCATTGGCTCAAGCTTTCATTTGCTAGCATTGCCTCTGGAGGCACTGACGAGCATGCCTGCCACCAGCTTGGGCTTCACAATCAGCGTAGCGTTCATGCTGCGCAAATTGCGTAGCCTAGGCTGGCTCAGTGCTGCCCCTGCTGTCTGTGTAGTGAATCACACACACACGCAGCAGCCGGCAAACTGTGAAAGTGAAAGCGCAGGAGAAAAAAAGGAGGACAGCGAGAAGCAAGCACAGCGAGGGAGCGTGGAGCAGGTGAGTATGAGAACTTTTTTCAATAAATAACATTTTATTTCAGTTTAAATATACACACACACATCACATGTCATTACAACACAATGAGCACATTAATTTACTGGAATGGCTCTGCCTCCCCTGCCACCCCTGACTGCACATCCCTGGTGCATGTATGTGGTGCTCTGGGTATACAGGTATGCAGAGTACTTTGCACTATTAATGTGAGTTACTTGTGAGTTACATGGTATATTCTCTGCGTGTGTTTCTAATTCTCTAGCCACTACGGAGTAGGGAGCAGTGTCTCACCTCTCATTTCAGAATGTGTTGAATGTAAGCTTTCATTTATAGTTGTGGGCACAGTGTTGGTACCAATGGCAATAAATACCTAAAATCAACAGGAAAGTAATCCACTAGCATGGATATCTTAGCATCTGCTCACCTCACCTGTGTGGCGATTCTCCTATGCTAATCTAAGGCTGGGGTCAGACGAGCGCAGTTATCACATCAGTGTTGCCGCACATTTGTACGTCCGTGGCAGCATAGCATTCTGACCAATGGAACCCCACACATGAAGTACGTCCGCACAGACGTGCAGACGCATGACGCATGACAGACGCGGCAAACGGACGCAGGTTAGGCAAGAACGTAATACTGCTAGAACGGACTGCGGAGTGCGCCACGTCCGCAACATCCACATAGCTTTGTGTGTGAGTGATGGAATGTAGTCAGACGGACTGCATTTATGCGTCCAGCATTTTTGACAGACAAAATGGTTTTTCATTTCCCATCTACATCAGTCAAAAATGACGTCACTCACAAAAACGGACCGTCTGCCACTACTGCGTCTTCCGTCAGAACGTGCGTCCATACTGCACGGACGCACAGTCCGTACAAAATGCGCTCGTCTGACCCTAGCCTAATACTACATTTTCCAGCTCACACTATACTAGTATAATCACACTACATTTTTACCATATAACACTATTAGGAGGAATTTATAAATGCTTTGGAATGCATATCAGGCTGTCACAATGATAGCCAGGACTAGGTGAGTGGAGGTCCAACCTGAAATTTGTTGATCATTTATAAAATTTCCTCTCAATTCACATTAAATATTTACTACCTCACACGCCAAATCACCAATCACACCCAACCTCTAAGGTCCGCACTCGGAATTATTACAGTTGAAGATATGAAAATGCTAAATGTAATTTACTCGCTTTTGTTTCCGAAGTTCCCGCTCCAGGAGGAACACAGTCTCTCCATGCTGCTGCACATTGAGCAGAGCCCACAGGCTCCTCCTCAAAACCCATAACAAGTCAGACTGAGTCACATGACAGCTCTCAGCCATTAGCAGGGCAAGGCATGTGTTCTTCCTAGACTGGGCAGAGTGCTAGTGGTTTCACATTGAGAATTCTGTTGTTCTATATGTAGATGTACATATACTATCCCATCCTTACTTAGCCTAACCTATGAACAATAATAATATAACTTTCATAACCATAAACCATGTGCTATAATAGTAACAGTAAACATATACGTAACAGAAGCCAATTCTGGTATTTATCTCCTCATGTTACTTAGTACAAATGTTAAGACTATTATGGCGTCTATGCGCTTCTCCTGCAGGTCATTATTCCGCACCAATAGACCTTCCAGCCGCTCTCTCCATTTTTGGTTGATATCCTGTTGCTGTTTCATATTTGTTATAATTTGCTTTGCCCATACTGGAGTTTTGCGATCAATTTTCCTTTTAAGCGATATCCTGTTGCTTGGATGGACATGGCTCTGGCTTCCTCCTGGTCAACGCTGTCGTTATCCGCTGATGCGTCAATATCTGAGGTAAGAGACATGTTAGAAACATAGAAAATGTCGGCAGATAAGAACCTTTCGGCCCATCTAGTTTGCCCAATTACATGGATACTTTACCTGGATTTATCTTTTGTTTAGGACAGTGGCGTAACTAGAAACCAGAGGGCCCCGGTGCAAGAATCCATGAAGGGCCCCCCCAACCCCCCCCAAAAAAATCTATATTTTTACTTTTTTTTCCTGCAATATAAAAAAGATAGTATTGCCCCAGCTGACACGGATATATACTGTATATTGCCCCCAGCTCACATGGATATATATATTGCCCCAGCTCACATGGACATATATATTGCCCCCAGCTCACATGGACATATATTGCCCCCAGGCCACACATGGATATATTGCCCCAGCTCACACATGGATATTTTTGCCCCCAGCTCCTGTATATATTTGCCCCCAGCTCATGGATATATTGCCCCCAGCTCATGGATATAATGCCCCAGCTCATGGATATACTGCCCCAGCTCATGGATATATTGCCCCAGCTCATGGATATACTGCCCCAGCTCATGGATATACTGCCCCAGCACATGGATACTGCCCCAGCTCATGGATATATTGCCCCAGCTCATGGATATACTGCCCCAGCTCATGGATATACTTCCCCAGCTCATGGATATATTGCCCCAGCTCATGGATATACTGCCCCAGCTCATGGATATACTGCCCCAGCACATGGATACTGCCCCAGCTCATGGATATACTGCCCCAGCTCATGGATATACTGCCCCAGCTCATGGATATACTGCCCCAGCTCATGGATATATTGCCCCAGCTCATGGATATACTGCCCCAGCTCATGGATATACTGCCCCAGCTCATGGATATATTGCCCCAGCACATGGATACTGCCCCAGCTCATGGATATACTGCCCCAGCTCATGGATATACTGCCCCAGCTCATGGTTATACTGCCCCAGCACATGGATACTGCCCTAGCTCATGGATATACTGCCCCAGCTCATGGATATACTGCCCCAGCTCATGGATATATTGCCCCAGCTAATGGATAGATTTGCGCCCAGCTCTTATGGGTATATAGGGCCCCCCAGCTCACCTCAGGCTCAGGCTCCTCTCTCCGGCTCAGGCTCCTCTCTCCGTGGTGAGCGGCCTCTGAAAGCATGCAGCCTGGCCGCTCACCGGAAACCACCTGACCAGCGCAGCCGAGTTCTCGCGAGATCTCGTGCGCTGGTCAGCTAGTTCCCATCCCACGCGAGCGGCCAAGCTGCAAGCCAGCGGGCCGCTCGCAGGGAGGGGAACAGCCGGCGGCGCTGCTCCCAGATTCCGGCGCTTTTTGCCGGAATCTGGCGGCGGCGCTGGGCCCCCCTCTAGTGGCGGAATGCCAGGGCCCGGTCGCAACTGCGACCGCTGCGACCCTGGTACTTCCGCCACTGCCCCAGGGCATGAGCCGATACCACAATTCCTGAATAGATTCGAGGGAACGGCCGCTAATGAGATTCTGGTCTTTTGTTATCTGTTATCTGTAAATCTATACCACCAACGTGAAAGGTTTCACTCGTCATCAGGTCTATAAAATGTATATGCAAAAGTGCATCGGGACTCTGTGACATGATGCCACTGAGTCTCGGTGAATAAATCCTGACATCCTGAAGAATCTCTGTCTGGGTATTATTCCTCCGCCGCAGCACGAAATCCCTAATAAACTGATTCCTATTTCATATACACAGCCTCACAGCATCTCTATACACAGCCCCATCAGCATCTCTATACACAGCCTCACAGCATCCCTATACACAACCTCACAGCATCTCTATACACAGCCTCACAGCATCTCTATACACAACCCCATCAGCATCTCTATACACAGCCTCACAGCATCTCTATACACAACCCCATCAGCATCTCTATACACAAACAGCATCTCTATACACAACCCCATCAGCATCTCTATACACAGCCTCACAACATCTCTATACACAACCCCATCAGCATCTCTATACACAGCATCTCTATACACAGCCACACAGCATCTCTAGACACAGCCCCATCAGCATCTCTATACACAGCCTCACAGCATCTCTATACACAAACAGCATCTCTATACACAACCTCACAGCATCTCTATACACAGCCTCACAGCATCTCTATACACAACCCCATCAGCATCTCTATACACAAACAGCATCTCTATACACAACCCCATCAGCATCTCTATACACAGCACCTCTATACACAGCCACACATCATCTCTATACACAGCCCCATCAGCATCTCTATAAACAGCCTCACAGCATCTCTATACACAATCTCACAGCATCTCTATACACAACCCCATCAGCATCTCTATACACAACCTCACAGCATCTCTATACACAGCCTCACAGCATCTCTATACACAACCCCATCAGCATCTCTATACACAAACAGCATCTCTATACACAACCCCATCAGCATCTCTATACACAGCACCTCTATACACAGCCACACATCATCTCTATACACAGCCCCATCAGCATCTCTATAAACAGCCTCACAGCATCTCTATACACAATCTCACAGCATCTCTATACACAACCCCATCAGCATCTCTATACACAACCTCACAGCATCTCTATACACAACCCCATCAGCATCTCTATACACAAACAGCATCTCTATACACAACCCCATCAGCATCACTATACACAGCATCTCTATACACAGCCTCACAGCATCTCTATACACAACCCCATCAGCATCCCCATGAAAGGCACAATATTTGGCAGCACTGACGCCTGTGCCACATTTATATCATTTTAATTTTTTGAACCGCAGGGTCCAACCCTGCACTCTTCCACAATACCATAAAAGGCTTACGGTGTGAAGGCACTTGCTGCCATGAAAGGCACAATATTTGGCTGCACTGACGCCTTTACCAGATTCATATCTTTTTAATATAGGACCGCATGGTCCACCCCTGCACTCTTCCACAATACCACAGAGTGGTTACTGTATGATGGCACTTGCTGGCCTGGCGCCAAAGGCACAATATCTGGGTGCACTGCCACTGACGCCTGTACCAGATTCATATCCTCAGAGGGGTTACTGTGTGACGGCACTGTTGCTGACACTAAAAGCCCAATTTTAAAGCACCTATTGTTACTTTCATCCAAAGCCTGCATAAGTTTCACCATAATTTAGCCAAAAAAATCACTAAACTTTTTCCGCGCGTCCTAAAATGTCTTTTCACACAGGCTGCCGCCCCAAGCAGTTGTTTATGAATAGATTAAAGGAAAAAAGCATTTACCGTCATTTGAAACGTCATTTATTTTGTTTTTAAATGTTTCTATACATCCTAGAAATCCGCCACTTCACGGGCAGGTTATGGGGACCTTCTAGGCACGATATTTGAAGGAATTTTTGGTTTTTATTTTTAACCCTTATTTCATGGAAAACTCGCTGTCCCTTTTAAAAACGTTTTTTTTTTACTTTTTGTCCTTGTTTCCTGTCCCCCAGGGCACTACCCGGACCCCCATACACCTTTTATGGCAAATATCTAGCATATATGCCATTTGGAGGGCACTCTAAAAATCTAATTTTGAGTCCCATTGACTTGTATTGAGTTCGAGTTCGAACATTTGGAAAGTTCGGGTTCGAATGTGAACCGAACTCGGGGGTGTTCGGCTCATCCCTAGTACTGACGTACAGAGTGAGCTCCATCCGCTAGAAGCGAGTGTGCGTGATTAGGAGAAGTCAGACGCTGCTAATGTCCGGCCAACATAACGTCCAGACACAAAGTGTTTTATTGACAACCTGTAAAAAATCACGCACGAAAATGCACATTGTATGACCATTATCGCGCATTCTGTGAAAAAATACAGCAATGCGTTCGGACGTACTTTTTGATGGTCGCTGCGAATAATGTGTTCGTTTGACTTTAGCCTCAAACATAAGAATAAAAGCAACAGTTCACAACAATCAATATTTGATTAAATAAAACTGGGGACTGCTTGTCTGTGTGCATTGGCGTCTCTACAGGGGGCGGGGGGGGGAATTGCCCCCCCCAGGGTATTCCTTGCCCTCCACCAAAAATCAGCATCCAGCTTCTCACACTTTTTGGACTGCGGTATCTCAGTTCCTGTGCATCGCATATGGGCATTCTTGGATGTCTTTGGAAAGGGCAGATTCTGGCCTTTCCAATGATATCTAACATGACCATATTCAGTGTAAAGTAAAAGTCATAAAACATTAAATAAAAGCGTGCACTTAAATGTAAACATTTTCACAGGGTTGAAATGGCTCAGCAATGAAGTGGTTAATGTTCAGACTATATATTACATTGTGTATTACGTTAGTTATTGCCCTGGTTTTAGTTGTATATTATGGGTTAATTGGTAGGCTTGATGATCCCTCACAGTATACATTTTATTTTTTCCTTGATTAATGGCATTGTAGGGGTTAATGGGTTGGCTACATGCCTCACAGTGTATTAATTTCATGTTTTCCCTTGATTAATGGCATTTTAGGGGTTAATGGGTAGGCTAAATGCCACACTGTTTATTGTATTTCCCTGGGTTTAAGGCATTTTAGGGCTTATTATGGAAGTTAGAATCTAAAGGGTCTAATGATCTTTAGATCCTCTGCTTTTCGTCACATTTCGGGGAATTCATTTTGCCGTAAATATGGTGAATTCCCTATTTAGAGAATGGTCACCGTAATTTGCTAAAATTGGAGTCGCTGAAGCAGCAATCAGACATTCAGCGAAAACTGCCGAATTGCAGCAAATAAAATATTGAGTTTAAGTATCAGGTTAGTACAATAAAAAAAATTGCATCACATTACTCTGGGGTTTTGGAATCTTATTTATATATATACTTAATTAGGGCGCTATTACCTGGTGTGAGCGAACCCTTGCGTCGCCATGGTTTTGCGTTAGCGCCAGGTTAATTGAGTCTAGCGCCTGACCAACAGATCGTTTGCCTCCCGCTACAAACGGGAAAAATCACTTAGCGCGTTGCTATTAGCGATTTGTACCACGAGCTTACTGTACTTTCCGCATCCTTTACTTAACACGGGAGCGCTAGAGATCTCTAGCGCTTTTGCAGCTAACAGATCACTTGGTGCCAGCGCTAATTTTTTGCGGGGCACTAATTGCAGCATTTTACCTACTGCTCAACCCTGGTGCTATCGCCAAAAAAACAGAAAAAACAGGTCCTCGCCCAAAATTAACAGGCAATTAACAGGCCATTGAAAGGAATGTAGCACAGGTGTTCTCTTGGCCCCATTCACCATAGTAATGGATCTGGTCAGCAATGTCGCTGCTGTTGCAGTAGGGTCTATTATAAATGTATCCTTACCCACATATATCCTAATTCTAATACATTGCCTAATTTTAAACATTTTATGCTGGGGGTTATTCATAGTATGTAAGCGGTTGATTACTAGGGTGACTGTGTGGACCATGTTTAAAGGGACACATGAATACGTCTTGCCCTGAAACATGTATTATTTTTTTTTTTTTTGAAATAATTTTTTTATTGAGTTTTTAAGACAGGTAAATAAGTCATTTGACCACGCAGGGTCGCATAGTGATAGTCATACTACAACAAAAGAAATGTGTTCACAGTGCTTAAATAGGCAATTTTTTCGAAAAAAGACTAACTCAGAATGAACAAGTTCGATCCACACATTACCTTGACTAATCCGAAAAACAGTGAATATTATAAAATAAAGGATAATGGAACTAATAAGAATAAGGGGGGGTCAGGTTCAGGGGGGTGGTAGAGGGTTCCAACTGAGAAAGGGTAGGACTGAGACGGTTAAGAAAGGCAGTGGTGGTCGTGATTGTGTCCCAGTGGGACCAAATTTGTGAGTAGCGGGGTAGTTGGTCAGTGGTAGATAAGTGGAGACGTTCCACGACTCTCAGCTCTTCCATCTTTATGAACCACATTTGAATAGTGGGTGGGGTATTCCGTTTCCAGTATAAGGGAATCAGGCTCTTAGCGACATTCAAGATGCGGGGCAACAGGGAGTTCCTGTACGCCGCCACAGACATTGAGGTATGGTGTAGCAACATAGTTGCTGGTGTGAAAGGCGGGGGGTAACCGAGGAGGACCCTCGCGATGGAATGAAGGCTCGACCAGTAAGGGCGAATCAGGGGACATTCCCACCACAGATGCAGAACAGAGCCCAGGGCATTAAAGCATCTCCAGCAGTCGGGAGAGGCTGCCGGGGAGATAGCATGTAATCTGAGAGAGTGTAGTACCATAGTGAAAGCAATTTATTGCGGTTTTTGGGCTCCGCTGGCTATAGAACAACGGTGGGTCAATTCACATATGCCCATCCATTGCTCATCAGTGAAGGTACAGTCTAGCATCGAAACATGTATTATTTATATGCTGCAGCAGGGAAATTTTTGTGGCTCACCTGGCCTTCCTTTTGGATCCATTAAATGTAGTGTAAGGATTCTACATGCTGCTGGGTGGCATTTATCATGCAATGCCCATCAGCCTTAATATATGTGTGCATCAAAACATGGATGATACGACCACCGTGGAGGATTTTAATAATGCAGGGGTGAGAGGTTATTCACTGGATGTGTTCATATTCAAGCTTGTGAGGGCGGGGGATAGGTATGGCCCGGCACTCTGCACTGGGAAAAAAAGAGTTCTATCCTGTACACAACCACATTAGTTTCCTTAGCATGCGCTAAACGACCTTGTTCATGGACTACCGCGGACAAGGTGATCTGTTAGTAGGTAGTCAGGCACTACGTTTTAGCGACTTTCGCTAAATTTTTCCTTTAGTGATGGTGTTTTAGCTCAAACCAGGTGATAGGGCCCTTAGTTTTATTCAGTGGTATGATTTAGTGGGGGAAATTATTAGTGCCCCCCAGTTTTGACTGCGGTATCCTATGTGCCCCCCTAAATATTGTTCCTAGAGTCGCCACTGTCTGTGTGTGTATTTTTATCAAGAGTAGGTAGCGTTTGATTCATCCTCTAGAGCACACGCAGGGTCAGAGTTTATCAGTGCCTAAACATATTTCTCGACATATGAACTGTCTATTACAGAAAGAACAGAGATAAATACACACTCTCAGATACAATTACCAACAAAAAGGAATATATTATTTTACACAAATCAATATATCCATTTTCACTACAAGGGTCTTAATGTGGTCAGCTGCTAAACAACAGAAACTACAGCAATGAGAGCGGAGCAGTGTAAACACCAGTGGCGTAACTAGAAACCTGAGGGCCCCGGTGCAAGAATCCATGAAGGGCCCCCCTCCCCACCCCAAAAAATCTATATTTTTACATTTTTCCCCTGCAATATAAAAAAAGATAATATTGCCCCCAGTTCACATGGATATATTTACCCCAGCTCACATGGATATATATTGCCCCAGCTCACATGTATATATTGCCCCCAGCTCACATGGGTATATATTATCCCAGCTCACATGGGTATGTATTGCCCCCAGCTCACATGGGTATGTATTGCCCCAGCTCACATGGGTATGTATTGCCCCCAGCTCACATGGGTATATATTTGCCCCAGCTCACATGGATATATATTTGCCCCAGCTCACATGGGTATATATTGCCCCTAGCTCACATGGGTATATATTGCCCCAGCTCACATGGATATATGTTGTCCCCAGCTCACATGGATATACATTGCCCCCAGTTCACATGGGTATATATTGCCCCCCAGCTCACATGGATATATTTTGCCCCCCAGCTCACACACATGGGTATATATTGCCCCAGCTCACATGGGTATATATTGCCCCCAGCTCACATGGATATATATTGCCCCAGCTAACATGATTATATATTGCCCCAGCTCACATGGGTATATATTGCCCCAGCTCACATGAATATATATATACGTCCAATCTCACATGGATATATTTTGCCCCCCAGGCTAACATGGATATATATTGCCCCCCAGTTCACATGGGTATATATTGCCCCCAGCTCACACACATGGGTATATATTGCCCCCAGCTCACACACATGGGTATACATTGCCCAAGCTCACATGGGTATATATTGCCCCCAGCTCACATGGGCATATATTGCCCCCAGCTCACACACATGGGTATATAGTGCTGTTGGCTTCAAATTAATTTTTAGCAGAGCTGAGCGCCTCTGCATAGGGGAAAAACATACTAGGAGTGATGTAACTTTGACTATTACAGTTCCATTTCTTTTTATAATTTATATTACCACTTAAATCTAAATAGTTACCATTTTCCAATAAATATTTTGTGCTTTGGTCAACAAAAACCTCAAAATGAACATTGCCGTACTGAATTGTTACTTGCTCCATGGCGGCGGCCATCTTTAATACGTCACGCTTAGCTACTCGCAGCACCTCTTCGGGTCGCTGCAAGTGCTAAGTTAGCAGTTCTGAGCGCTAAGCGGCAGAACGCGTTCAGTGGCAAGTTGCTAACTTTGCACTTGCAGCGGCTGAGCAACTGAACGCGCCTCTGTGTGACCATTTGTGGTTTGCATTATTTTGTGTATTGTACCAATTGGCATATCCATTGCACTTGGTTATCTGTTGCTTTGCATTTTTATTCTTTTCTGCTGGAATAAACTTTTTCCTTTTCAAATTGGTGTGCATTTTACCCTTTATTTTTTGTGGATTTGTATCAGCTATGAAGGTTAGCTAACAGTATAGATAGCACCCGGATATTATGCGTACATTCCATGTGCAGTACAATCATATTTGTTTACATCCACACATTTCAACCATTGAGGAAGAAGCAGGAGACCCTTCCCCTCTCTCCATGTCCTTTCCACCCCATGCTTCATCCATCCCCAGGCCGGTGGGAGCTTCTCCTAGGGATAGGAGCCTTGTGCAGGTGGTCCATGTCTCTGCATCCCCATCTCCAGGGGTCGCTCCTCCATTATGTCTTCACTTTTACTCCATCCTTGTGAGTTCCTCTCTCATAGCTTCTTGTCATTATTTACAGCCTCCTGGAAGCTGCTCCCCCTCCTCGGTCTAATAATAATCTCCATTATTATGATTCAGGTCTCATTTACTCCCTGTCATTCCTCCTGCAATCCATGGCCAAGCCAGTGTGTAGCCTGGTAGATGTACGGTATTCTGGCACATGAGGGGACTGATCAAAACGGGTGCATCTGGCGCTCGAGGATCTTTGCTAAATGCGCATGCACGCACGTACGATGTCATTAGAAGTGCGCCGGTCGCCCGTTTTCAGCGGTTCCCTCATGCGCGAGAACACCAGACTGCTGAAGGGGTGGGTCCTGGAGGGCCATGCCATGTTGAGGTACGGGCCGGGCTCCCCATGCCTCGGCCTTTGACGGGGCGGCAAAATGCTGCTCCTGACAAAGGGCTGCCTGGGGGCGCTGTACCACCCGGCTCCATGAATGGGCTGGCCCTTCTGACTCAGATAGCAATAGCCCACTTCAATATGAATGACATCCTCATGGTGGCCCAGGCCGGCACGCAAAATACGATGGATATATTTCTGGCACTCCTTACAGAGAACCGTGAGAGCAGGGCAAGTGCTCCCACTAGGCGAGCTAGGCAGCCGCTGAGAGCGCACTCCACCTAGGGGTGCAGCTTGCCCCGAACAGGCAGTGCTGGCTCTTTGGCGGCCTCGCCTTTTTTTGGCCTGGTAACTGGCCACCTACCGGAGAATCCAAAATGGCGGCTGGCGGCCCCCTCTGATGACATCGGAGAGGATGTGCTGGCTGTCTGCTGCACCCCCTCTGATGACGCCAGAGAGGAAGCGCCGGATGTCTGCCACCCATGCCTGCCCTGTTCACATCTGGACGCACCCTGCTGCCTGATACCATGCAGCACCATTAGGATGCCTCACTGCTCACCTCACACTGGGGTCTGATGTGTGGGTAACATGTATCTGGGGTCTGTCTGGGTAGTCATGTATCATGGGTCTGGTTAAACATGTATTATTTTAAATATGCAGCGGGTGCCAGCATTTTAGTCTGCCGGCATGCTTCAGACACTGAAGCATGCCAGCAGACATAGTAACTCCGCGATCGGGGCTATATACGTTCGTGATCGTTAAGGGAATTTTTTTCAACGGACGTAGATAGTACATGGTTCCCATGGGGTTAAAGCTATATTTATCTTTGTTTAATACAGTTAATTTATTATAGTTTCATGTTGTGTTGCTCGCATATTTTTTTTTGGGGGGGGGGTGCGCAAGTAGCTGGTTTTGCCCTAGGGCGCAAAATAGTGTAGCACCGGTCCTGCGTGGGAGAGTGTTCTACCATTTAACTGTTCCTTACCTGATCATTCTGATTGTGAAACAAATGATGAAGAGCTGGAATGTTATGAGGAAGCTGTAAAACAAAAGACTAACGTATCCATCACTCCTACAGCTCGCAGTCCTCATTTGGACATGCCTGTTTCTTCTCCAGTTACTGTGCCAGTACCTGTCAGACCTAAAAAATCCTACCCGCTTGTCTGTGGTGCCATATTTTCAGCTATGAATGTACAACCCCCTCAGGGTTTTCCAGGTCTACACACTGCTGACTCTGCTATTCATGACCCGGTTCCCTCTATAACCATAACAGAGGTTGAGCTAGGAGACCCTGAGGCCTTTGTTATGAGAAAAGAGCCTTGTTTGAAAACCTTTACCCAGACTGCAGTGCCTGCTGCCGAAGCTTCACTCTATGCCAAAGAACCCACTGCCGAAACCTCAGTTCCCGCCGAGGTGCTCATTGCTGCGCCGCCCGTAACGAAACTCCGGTTCAAGCCACAGTGCCTGCTACTATGGTGCCAACTGTCTAGACTCTGTTTACTGCTAAAATATCTGCTGCCGCGGAGCCAACCGATGAAGCTTCGGTCCCTGCTGAGGTACAAGCCACCAACTTGCCACAGGACATGACGGCTGCTGCCGAGACGGTACCTGTAAATGAAACTGTTAAGACCACCAGCGTATCTGTTACATCGCAAAATTATTATATCTTCTATAGCCACGCTTGCTACCCAACTTTGTACGGTAGCCCAAACTGTAACCAAACAACAATCTTTCCATACATCTCTGCAGAACCAACTACATAATATTAGGGACTTTGTACTAACCTCCCTTACTTGATCCAGTCAGTACCACCATCCCCTTACCGATCATTAACCCTGCTGCTGACCCATACGGACTTGCTATTTCTAAGAGGACACCAGGAATAGCTAAAATAGACTCCCCCACTCTCCGCAGCAGAAGGACCAAACCCACGCCTGTTAAATCTACAGTTTTGGATGGAACTACTGCATCCCTTATCTCTTCAGAATCTGAAGACGTCTCTGAGACTGTTTCCATCCATGCGGATACTGAGATTTCTGAAACCGCCTTGGCCGCCCAGAGTTCGTCCCTTCAGGGGTGAATATGTCATGGACCTAACCGCTGGCGCCATAGGAAAGGCAAGTACAGTGCTGCTCCACCCTTGGAATCCTAGTAGCACTCTTCCTGTCATGCTTTGCTCAGCCCTGGTTTCCCTGCAACACTGCAGAAGATACAGGTGCTCACAATTAGTGGCCCAATGTTTCCCTACTAAAGGGTGGAGCACCCATAGTGCTTTGCTTTTGCATTGCTGTTCCTTCAGTGTTCTGTTCCACAAGCAAGCTATAGAGGAGACAATTGCGAAGTGTTCCACAAAAACTAATTGTATGTGGATAAAAAAATGTATAGTGAGAAATAAATAGTTTTTAGATTGAATCAGCTGCTGTCTCTTTCGATAGGTGGTATATCCAAACCCACCAGGAAAAGGAGAAATCAAGGAAAGAAAGAAACGATCGAGTCAGCGCTTCCTTCAAAGAGTGTCTTCTTTCTTTCTGTGTACCTTTTAAAAATAGACAAAAACGCTACCATAGCATAGTAATTTTTCTACACAGCGAGAAGAAGCAGAAAGAAGTATCACTCACATTCTGGTGTGTCTCAATCAGACACTAGATGCTCCAGGCAGCCGGCAGTATTAGATGGGAATGCCGGATTTCCCCCAGGATTTGCAGTCTTGTCGCTCCAGTAAAAGCTGGACGCCAAACGTTCGTTTAAAAAGGCAAATTTATTAAAAATAAATAAAACAAAATTGTAGGTATATCTAGGGTATATTCCGCCCAAATCATCAGCAGGAGCGTAGCACTGCTTCTTTATCTAGGACAGGCAGCAGTTTAGTCCACACTACCATCACTGAATAGGCGCCATCCACAGATTCACCCCTCGATTCATTATCTAATAACACCTATACGCGTTTCGCGAGACACCTCACTTCCTCAGTAGGTGTAATGCCTGTTAAACACAAGACTACATATATAGCTGACAAAAGCCGTTGAAATTGAAAAACGGGAGGTGCCTTCAAATTAGCATAGCAAGAAACCTAATTGGTATGCATACCTCTGTTGTCAAAGAGATTGATTACGTTCAAGAAAAGGAGCGATGCATATCCGTGCAAAAAAGAAAAAAACAATTGTATACCAACCATTAAAAAGGAGAACATATTTAAAAAATACAGATTACATTAGTGCATTTTGATATTATCATCAATTTGAAATATCATAAAAACAGAATAAGCGAGATAAACGATCTATCAAGCAGACAGAGAATTGAGAATAGTTTAAGCAATGACACAGGAAAGGGAAGAAGGATTCTGATATACCAAGCACACTGTTACACAGTTTTTTTTCCTCTCCGCTAGTAATTCGGCACCCTTCTGGCTTGGTATGTCAGAATCCTTCTTCCCTTTCCTGTGTCATTGCTTAAACTATTCTCAATTCTCTGTCTGCTTGATAGATCGTTTATCTCGCTTATTCTGTTTTTATGATATTTCAAATTGATGATAATATCAAAATGCACTAATGTAATCTGTATTTTTTAAATATGTTCTCCTTTTTAATGGTTGGTATACAATTGTTTTTTTCTTTTTTGGTATACAATTTTGTTTTATTTATTTTTAATAAATTTGCCTTTTTAAACGAACGTTTGGTGTCCAGCTTTTACTGGAGCGACAAGACTGAAAATCCTGGGGGAAATCCGGCATTCCCATCTAATACTGCCGGCTGCCTGGAGCATCTAGTGTCTGAGACACACCAGAATGTGAGTGATACTTCTTTCTGCTTCTTCTCGCTGTGTAGAAAAATTACTACGCTATGGTAGCGTTTTTGTCTATTTTTAAAGGTACACAGAAAGAAAGAAGACACTCTTTGAAGGAAGCGCTGACTCAATCGTTTCTTTCTTTCCCATGATTAACCCCTTAAGGACGGGAGTAATTTTACAACTTCGGCGCTGTTTCGAAGTAGAAGTTTGCTGAGCTCATTTTGACGGTTTTTAAACGCGGTTTTAAGTCACGTATTATTGTACCACCCAGACAAATTAGATATCGTTCTTTCAGGCAGACTTGGCAGATTAATAAAATATCATTATTATATGTATACGGCATGCCCTGCTAGAATGCTATAACAAAATTTTTAAAAAAATGTGAATTTTCAATAAAATTTCAATCATCCAGTGTGTAAAGTGTTTTTTTTTTTTTGCATTTTATTACCCGAGCCTTTGCGGATATATTCTATGGGGTAGACTTGTTAGAAAAAATTGAACGGGGAACCCATTTTTTTTTTTTGGGGAGAAATCACGTGATTTTAGCTAAACCCCCCCAAAAAAAAATCATTAGTGAAGCATCATTGTTCACATTATAATTGAAATGTGAACAATAGTGCTGCATTAAAAAAAATAAAAAAGGACGTTTTTATTTTTTATTAATTATTTTTTTTACACTTTAATTTTACTAGTAATATGGTCATGCTTGATATCATTCAAAAGGCCATGATCAGGCCTTTCAAACGATTCCCTACACCACCCTATCTCCACCATGGGATTTCCTTAGGAAATCCCTTGGCAGCAAGGGGTTGCCTGGTTAACTGACGTCATCGGGCCACGCCCGATGACGTCAGTGGACGTGGGGAGTTCCGGAGGTGGGGCTGCCATCCAAGATGGCGGCCCCCACCGGAAAAAGGCTGTGACCTGGCACCGAATGGTGCTGGGTCACAGCCTTGCCACCAAGGGGTTAATGCCATACATCCCTGGAAAGACCAGGCTGTGATCTTTCCAGGGATGCCTGGCATTAGCTGCTAGCCCCCGGCGATGGGGAGATAGACGGATACAAAGGATCCCCCCTCCCCTCCAGGCGCTTCCCCTGCTCCGGCTGGGGGGGATGCCTGAAACTGACGTCATCGCGTCTGGCGCGATGACATCAGTGCGCCGGGAGGAGCCAAAAGTGCCGATCTGACTCCGTGGGAGTCAGAACAGCGCGGGAGTCGCCGGAGGAGGTGAGTATCGGACGCCGGGGGGCTGCAGACACCGGGGACGTACAGTTACGTCCTGCAGCGTTAAAGCCCGCCTAATGCAGGACGTAACTGTACGTCCTGCGGCGTTAAGGGGTTAAACCTATAGCTGGATATATTGTTGCTGAATCTTTGCTTACTTGAGCACGCTTTGCCAAATACTCTGCTGGATATATTGTTGCCGAACCCGTTTGTTTACTTGACCACACTTTGCCAATACTCTGCTGAAGATAATGCTGCTGAACCCCTGATTTATGCTCTGAAGACCCTCTCCTTATTGTGGACACACACACGCCTATATTTGTTGTGGACTTGTAATATTAATTTACCCCGGTTCTCTAGTTTAATCCCTTGTTTGTTATTCTGTCCTATTCCTGTCCTGTCAATCTACCTCTTATTCAGCCACTTTTCTGTCTGGTCCATAGCTCTCTGTGTCTATTCACTTCCTCCCTTACCTCTGTGTTTATTACTCAGCCCTTTTCCTGCCTTGCCCCTTTTTCTCTATCCTCCTGTGTTTTAGTGTATCCGATACTATCCTATCTCATCAGCCACTTCTCATACCTTATCCCATGTTGTTTTTGTTCTATTCCTATTGTGTCTGCTGAATAAAACCTTTATTCATTTATACCACTAAATATCTGTCTACTCCTTTAGTCACTGCATATTGGGCTTGTCCCTGCACCCCCTTACCCTGAAACGTGACAATACCAGGCGCTCCCTCAGACATTTTACCGTGGCTCTACAATAACAAGGCCTCAAATACTGGGGGCTACATCCCTTTGGACTGCACAGTCGTAATCCTCGAGGCCCATTTGTCATCAGGACACAGGATCACTTCTCCGCCTTTTTGGCGGATTCTTTATTCCCCTAGGAAATGATTTGCCATTTCTCTATAGGCTTACTGAGTGGAACCGCTGCTTCTTGAACGACCACTTAGACCGAGCCGACGTCGGCATTCTTTTGGAGCTATTGCATCTTTGCCTTCGCGCCAACTTGACAAATAGCCCTCTCTACACCTCACCGGGACTCGCCAGCACTATTCTACTCTCAGTTGTCTATCTCCCCAAGTGCTGACTTGGGGGCTGGCGATTGCCCCTTCTGCGCTCCGCTCGAGGTGGTGTCGACTTCCAATAAGGTTTCAGTTACCTTCCTTATTCCTTTTCCCCAACTGGGCACCTCACTACGTCTTCAGCAACCTCTGGTGCACCTCACTACTACATGGCAACATGTAACAACTGGCTAGCCCCAATGGGACGGCAGCTCATGATGTTATCTGCAGCACAGACTTTGCCATTCTCCCATACTCCACCCCCCCTATGGGTGCGGGGAGCTTTACTGGGCAGATCAGTCCATGGTGTCCCCCTTTTGGGGTTTACGGTCTACACTTACACCTGGTGCTCTCCTCCAGATGCTCGGTGGACTCAACTTTATGTACCATGTGCCTTACAGGGGGTTTTGCTTTGCAGGGAGGGTGGGAATAGGCACTTTGCTCCTCACCTCGCTGATGGTATTTGTTGAGGAATGTTCTCCCCCCCCCTTTTGTATTTTTATCCCTGTTCCTATGTGCTACATTCTGAGCTTGGATATATGCCAGAGGTTTTTAGGGTTGGTGGGTTGTGTGGTGTTTTTTATTTTTACATCGGATCTGTTCCATATCCCCCATAAGTGTGCGCTCCTCCTATTGATTGTTTGGAGGCTTTGGTTCCGGTCCTTTTCTCTAGTCCCTTCGGCGCCCCACTTTTTTTTCTTTTCATCCAGAGTGTCGGGCTTTTAGGATTAGTCTGCTCCATTGTGTTCTTCTCCCCCCTCACTTCCCCATTTTTTTTTCATTGTCTTCCCTTCCCAATCAGTTGCATAGCCCACCTCCTGCTATGACTTCATTGGTGGTTTGATCTATCAATGCGAAGGGCCTCAATATCCCTGAGAAGCACCACTCGGCTCTTTGTGAATTTTGTGCAACAGTGCTGATCTAGTGTTGCTCTAGGAAACACACTTTCTGGATGGGCTGGCGACTATGCTCCGGGATCGGTACTATACACAGAGCTATTACAGTAAATCCCCTATTGGTAAAATCTGTGGTAAGGCACTTGTATTTTCTAAATCTCTGCCTTTTCAACTCTCATCACTGTCTACTGGTGATGCTGGGAGATATATTCTTGTGAAGTGTTGTGTGGGGGACTCTGGGCAAGTTTACGGAGGAAAACGTGTACACAATCAGAAGCAGCATATGGCTCTGCGTTGCATCCTACGCAAATTGGACTTATTCCGTGAGGGGTTTTAGTGGTGGGTGGAGATTTTAACCTCCCACTGGACCCATTCCTGGATACCTCCAAGGGTACCACTAGCGTCTCTCCCCAGTACTCAAGGCAGCACGAACTGCCCTCTTAGATTAGCGCTTCACTGATTGCTGTAGGGCGCTGCACCATAATGGTAAGAATTTACCCATTTTAGTGCCACACATAATTCACATTATGTCCAACCATTCGAACCAAATCTATGCAGTGGCGCCTCAACGAAATGCTATTGGATGACCCCATAGTGCTTAAAGGTTTGAGGGATGTACTCATTGACAACTATCAGCTACATAGCGAGGACCATGTACCACCTGCTATATTCTGGGAGGCCCATAAGGTTGTTGTTCAGGGATATCTTATCTCACAGAGGATGTGTCTTAAGAGAAGTTAGCAGAACTGTGTGGTCTCGTGTTCGGGAACTCGAGAGCATAAAGGTGACCTTCTGGATAGCCCTTATACAGAACTCCGTTCCCTAGAAGGTGCAAATTCATGAATTGCTCAATATTCGGACTAGTAAATCCTTCCAGATGGTGGGCCACCTCTTTTTGAGCTTGGCAATAAGAGTGGGAGACTTTTAGAGCGGGCCAATCACAAGCGCAGATCCGATATTTATATTCCTAAATTACGCAGATCATGGTGTCCCACGATCTTACTTCTTAAAGATATGCTTGAAGGCCTTTCATTCCCATTTTGAGGCCTTATATAATGTAGACTCTAGTCCTTCCCCTGCTCAGATTTCTACGGGAATAGAAGCATACCTTAACGAAAATGTTAGCAAAAGATTACAACCTACTGCATGTTCCCACTTGTCACCGGGTCCAGACGGACTCTTTTTGAAGTATTATCAATGTGCCGTAGATATACTGGAACTGTACTGACTATGCACCTAGAAATCCTTGCTGAAGGGCTCTTCTCTGCACCTCCATAAGCTTTCGGCTAATATAACACGACTCTCTAAACCAGGGAAGGATGTGCTTCAATTCGGTAGTTACCGTCCCATCTCCCGTTTTTAACTTTAAAACTCGAGTTCTTGGCGAACAGTTTGGGACCGTACGTTCCCTCTCTTGCACACCCGGACCAGACCAGATTTACACCGGGCCGTAACCCTTATGTTGTGAAAAATCATTTTTAAAAAGGTAATGCAAATAAATTATATTCAATAATAAAATCAAACCAAAAACACTGAAATCTTTCCGAAAACAAGGGTGCAATATTAGTCTCCGCATATTGCCTAAGTGTAAACATCCTTGGTATGATATATTATTTCAATTATGTACACTCTTATTTATACATCAACATTTATAATGCATACAGTAAATAATTATATTTTCATATAAGAGATCTTCATGAGTAAGGTCGGTTTCTGATCTTAGTGCATGAGAACTGCATGTTAGGGACTTTACATTGAAATATTTTTTTTTACAGTTTGCTGCCTGGTTCGCCCCCCTGCATCTCGTGACTCGCAGGGAGCGTTACCAGGAAGCAAGTCGCTGCGATCACACTGCGGGGGACAGCGAGGGAGCGCAGCATGCGGTAAGTATACAGCCCGAGTGTGGCTCGGGGTTACCGTTCGCGGTAGCGAAATTTAACCCTGAGTCACACTCGGGAATACCGCCAGGGAGGTTAAACTAAACCCTGGACACTGCAATAACACAAAGACTCAGCATAGTTAATTGATATACAAAGGGATCAAAAAGAGCAGTCATTTACCCATCAGGATATACACAGCACATGGCATAGCCATGTGCTCTCAGGTCCATGCCAAATTACAAAAGGGCCGATTCCTTCCTGGAACTCCTGGTTGAATGAAAACAAGGTTGGACTACAGTCTTGTCTCCACGACCAGATTTGCATCCCTCCCACCAACAATGTATACACCTTTATTGACCCAGTGGTAGTCACCACATGAGGTAATCACTCTAGAGTAGGCTGGCTTAATGATGTCATGGCTAGCCACACAGGGCAAAAAGCCTCACACTGCCCCTAGCGTTCCCTCTTTGATACATCAATAAATAATTAAATATGATGATTTATGAAACAATTCATCCACAATCACTACAGGCTGTAAAACAATTTAACATATCAGGCACACAACTCCCAAATGCATCTTTAGGTCCATGTACCCCAAGTCTAAAGTGACTACTGTCACAAGTAAATAAGACGTGTGTCCACATACGTTTGTCCATATAGTGGATATAGAAGTCAATTCTCTTGTCTGCACATTCAGGTGTGTAACTCTGCTTGTTTGTTCCAAAACCCTTCCCATATTTATGCCATGAAAATGACTTTGCATCAATGTGAATGATAAGATGAATGAATTCTCTCATGTGCAGTAAGCTTATCCTTTCTTCGAAAACATTTCCCACATTCAGAACATACATACGGCTTCTCTCCTGTATGAATTCTCTCATGTTCAGTAAGCTTATCCTTTCTTCGAAAACATTTCCCACATTCAGAACATGCAAACGGCTTCTCTCCTGTATGAATTCTCTCATGTGCAGTAAGCTCATCCTTTCTTCTAAAACATTTCTCACATTCAGAACATGCAAACGGCTTCTCTCCTGTATGAATTCTCTCATGTATAGTAAGCTCAATCTTTCTTCTAAAACATTTCTCACATTCAGAACATACAAATGGCTTCTCTCCTGTATGAATTGTCTTATGTTGAGTAAGATCACTCTTTCTTCTAAAACATTTCTCACATTCAGAACACACAAACGGATTCTCTCCTGTATGAATTCTCTCATGTATAGTAAGCTCAAGCTTTTTTCTAAAACATTGCTCACATTCAGAACATACAAATGGCTTCTCTCCTGTATGAATTCTCTCATGTGCAGTAAGATCAACCTTTCTTCTAAAACATTTCTCACATTCAGAACATGCAAACGGCTTCTCTCCTGTATGAATTCTCTCATGTATAGTAAGCTCAATCTTTCTTTTAAAACATTTCTCACATTCAGAACATACAAATGGCTTCTCTCCTGTAGGAATTCTCTCTGGAATAGTAAGCTCAATCTTTCTTCTAAAACATTTCTCAAATTCAGGACATACAAATGGCTGCTCTCCTGTATGAATGCTCTCATGTGCAGTAAGATCATCCTTTCTTCTAAAACATTTTTCACATTCAGAACATTTAAACTGCTTCTCGGGTGTATGAATTCTTTTATGTACAGTAAGATTACCCTTTGATATAAAACATTTCTCACATTCTGAACATGCAAACTGCTTCTCGGGTGTATGAATTCTCTTATGTACAGTAAGATTACCCTTTGATATAAAACATTTCTCACATTCAGAACATGCAAACGGCTTCTCTCCTGTATGAATTCTCTCATGTGCAATAAGCTCATCCTTTCTTCCAAAACATTTTTCACATTCAGAACATGCAAACTGCTTCTCTCCTGTATGAATTTTCTCATGTATAGTAAGCTTACCCTTTGATATAAAACATTTCTCACATTCAGAACATGCAAACGGCTTCTCTCCTGTATGAATTCTCTCATGTATAGTAAGCTCAATCTTTCTTCTAAAACATTTCTCACATTCAGAACATACAAATGGCTTCTCTCCTGTATGAATTCTCTCATGTGGAGTAAGATCACTCTTTCTTCTAAAACATTTCTCACATTCAGAACATGCAAACAGCTTCTCTCCTGTATGAATTCTCTCATGTGCAGTAAGCTCCTCCTTTCTTCTAAAACATTTTTCACATTCACAACATGCATACGGCTTCTCTCCTGTATGAATTCTCTCATGTGCAGTAAGCTCATCCTTTCTTCTAAAACATTTTTCACATTCAGAACATGCAAACTGCTTCTCGCCTGTATGAATTCTCTTATGTATAGTAAGATTACCCTTTGATATAAAACATTTCTCACATTCACAACATGCAAACTGCTTCTCGGGTGTATGAATTCTCTTATGTACAGTAAGATTATCATTTGATATAAAACATTTTTCACATTCAGAACATGCAAACTGCTTCACTCCTGTATGAATTTTCTCATGTATAGTAAGCCATTCCTTTGAGATAAAAAATCTCCCACATTCAGAACAAGCAAACGGCTTCTCTACTGTATGAATTTTCTCATGTATAGTAAGCGTATCCTTTGATCTAAAACATTTCTCACATTCAGAACATGCAAATGGCTTCTCTCCAGTATGAATTTTCTCATGTGTACTAAGGTTACCCTTTGAACTAAACGACTTCCAACATACAGAACATGCAAACATCTTCTCTCCTATGTTAACTCTCCTGTTTATACCAAGACTTCCATATGTGCTTAAACATTTCTCACTTTCAGGGCATTGAAATGTTTTTCTTCCAATATGAGCTGTGTGAGTTTGGGGAAGTTCTGACCCACAAGAGACAGAATTTGTAAATTCAGAATGAACCACCATGTCTGAATCAGGATCATCTTTTTGGACAGTCCCATGTGACAGCTCGGAATACTCTGGTTCCTTTTGATTTTCTTGGAAGTCCAGAGTTTCATCTTTGATTATTTCCTCTTGCTTTACTGACAGAGGCTTCATGAGGTTCTCTTCAACATATGAAACCGATTCCTCATAAATTATTCCTGCAGACTTTTTCAGACTCTTGCTGTACTCCTGCAAAAGAATACAGTTTCTAGTAGTGTTATAAACTTTGTGTAATAACTTGAGGGTAGGGCAGGTTTGGTCATTATGCTGATGGTATCTTCCCCCTCAATTCCAGTATTTTCAGGCCGCCATAGAAAGAAGAAAAAAAGGGAGAGGGGGCATAAGTAATAAAGAGAAGGACAGTAATAGAGCTGACAAAGACTTCATCTTCCCTGTAGATGTTGATGCAAATGTCAATGAACCCAACAGGTACCGGGTAAACCCTCTCCTATTAAGTCTATTTTGGCGCCATGTTTAAGAGGGGTGAGAGGTTCAGGATTTCCAACACTAGTGTGCGCAGGCCGTTACCCTGGGTGTGCACCCATGGAATATTTATTAATTGAAAACTCCTGTTTAGAAGATTTTGCACAAAATGCACATTTTTCATTAGAAATAACAAGCCTGTAATCCAGAGACACAGTCAGATTTTATGCTATTGATCATGAACAAGATAAAGGGAAATATACAATATCAATGTAGGGTATGAAAGAGAAGCTCTTCATCCACCATTAGGGTGTACCTGGGCACACTCCCTGTGCACGCCTATGGCTTCCAATTTGTAACAATTGATTGAGGCCCACTAGTGCTCTATATTGCACTCCAGACATTTAATCTCTTGTCTGGCAAAGATTCAGCTCTTTCCTGAAACATTTAACACTTTACTTACTAATAGGGAACCAATAACCCATTTCCTGCCAGAAAGCTCCATACCAGTCATTTTGGCCAGGATGTCACACAGGGGCATCCAGAGGCGGATTGACAAGACTCAGGGCCCCCGGACCAAATAAAGCAAGGGCCCCCCCACCAGACTCCACCTATAGAGCCTTTCGTGTCCCGGCCTCCAGCTATGTGAGTCAAGCAGAGGTCAAGTCCTGCAGGAACGCATGGGAATGCAGTTCCCTCACTATTTTAGCAGGAGGAACTTAGACATAATTTTATAAAACTGTCTATATTTAAGGCTTTTTCCTGGTACATTGGGAAGGCATGGGAATGACAATTTCTCAGTGTTTGCCAGAGGAATGACATTCTCATACATAAATAAGCGCTGCAGCTCCTAGTAATCTTTGAGACCAGAACGTAAAGAAATGTAGGGGAGTTTCCACACTCATTTTTTTTCAGACTTGACCCCTGGAGACTAGGAACTATTTGTTCCCAAGCGCACTCTGCTCCCGGGGAGAACAAGCGGCGGATCGCACGGCCTTTTCGACAGCGGGATAAGAGGTGACTTTGGGATTTAATGGGGGAATGGAGGTTAGGAGAATGGAAAATCAGCTTTGAAGAGACGTTACTTCACAATGAATTACCGTCTCCCGCGTTGATGCGCAGGCTACGTGGACTAATCTGCACTTACAGGTTACAATTAACATCTCCCATAATAAGTATAGGAGGCGTTAATGTACAGTAACCTCGCGCAGGTAAACGCTACATTTGAGCCACAAACTCCACTTGGAATGGCTTTTCCTGTCGATAAAATAACTACAGGAGACGCTATGTGTAATGTTTCCTGTAGATAGCTTATTGACATCTATGGAATATAGTCCCAAATTGGCTCCACCAAACTCACCTTAACTTTGTGCATGGCTGACTGGCGCTGGTCTTGCTGGCACTGGTGTTCTGGTGGGCACTGGTGTGCTGGCAGGCACTGGCGACTCTAGGAACAATATATAGGGGGCACTATTAATTTTCACCACTAAATCATACCACTGGGAGAAAAAAACTACAAAAGTATAAATAAGATTCTAAAATACCAGAGTAATGTGATGCAATGATACATTATCGTTTTTATTTAACCGTTTATTCTTTTCATTTTCAGCAGTCATATTTAGTTTTTTCTGAACATATTTTTGCACTTGGTATTTTTATAGAAGACAAAGGCCACGTCGACGTCCACGCAGCGCAAAATTAACGGTGATATTACGATCCGAATGCATTTTCTCATCTGTCCGAAAATAACGTAAAAACGACGCGCAAAACGAAGAGTAATACGCACGCAGTAACATAGCGCACGTAAATCAGCGTGCGGACTATTTTTTTTTGCGGGATTCAGCCAATCAGAATTAAGAACCTTAATTGACATCAATTTACCTTAATTGACTCACTTCAGTTTTTGCGCCTGTCAAAGTAAATCTGGGTATATATGCTGCAGCAATAATAAAAATACGCACAAATTCACAATTGTATTGTTTGGGTATGTGTAGAATGTGTAACTATACTGTGCTGTATTTTTTTTTTTTTCGTGATGGTGTTTTTCGTTTCGGCCAGAACGTTCCGATTTGCAGTTACCACCGGCTTTTTATAGACGTTAAAATTATGCGCGCAAACGTCGTTCGTAAAAAGATGCGCATCGATTGTAATACCATCCGCATACCAGCGCACGAACAAATTTGCGCTCACAATGTTAAGTATAGGACGCGCACAGTTCATCACGCTCGCACAGGTCCATCCGCGTTAGACGAGAACGCGCATCGTTTGTGCGAACGTTGTAATACGACGTTCAGCGCAAAGGGTTTTGCCCCTCATGCAAATGCGCATTTGCGCACGCAAAACCAAATGCGTGAGGAATGTAATATGGGCCTAAATTTTTGATTCCCAATTTTTTTATTCTATAACAGACTTTATTATTTTTTTAAGGGACCTGTTCTATTCTTTACACACGTTTTGATGCATTTTTATTGGTTTAAATACTTATTACAAGAATAGCAGAGTTCAGTTTTTTTTTTTCCCTGCAGTCAGTCTCCCGGGGTCGTCCATAGCCGCTTGCAGTGGACGACCCAGGAAGACCGCCGTGCTACGACCTAGGTTGTCCGTAGTTTGACAACACAGTCTGTCGTCAGACTATGGATCCATTGGATGGCTAGCCTTAAACTTACTTTGCCTCCGTGCTGCCTGCACAGCCAATGACTACACACTGCGCAGGCAGCCCGGACGCAAAGTAAGTTTGTCTCATGATGGTAATGGTACATGCAGTATGGTGGTGTTAAATAAGGGATGAGGTGGGAGCTGTTCCAGCCAGGAGAAAAAACAAAACAAAACACACACACTCCCCCTCCACCCCCAATGGATTATACTTTATTTGTACAGCATGATGACCTCTGGCTTTTTTTTTTAATCTCAGAAGCTATTCATTCTATTTCTTTGCATGGCTAGAGAATGAGTAGTTTCTGAGAAATAAAAGCCAGAGGTTGTCATGTAGTACAAATAACGTGTAGTCCATTGAAAGAAAAAAAAGGAAATAAAAAGCCTCTTATCTCTTCCTTCTCCCCCCCCCCCCACCATTGCCCCAGACAGCAGGCTCCAAGCAGCAGGGAATCATTGCACAGAGATCCCACAGCCCCTGGGAGAGACACACTCACCACCCTGCTCCATGTCCACAATCCTCTAACAGCAGGCTGTGCATTGCGGGAATGTAATTTTACGAGCCAGTGCCCAGCAACGACTTCAATGAGTTCTAATCTCCAGAGACTAAAACTCCCAGGGCAAGTTACTTCTGAGTAGTAACTTGCCCTGGGAGATTTAGTCTCTGGAGATAGGAACTCGGAGATTTAGGATCCTTGCAGTCTGTTCTGCGGTCCTAAGAAAGAGGGAAGCAGCTGCGCTGGGCAAATTTCAAATCCTCCTCGAAGCGATTGACGGGGATTTCAATGTTTCGTGCCACCCACCCCTCGCTTCAGTGCCTGGACCTAGGGAGATTCATAAAGGGGCCCCCGGCTGGGTCCGGGCCCTCGGCCCAGGTCCGATCCCACCGACTGGTCAGTCCGCCCCTGGGGGCTTCTTATAGACTAAGCATTGCCTTATTCCCATGGCTGGGAAACATTTCATTTCTGAATTCACGCACATCATTATAAAGCGTATACAGGTTATAATCAGCAATATATGGACTTACTTACAAGAAGGCCGCTCACTCCCAGGACCCTCGGGCTGGATCTCCTCTCTGGATTCACCAGGCAGATCTGCTGCCTCACAGGGCTCAGGACACAAAGGACAGAAGTGATGGAACTACAGAGGATAAAGGAGTGCAGGAGTTACGTATTAGGGATAGACCGATATCACTTTTTAGACCTATTATCGGCAGCCTTTCAGGCCGATATCCAATATCCGGTGCCAAAATTCTGTACAATTAAATTTTTGAAAAGGAAAAGGAAAAAAAAATTCTCCACAAATGTGACGTCACCTGAGCATGTTTAATAAAAATTTGAACATTACAACAACTGAGAAAAGGGGGCGTCATCGGACGATGAAGCGCGCGGTCACATGGAGTAGTAGCTCCCGCAGCCTGTGCTTGTTTTTACAGACCTGTGGCTTCTTTGGGGTACCCCAAGGCGATCCATCGCCAAAACTTGGTGGGAAACACTTGCCTGCACCCTGAAGGCGCCTCCCAAGGCTCAACGAGTGCTGGATCTGCCGAAATCCGAAAAGACCGCGGCAGAGAGGCCCAAGATGGCGGCTCCCCACAGCATGGGCCCTCACATGCACTAGATGCTGCGGATCTGACTCCACTCCAGCTGTTTGACTTTCTACCTCCATCAAAGAGCAGGCTGCATGTTGTGCTGCAAGAACTCCGCATGACCATCCAGGCGGATATTAAAGAGGCACTGTAGGAGCTGAGGCGTAAAGTCCAGGACATGGGTAAGTGAACAGACACACTTGAAACTAAGGCGGACGACCTTTGCCTTGCCCACAATGATCTAGTGCAGTGGTTCCCGGCCGTGGTCCTCAAGTACCCCCAACAGGTCATATTTTCCAGATATCCAAAGCACAGCACAGGTGATATGATTTGCTGCTCAGTGATTGCAGGATTCAGTCTTCATTTCCCCAAGGTAATCCTTAAAACCTGGCCTGTTGGGAGTACTTGAGGATCGCGGTTGGGAACCACTGATCTAGTGGATAGACATCAGGCCTTACAAGCGACTCATGAATCCCTGGCGCTTAAGATGGCTGAAATTAAGGACCGCTCGCGCCGCAATAATATTTGAGAGGCATCCTGGAGGCAGTCGCCCTTGCGAATCTGCAACCGTATCTTTTGGAGCCTTTTCATATTTTAATGCCTGCTGCCACGCCACATGATCATTTGCTGGACCGAGCACACCGTCTCCCGCGAGAAAAAAATCTACCCTCCTCGTGGCCCGAGATGTTATTGTGCGGGTGCACTTCTTTCATGTTAAAGACACTTTAACCATGGCCTCTGCCATCCCCGTACGCGGACATATCCTTTTTTGCTGACTTGTCGGTGCAGACCATGTCTAAACACAATGA
>CM019068.1:149931873-150125122 GCA_009667805.1 Leptobrachium leishanense | reverse complement strand
CATTTTCAGCAGTCATATTTATTTTTTTCTGCACTAGGTATTTTTATAGAAGACAAAGGCCATGTCGACGTCCACCCAGCGCAATTTTTTTTGCGCGCAGCGTTAAGCGTTATCGCGCGACAATTAACGGTGATATTACGATCCGAATGCATTTTCTCATCCGTCCGAAAATAACGTTCGTTAAAACGACGCGCAAAACGAAGAGTAATACGCACGCAGTAATGTAGAGCACGTAAATCAGCGTGCGTTTTTTTTTTTTCCGGGATTCAGCCAATCAGAATTAAGTACCTTAATTGACATCAATTTACCTTAATTGACTCACTTCAGTTTTTGCGCCTGTTAAAGTAAATCTGGGTATATATGCTGCAGCAATAATGCTGGTTAATAATGGTGTTTTTCGTTTCGGCCAGAACGTTCCGATTTGCAGTTACCACCAGCTTTTTAAAGACGTTAAAATTATGCGCGCAAACGTCGTTCGTAAAAAGATGCGCATCGATTGTAATACCATCCGCATACCAGCGCACGAACAAATTTGTGCTCACAATGTTAAGTAAAGGACGCGCACAGTTCATCACACTCGCGCAGGTCCATCCGCGTTAGACGAGAACGCGCATCGTTTGTGCGAACGTTGTAATACGACGTTCAGCGCAAAGGGTTTTGCCCCTCATGCAAATGCGCATTTGCGCACGCAAAACCAAATGCGTGAGGAATGTAATATGGGCCTAAATTTTTGATTCCCAATTTTTTTATTCTATAACAGACTTTATTATTTTTTTAAGGGACCTGTTCTATTCTTTACACACGTTTTGATGCATTTTTATTGGTTTAAACACCTATTACAAGAATAGCAGAGTTCAGTTTTTTTTTTCCCTGCAGTCAGTCTCCCGGGGTCGTCCATAGCCGCTTGCAGTGGACGACCCAGGAAGACCGCCGTGCTACGACCTAGGTTGTCCGTAGTTTGACAACACAGTCTGTCGTCAGACTATGGATCCATTGGATGGCTAGCCTTAAACTTACTTTGCCTCCGTGCTGCCTGCGCAGCCAATGACTACACACTGCGCAGGCAGCCCGGACGCAAAGTAAGTTTGTCTCATGATGGTAATGGTACATGCAGTATGGTGGTGTTAAATAAGGGATGAGGTGGGAGCTGTTCCAGCCAGGAGAAAAAAAAAAAAAAAACTTTTTTTTCCTCCAATGGATTATACTTTATTTGTACAGCATGATGACCTCTGGCTTTTTTTTTTTTTTAATCTCAGAAGCTATTCATTCTATTTCTTTGCATGGCTAGAGAGTGAGTAGTTTCTGAGAAATAAAAGCCAGAGGTTGTCATGTAGTACAAATAACGTGTAGTCCATTGAAAGCAAAAAAAAAAAGGAAATAAAAAGCCTCTTATCTCTTCCTTCTCCCCCCCCCCCCACCATTGCCCCAGACAGCAGGCTCCAAGCAGCAGGGAATCATTGCACAGAGATCCCACAGCCCCTGGGAGAGACAGACTCACCACCCTGCTCCATGTCCACAATCCTCTAACAGCAGGCTGTGCATTGCGGGAATGTAATTTTACGAGCCAGTGCCCAGCAACGACTTCAATGAGTTCTAATCTTCAGAGACTAAAACTCCCAGGGCAAGTTACTTCTGAGTAGTAACTTGCCCTGGGAGATTTAGTCACTGGAGATAGGAACTCGGAGATTTAGGATCCTTGCAGTCTGTTCTGCGGTCCTAAGAAAGAGGGAAGCAGCTGCGCTGGGCAAATTTCAAATCCTCCTCGAAGCGATTGACGGGGATTTCAATGTTTCGTGCCACCCACCCCTCGCTTCAGTGCCTGGACCTAGGGAGATTCATAAAGGGGCCCCCGGCTGGGTCCGGGCCCTCGGCCCAGGTCCGATCCCACCGACTGGTCAGTCCGCCCCTGGGGGCTTCTTATAGACTAAGCATTGCCTTATTCCCATGGCTGGGAAACATTTCATTTCTGAATTCACGCACATCATTATACAGCGTATACAGGTTATAATCAGCAATATATGGACTTACTTACAAGAAGGCCGCTCACTCCCAGGACCCTCGGGCTGGATCTCCTCTCTGGATTCACCAGGCAGATCTGCTGCCTCACAGGGCTCAGGACACAAAGGACAGAAGTGATGGAACTACAGAGGATAAAGGAGTGCAGGAGTTACGTATTAGGGATAGACCGATATCACTTTTTAGACCTATTATCGGCAGCCTTTCAGGCCGATATCCAATATCCGGTGCCAAAATTCTGTACAATTAAATTTTTGAAAAGGAAAAGGAAAAAAAAATTCTCCACAAATGTGACGTCACCTGAGCATGTTTAATAAAAATTTGAACATTACAACAACTGAGAAAAGGGGGCGTCATCGGACGATGAAGCGCGCGGTCACATGGAGTAGTAGCTCCCGCAGCCTGTGCTTGTTTTTACAGACCTGTGGCTTCTTTGGGGTACCCCAAGGCGATCCATCGCCAAAACTTGGTGGGAAACACTTGCCTGCACCCTGAAGGCGCCTCCCAAGGCTCAACGAGTGCTGGATCTGCCGAAATCCGAAAAGACCGCGGCAGAGAGGCCCAAGATGGCGGCTCCCCACAGCATGGGCCCTCACATGCACTAGATGCTGCGGATCTGACTCCACTCCAGCTGTTTGACTTTCTACCTCCATCAAAGAGCAGGCTGCATGTTGTGCTGCAAGAACTCCGCATGACCATCCAGGCGGATATTAAAGAGGCACTGTAGGAGCTGAGGCGTAAAGTCCAGGACATGGGTAAGTGAACAGACACACTTGAAACTAAGGCGGACGACCTTTGCCTTGCCCACAATGATCTAGTGCAGTGGTTCCCAGCCGTGGTCCTCAAGTACCCCCAACAGGTCATATTTTCCAGATATCCAAAGCACAGCACAGGTGATATGATTTGCTGCTCAGTGATTGCAGGATTCAGTCTTCATTTCCCCAAGGTAATCCTTAAAACCTGGCCTGTTGGGAGTACTTGAGGATCGTGGTTGGGAACCACTGATCTAGTGGATAGACATTAGGCCTTACAAGCGACTCATGAATCCCTGGCGCTTAAGATGGCTGACATTAAGGACCGCTCGCGCCGCAATAATATTTGGGAGGCATCCTGGAGGCAGTCGCCCTTGCGGATCTGCAACCGTATCTTTTGGAGCCTTTTCAGATTTTAATGCCTGCTGCCACGCCGCATGATCATTTGCTGGACCGAGCACACCGTCTCCCGCGAGCAAAAAATCTACCCTCCTCGTGGCCCGAGATGTTATTGTGCGGGTGCACTTCTTTCATGTTAAAGAGGCTTTAACGACGGCGTCCACAAAGTCCATGCCTCTGCCATATCCTTTTTTGCTGACTTGTCGGTTGCTGACCATGTCTAAACACAATGAATTCCCGTCTCTTACCAAGCTTCTCCGCAATCATAAACTGGCGTATCGCTGGGGCGTAGCCACAAAGCTCCTTGTATAGCGAGATGATGTTTTGCACGTTATCCCTGATGTCACCACTGGATTACAATTCCTGAAGGAGTGGAACATCCTGACTGACTTCACAACTCCCTGCGAGCCTTCCTCCTCTCTATTTAAGGTCTCGCCGGAATGGCACAGTGTCTGCCCAAAGTGATTGACCACCGCCATACACCGTTCCCTCGCCACTTCACCCTGCCTTACTGGATAGCCTTCCTGCTCTGCTCACATTTGGCTACTCACGCCCGCCATTGTCTAGCGGGAGACCTACCGGGACTGGAATGATGACAACCCCTGCTCCACTGTACCCGCTTTCTTCGATTTGTCCCCACGTCTTGAAAGTTTCCTCTCCTTGGATGCCTTGGAACTCTCTATATGTTTGTTGCAGTGCCTGTTACCTGCACTGCAAGCAGACAGCAGATCGTCGTCCTTCTGCTACCCCTCCACGAGGTTTCCTTGAACTCTTTTGGCACAATTTTTTACTTTGTTTGGCAAGACTCCGTTTCGCTGCATTTTCATGATGCAGTGTTGTTTTTTAATGTTTTGTCTTTTGTTTTTCTCAGTCTGGTGTGTTGCTCACAAGGTCCCCATTTCCGTCTGCCCCTTATTCTCCGATCCTTCCTGTCATATCTGCCGTAGTTACACAGGAGCCATGCCTGCCTACCCATGAGTGAGCCTCAGTTCCAGGTTTTTTCCATGAATGTTAGGGGTTAAATGTTCCGTATAAACGTCATGCTTTGTCTCGTGATCTCCATAAAACTGTCAGGACTCACCCGCGGATCCCCCCCCCCGACTCCACCAAGCAGCCGTCCGCCTGGCGGTTCCCAGCGATGTCCACACTCCCCAGAGCCGCCAGAGCCGTCACGGTCAAGCTACTCGTCCGATGTAGCGCATGGTGGCGGCACACTCTCCAGATGCGTCCTAGATCAGAGCTAACCCCAACTTTTACTGGGTCTGTCCACCGTCCTGCACGCCGAGGGGCATGTCCAAACGCAGCTTGTGGCAGCGGCAGCCAGGGTCCCAGGCTGGGGGGCGTGATTGGGTGGCTCCTAAGGAATCCTGAGACACGTACCTCCGCAACCATCACTCACCTTCTGCCATACAAGGGTATGGGAAGGTGGAGAAAGATGGAGCCAGGTCTTGATTGCAGACGTGGCATCCTATTTAAACCCCATTTCCCACAGCTAAGATGCTTGATTGTTGTTTCTTCTTAGAGTACCCATCTGGCGTTTCTACTGATTGATTGTGTATGACCCTCCTGACCACGAAACCTGCCGCCCCGACCGACCCTTTGCCTGAAACTTTGATCACCCTTTGCCATCTGATTTGGTTTATCCACCTGGAATCCAACTCCCATCACTCCAAGCCTACCAGGTACTGCATACTGAGCTCCAGCCGTATGGTATACCCTGACAAAGACTAAACCCGCGATTGCTTGCTTACAGGAGACGCATTTTTGTGTGACTCGAACTCCGCACCTTAAATTTGTTATGTATCCTATTTGTTATCATTCCACTGCCCAGACGAAATCCAAAGGTGTCTCCATCCTTTTTCATAGGGACTGGGCCTTTACATGCTCAGCTCAGTACGCTGATCCCCTGGTCCGCCTTTTGATTTTGGTGGCTACAATGAATGAACTGCCGATTACTGTTGCCCATCTATACCTCCCCAACGACAACTCCAAGAGCTTTCTCAGGAAGGCGTATAACAGAGTGAAAGCTATGTTGGCAAGGACCCTTTTTCTCCTCTGGGAAGCTGATATAACTTGTTAAGCTACGTGCACCTTGTTTGAGCACCTCATTTCTCTTTTTGTTTTTGTGTTAGTAGAATGTAGTTTGCTTATGTGTATTGGAAAACGATATTTGGTTCACATGCCTTTTGTAACTTATGACTTTGCATGACCCTTTCCGTTATTTAAAACCTCGTGCCTACTGTCTGGCATTTTGTATGTATGCGAACCTCAAAAACTTTTACATGGGAAAAAAAAAAACCAGAAAAATAAAGTGCTAGCAAAATAACCTAAATAGCTTTCCAGAACACAGAAAAATGGCAAAAAAAACCTTATAAACATCACACATGAAATGCCATTACTAGAAAGATAAACATTATTTTGGGTAAAGGAATCACAGTGCTCAGTGTGAGGGGTGAAAATAATAAAAACTCACAGTAATGTGCGCTGTGTATGCACAGATCACAGAGCTCCACAGCAGTAAAACTATCACTCATACACACCGCGTATTTGTAACAGATCTCTGTGCCCGGACAGGGTCACATCTGTCAAATGCGGCTTCCTCGCTGGACACCCAGTTTCTCTTCGTGACTCTCACACCTTTCTCTAGTACCTTAGCCGCAGCTTAAGGCCCGGTGCATGTAGAGAGTAGTGATGAGCCGAACACCCCCGTGTTCGGTTCGCATTCGAACAATTTCAAACGTTCGAACTCGAACACGAACCGAACTCAATGCAAGTCAATGGGACTCGAAAATTCGATTTTTAGAGTGCCCTCCAAGAGGGCATATATGCAAGATATTTGCCATAAAACGTGTATGCGGGTCCGGGTAGTGCCCTGGGGGACAGGAAACAAGTACAAAAAGTTAAAAAAACAAACGTTTTTAAAGGAACAGTGAGTTTTCCATGAAATAAAGGTTAAGAATAAAAACGAAAAAAATTCCTTCAAATATCGTGCCTAGGAGGTCCCCATAACCTGCCCGTGAAGTGGCAGATTTGTAGGATGTATAAAAACATTTAAAAACAAAAAAATTAGATTTAAAATGATTGTAAACGGTTTTCCTTTAATCTATTCATAAACAACTGCTTGGGGCGGCAGCCTGTATGAAAAGAGGAGACATTTTAGGACACGCAGAACAAGTTTAGTGATTCTTTGGCTAAATTATGGTGAAACTTATGCAGGCTTTGGATGAAAGTACCTGCAGAGCTGACAGAATTTCTGGCCCGGTGTGGCTCCTGTCCTCTAAACAAACCAGCTCAAGCACAGTATGGCATCTTTTTTGCTTGAGCCATTGCGTAGCCCCTGCCACGCGTCAGTTTAACTGCCACTTCGCCAGCGACAGAGAAGGAGGAAGAGGTGGTGGAGCAGACAGACCTCATACAAGCAGCTTTCTGGAGGCGTGATGGATGAACAAGCTCCAGCACAGAGCCCCGTCCTGGATCCCTCCCAGCTGCAATCAGTTACCCAGTGTGCCGTGAAGGAAATGTAACGGCCCTGTCCATGCTTGCTGGACCACGTGTCTAAAGTCATGTGCAGCTTGCTGCTGACTGCCTTTCCCAAGGACTCCATAACATTGTCTTCCACTTGCTGGAATGGGCTTCCGTGAAAAGAAATGGCGTTTTGGAACCTGCCACTGTGGTACAGCACATTCAGAAAATTCACGGAAGGGAGCAGAGTCCACCAGCTGGAAAGGCAGCAGTTGTAATGCGAGTAATTTTGCTAAGCTGGCATTTAGATGCTGTGTTTGGGACTATATTTTTTCTTACGCTGCAGCAGCTGGGGCAATGTAATCTGACTGCGTAAATCTTCAGCTGATGGGATGCTGTCACATTCTGAGGAAGGACCTGGTACACCCATTACTGTAGCATCATCCCTGTCAGTGGAGGTTGTAGGCAATAACATGGCATGACATATAGTGGGGGTAGAGACAGATGAGGAGGAGGACCTATGCAAAGTGTTGTGCCAACGGGATGCGTGGCAGGTGGTCATATGACGCCTCAAGCACGTGGTACCCAAGCGTGGGATGTCTTTCCCACGCTTGATCCTCATCTGACATAGATAACAAATAGCAACGGTGCGGTGTCCTGCACATTTCTTAAAGAACTCCCAGACAGCAGACTTCCTGTACATGTGCTTTGAGACAACAGTGCTCTGCACCTGAGCAGCTGTGACTTCTGATGCCTTGGACTGGCTACAGTTGGTCACAGGACGTTCTGCCTCATTTTTGTTGTGCCTCCTCCTCCCTTGACTCCTCTGTTCGATCAGGCACCCAGGTGGAGTCAATGACCTCATCATTGTCATCACCCCCTATATCCTCGTCACTGGAGCCAACTTGGCAGTATGCTGCAGCTGCTGGGGCAACATGAGTGCCAGTTATTTGTGTGTCACTGGCACCCCCTTCCTCTAGGTTGATTATACTCCCTTCCTCAACCTCAGAGTTTGAATCAGAGCACTGTAGTTGCTGCGCATCCTCAAACAGCGTGTCACTGTCATGGTAGTCAAACAATTCAGCTGACTCCTCCGTGTGTGATAGTGAGGCTACGGCAGGAGTAGCTGTGGACATGGAGGCTGCATTAGATGTTTTGGCAGCTGAGGTGGACTGTAAACCACTACAAGCCTGGCTGGCAGAGGACTCTGAGGAGGAGGATGGCCTGGTTAGCCAATCCTGCAAATCATCTATATATTGCTGCTGCTTAAGACCGCCAGCACCAGTTAGAAAGGACAAGCGTGCCCCTGCAGAGGATGCACCACATCCACGACGACCAGAAGCACAGCCTCCAGACACAGAGGCTGCTTGTCCTCTTATCTGTTTCTGGGAGCGTCTGCCTGTCCTTTTTGGTCTTTCGGACATGGTGAGTGATATATAGATTAAATATATACAGAACTCTGATTCAACTCCGTTATAAAAATTGGAGATCTGCAGAACTCTGATTCAACTGTGTTATCTAGATTAAAGATTTCAAGAACTCTGGTATAACTCAGTGAGACACCCTGATAGCTGGCAGCCAGTGACAAGACAGAGATTAAAATTCCCAGAAACCACCTATAAATCAGTGAGACCCCCTGATGGGTGGCAGTGACAAGACACAGATTACAATTCCCAGATATCTTGTAGAAGTGAGACACCCCAATAGCTGCTGGCAGTAAGAACACACAGATTACAACAATTCCCAGATATCTTGTAGAAGTGAGACCCCCCAATAGGTGCTGGCACTGAGAAGCCACACTAACAGAACAATCTCCTCTCAAAAAACACGTGCTGGGGGCTGTGTGAAGCCTTATATAGTGTGCTAAGGGACTTAGCTCTGTGAGCCCATGATTGGGCAAAATTTGCCCAATCAGGACTCTGAGCCGTGATTGGCATAGTCTTGCACCTGACCTGTGGTCAGGTGCAAGGCTGTAGCCAATTACAAGCTTCAGGTCAGTGGAAAAGTGCATTGTGGTCCATTGTGGGCTAACTCAAACCGAACACGCAGAAATGTTCAGAGTTCGGCGAATAGCCGAACGGCCGATGTTCGATGCGAACTCCAAACAGTTCAAACCAAACAGCTCATCCCTAGTAGAGAGCCTGGCTAGCACCAGGGATCAAGCAGGTGAGTATTGTAGCTGCCGGAGGGGAACGCTGGCCGCGTGCTTTTCATGCACGCAGCCAGCTTCCCCAGCGTTCGATGGGGGCATGTCCATGTGAGCTGGGGCAATATCGATGAGAGCTGGGGGCAATATCCGTGAGAGCTGGGGGGCAATATCCGTAAGAGCTGGGGGCAAAATCCATGTGAGCTGGGGGCAAAATCCATGTGAGCTGGGGGCAATATCCATGTGAGCTGGGGGCAATATCCATGTGAGCTGGGGCAATATCCATGTGAGCTGGGGGCAATATCCATGTGAGCTGGGGGCAAATCCAGGAGAGCTGGGGGCAATCCATGTGAGCTGGGGCATATCCATGTGAGCTAGGGGCATATCCATGTGAGCTGGGGGCAAATCCATGAGAGCTGGGGGCAATATCCATGAGAGCTGGGGGCAAATCCGTGAGAGCTGGGGGCAATCCATGTGAGCTGGGGGCAAATCCGTGAGAGCTGGGGCATATCCGTGAGAGCTGGGGGCAAATCCGTGAGAGCTGGGGGCATATCCGTGAGAGCTGGGGCATATCCGTGTGAGCTGGGGGCAAATCCATGAGAGCTGGGGGCAAATCCATGAGAGCTAGGGGCAAATCCATGAGAGCTGGGGGCAATATCCATGAGCTGGGGGCAATATCCATGAGCTGGGGGCAATATCCATGAGAGCTGGGGGCAATATCCATGAGAGCTGGGGCATATCCATGTGAGCTGTGGGAAAAATCCGTGAGAGCTGGGGGCATATCCGTGAGAGCTGGGGGCATATCCGTGAGAGCTGGGGGCATATCCGTGAGAGCTGGGGCATATCCATGAGAGCTGGGGGCATATCCATGAGAGCTGGGGGCATATCCATGTGAGCTGGGGATATTCTGCATATATCTCGGGGGGGATATATACATGTGAGCTGGGGGCATTTTTATATGAGGTCTGTTCTTATTGGAAAGCAGTCACATAACATAAAATAAAAGTATCGGTACTCGGTATCGGTGAGTACTTTTTAAAAAAGTATCGGTACTCGTACTTAAAAAAGTGGTATCGGTGCATCCCTAGAGAGCAGGTACTAATACAGAGATCACACTATACAGAGAGAAGGTACAAAAAAAACACCAAAACCCTGCATCTAGAATTGTAGATACAGGGTGACTTTAACAAAGGAAAGAGCAGGAAAACAATATAAAACATCAGGCCCGCACCTCCCATATACATTTCTAAGCCCATGTACTTTGAATCCAAAGTGACGTACATCACAGTATTGCTGTGAGTTTTATTGCCGTGTAGCAATATGATACACTCATACACACCGCACATTACTGCGAGTTTTATTGCTTTGGAGCTCTGTTATACGATCAAAAACACCACACATTACTGTGAGTTTTACTGCTGTGCAACACTCATACCCACTGCATATTAAGTCTCAGTCTCAGACTGAGGAGGCCGATAAGGAATCGGTGAAACGCGTCTGTTTTTACAACGTTGATTTTATTATTTTATTTCTCTTAAATAGTAAAGTGTATTTTCTCCCTTTATTATTGCCCCAGTCTTGATTATTCAAGGTGGAGAAGAGCAGCAGCGGAAGAGGAGATTCAGTGCTCACTTGAAAACACGGATTGCCTACAATCTGGTGTCTAGTTATAGGCACTGGAGCATGTGAGTACCATCCATTTATTCACTACTACTGATGTTCTAGTGAGGATAATATGCGCAATCTGTATGGTTTTTCCTTTCTTTTGAGCCTGGATCGCACACATTAAAGGTAAAAACGACAAGGGAGAATCAGTGCTCTCTTAAGACACTGGCTGCGCTTATACTGGTGTCTGGTCATGGACACCGGAATTTGTGAGTAAGAGTCCATCTTTTATTATATTTGGAACACCTACAAGGATAATTTGCAACAATTGCGCTTAAAAGCCGCTGGGCCGTGGAGGCTGCGATGCTGCCTCGGGCCTGCGAGATCTCGCGGAAGCACGTCACAGCATGTCACTGCCCTGCAACCGGTTGGTAATGTGGCCACCCGTAGAGGAATGCTTTCCAAATGCTTTTATATGCATCCGGCCAACTTCCCCAGTGTCTGTCTGAGGTCTGTATACTTGAGTGGGTGTATCTAGTCTGAGGTCTGTATATCTTTAACTTTAAATTTAGGGCAGTTATTACAATGGTTAGGCACTGAATGGTCCATTTTTCTGATATTATTATAATGCTCCAGACTTCCAGTTGACGATGGACCATTCCAGACGGATTCTGGAACATTATAATAATATCAGAAAGAACATGGACCATTCAGTGCCTAACCATTGTAATAACTGCCCTAAATTTAAAGTTAAACATTTTAAATGGGTGGTTAAGCCGGACTGGATAGGAGGGGAATTTATAAAAATTCTGGCTATAAAGGGGAGGCTAGGTGGATTTATAAAATTAACATCTGGCCAAAAAATGGTATGAATGTAGATATGGATCTAGCTTACTGTTTGTAGCACTCTTTGGTGGAATAGGGGTTAAAATCCCCGTCTAGCCACGTCGCTGAGCGCACTCAGTGCTGCTATGGAGGATCAAGCTTTGCAGCCTCGCCAACGCGCGTCCTAGTGCATCGATGGGGAGGCTTGGATAACGGACGCTTGTTGAGCACACATTTCCTGCGCTGCACAAGCGTGTAACCGGCCCTGTTGTGCTGCGATGGACGCCGGTAAGCACGTCGATACGTGCGCACCTAGTGCGCTCATCTGACGCCAGCCTTACCAGTATTGGCAAATGAGGCATTTCAAGATGAAACGTATAGATCAAGACTTAAGCATTTGGAGAAGATGCAAGCCCCGTGCATGCGCACAAGACGGTACAACTAGGTTGGTACGCAAGCGCGTGAGACGGAATCGTGCATATAATGATCTAGTATGAATCTGCTGAAAATAAGGATATATAATGTGCCTGGGTCGTATAATAAAATGTTACCTCAAATCACATTTAAACATGAGGAGCACAAAACGATCAAAATGAGCTCAGCACTCAGGGGTGAAATGGCTCAGCAGTGAAGGGGGTAAAGTAATTGGGGGGGGGGTAAGGCATTTTTGTTTTCGTTTCAGTTTTTGGCCAAATCCATTCTGAGTTCTTGGTTTCATTCCAAATTTTTCATTTCTGTGCATCGCTAGTGGAAGCAGCTCAGCCATGGACACAGCCCACTGTGCGCTCAGACACAATCACTGGAACCTGTATACATGACGTGTAATCACTAGTGTGTATGAGCTATAAACATGCTCTATATAGGGTGAAATCATTATACTGTACATAGGGGGTATCAGTATATTATGCATGGGGGTGTATCAGTGTATATGAGGGTGTATTAGGTTAGATGTAGGAGATATGTATATATATTGAGTGGGGTATCAGTATTCGCTGCGCGCTGTGACCCTGTGAGGATCTCAGGCTGTCAGGGCAGTGTTTATAGGGGCTTGGATATCAGTATACTCTGATGCATTGGGTTTCTCAGGCTGTTTAGTCAGGAGGGGACACTCCTGGGTATAAAAGAAAGGTGAATACAAAGCTCCATACCAGTCATTCTGGTCAGGGGGTGATTGTCACACAGGGGCTTCTTATAGACTAAGCATTGCCTTATTCCCATGGCTGGGAAACATTTCATTTCTGAATTCACACACATCATTATACAGCGGATACAGGTTATAATCAACAATATATGGATTTACTTACAAGAAGGCCACTTACTCCCAGGACACTCAGGCTGGATCTCCTCTCTGGATTCACCAGGCGGATCTGCTGCCTCACAGGGCTCAGGACACAAAGGACAAAGGGGATGGAGCTACAGGGGATAAAGGAGAGTGCAGGAGTTACATATAATCCTACATCAATACAAACAAGTGTGAAAAAAGAGAAAACATAACTAACACCAGAGAACAACAAGGAAGAAGAGAATAGCCGCAGCAGTTCCTGATTCAGTATGAGGAGGTTTGTTTCGCCGTCCTCCTCGCTCTAGGCCTAAATAGCACTTTATATCCATGTTTGTGTTCCAGTCCTCGCTCTCATCTTGTAAGGGACTCAGGTCCGGAGATGGCTGCCATCTTGAGCCAGGCAGCCATCTTGTTCAGAACATTGGTTCACGTGAATATAAATAGTAGATATTAGCTGAAATTAGGATGTAGCTTGCATAGATTCTTTGGAATGTGTTAAACTAACAGGCAAAGCAATTAAACTAACGATATCCGGGCCGATCCTGGCACGAAGTGACAGGATGAGAAAATAGTTACTTCAAGGTCAGAGAGCTAGGGTCCGAACAAAGGGAAGTGTGAAAACCAGACGAGGCCTTATCTAGGACAATAAACCAGTCCTAGGGAGGTGGGCATGAGCAGGATCCAGAGAAAGTGGTAAATCCTCGATTGTCAAAATACCATGAAGTCTGCCAATTTATGACCAATTTATGGAATGTCTTTGTATTCGGCCATGGGAGGTACAGACCCACGTGGGGTGGGATAGTGTCACCGTGGGGTGGGCTAATTGGGATGTACCTAATTATGTATAAAACACCATGTCGGAATGTAATCTGGGCTCAATCCTTGCGATTCAATCCGGACTGAGTGGTGACGTCACAATAAAGTTTGCCTTTCCTGAAGAGACTCGTGTCCAGTCAATCCTTGTCCGTGCCGGCCCGGCCTACTTCCGAGTGAACCAGGTGGATTCCGGTAACAATCTCAGCTCAGCAGAGCCATTATGTGTAATGCAGGGACAGGGCGCGGCCTGAGCCTCACCATAGGGATGGAGGAAGCCAGGAATTCACTGATATTTCGGCCCCTGAATTATATCGTCCGAAAATTATATTTTTGGCTTTCGGCTATAAGAAATAATGGCTAAATGATCAGCTGAGATCAAGGCCCCTAGCTAACAGTGAGCAAGAGTTATTAGGATGCTGCTTGTCTGCTGCTCAGTTAGTGGCTGCGGGTGCAGGCGCTTCCATCGCAGCGCTGGTTTTAAAAGGACACTGTCGTTCACTCGTGCAATACAAATGAAAACCACAGTATAAAACACATGCAGCTGAGTTTTTTATCCTTTGTTTGAAGTAATTGCATATAAAAAAAAAAAACTACGTTTATTTTTTCCTTATCAGTACCAGGAAGACAGCTTAGAGAGAGGATGCAAACCTGTGTCTCCCCTTATGAAAGTTACTGCAATAAACGCATGTTGAACCCAGCTCACTGTGTTCTTTGGATCTCATGACAGTGCTCATCTTGTTTCAACGCGATTTGAAGTCATGTTTTATTGTAGGACCCAGACAAATGATATATCCATATTTTCAGAAGACTCTGCAGATTCATAATATATCATTATTATATGTATACGTCATGTCCTGTCAGAATGCTATAACAAAAAATGTAGAAAATATTGGATCAAGCCTTGCAGCGCTGAGTGCACTAACTGTATTCAGTGAGGTCGCCAGACAGGCATCAGAGTGGAAGGAACGTCCACTCTCACAGACGTTCCTTCCTTCTGCAGAGCAGCCCTCAAAATTTCCACTCGCCTGCTCGCGTTTTGCGAGTGGAAATTAAGTGCTGGCGGGTGAAACTGCACACGCAGGCAGCATGATAAATTCTATCGTGCTGCCTGCGCTGCGTATTCAGCCGGCGGCCGTGTTTTTTTTTTTTCTTCAGGCCAGTCGACATGCTCAGGGTCAGCCAGTCTGCTTTTTTTTTTTTCCCAGCAAAATGGGACTTGGTCTGAGTCATTTCCTGGGACTGGGGGGGTTGCAAATTCTCTCACCCGTGTCTCCTTTACCAGACCTTACTGCAGCACGCTGGATCTTGCTCCTTCACGCTGGGCCCCTTATCTTCTGGGCACAGCGTGAAGGATAATCTCCGCCCCCTCATTCTACTACTCTCCAGGTCAGATAAGCGGAAGGGGGGAATGAAATAAATGACAGGGGGGTGAAATGGAGAGAAAAAGATGAATTGGGGGGGCGGAGAGAAATGAAATTGAGGATGAATTGGGGGGAGAAATGAAAGATGAAGTGGGGGGAAGAAATGAAATGGAAAGAAAGATGAAGTGGGGGGAAAAATGAAATGGAGAGAGATGAATTGGGGGGGGGAGAAATGAAATGGAGAGAGATGAATTGAGGGGGAGAAATGAAACGGAGAGAGATGAATTGGGGAGAGAAATGGAGAGAGATGAAATGGGTGAGAAATGGAGAGAGATGAATTGGGGAGAGAAATGAAATGGAGTGAGATGAATTGGGGGCGAGAAATGGAAAGCGATGAATTGGGGGAGAGAAATGAAATGGAAAGAAAGATGAATTGGGGGAGAGAAATGAAATGGAGAGAGATGAATGAAGAGAGAGAAATGAAATGGGGAGAGATGAATTGGGAGAGAAATGAAAGCGATGAATTGGGGGAGAGAAATGAAATGGGGAGAGAGAAATTAATTTGAGAGAGATGAATTGGGAAAAATAAATTAATTAAAAGGGAGGGAGAAATTAATTCAAGTGGGGAGTTAGGCAACTGTTTTTGCTTTTTCAAACATGCTACATACATTCTAAATGTATTCAGTATTCAGCTCATGGATACTGCCCCAGCTCACCTCTTTGCGCGACGTCTTTGGCTCCCTGTGAGCTTCCGGCGGCATGGAGCTTGGGCGCTCGCCTGGGGGAACCACGTGACAAGCCGCGAGAACGCGGCTGTACACGTGGTTCCCCCTGCGAGTGCCCAAAATTCCATGCCGCAGGAAGCTTACAGATAGCCATAGATATAAATATATATATATATATATATAGATAACTAGACACAGAAATGGGTATGTCAACCTGTGACACCCAGCTCACATGGGTATAGTGCCCCCAGCTCACCTGGGTATATAGCACCCCCCAGCTCACCTGGGTACATAGTGCCCCCAGCTCACACACATGGGAATATAGTGCCCCAGCTCACATGGGTATATAGTGCCCCCAGCTCACATGGGTATATAGTGCCCCCAGCTCACATGGGTATATAGTGCCCCCAGCCCACATGGGTATATAGTGCCCCCAGCTCTCATGGGTATATAGTGCCCCCTGCTCACATGGGTATATAGTGCCCCAGCGCACATGGATATATTGCCCCAGCTCTCGTTGGTATATATTGCCTGCAGCTCTCGTGGGTATATATTGCCTGCAGCTCTCGTGGGTATATATTGCCCCAGCTCTCATGGGTATATAGTGCCCCCAGCTCTCATTGGTATATATTGTCCCCAGCTCTCATGGGTATATAGTGCCCCCAGCTCTCATGGGTATATTTGCCCTCAGGCTCTTACCTCCGCCGGCCGGCCGGCGTTCTTCTCCATGAGGCGAGCGGCCGCCAGCATGCAGCTTGGCCGCTTTCCAGGAACCACCTGACCAGCGCAGCCGAGTTCTTGCGAGAGGATCTCGTGCGCTGGTCAGGTGGTTCCTATTCCATGCGAGCGGCAAAGCTGCAAGCCAGCGGCCGCTCGCAGGGAGAGGAACGGCTGGCGCTGCTCCCAGATTCCGGCGCTGATTGCCGGAATCTGGTGGCGACGCTGGCCCCCCTCCAGTGGCGGAATGCCAGGGCCCGGTCGCAAGTGCGACCGCTGCGACCCTGGTACTTCCGCCACTGGGTTGCAGAGATATGGGGATCCAAAGGTCCCACATATCTCCCCATAGGGAATCCCCTGCCATTTTTTTTATTTTATACAGCAGGTGGATGTAATTCTTGTATGTTGTATTGGAGCAAAAGGAGAGGAGAGTGCTTACAGACGATTGATTATCGTGATCACATGATTACTATGGTGACGCGATATACATAACAAGACAGTCCGTGTATGTCTGTATATACAAACACGGAAGGATCTAGCCAATCGAGGTTTACATGCAGGGTGATAAACAGCGTTTATTGCCGGTCACTTATCGTGAGCACATGGTCATTATAGTTACGTGACATGCATAAGATTTTTGTATTCAAGAAAGACGTATCCGGCCACGTTATACTGGCAACATCCTGTGAGGTTATCACATGGTATCTCCAGCCAGCACACTGCATTATACTTAGTCAGCTGTTCCTCTTTGGTCCCGGATTACTAATTACTACTTCAATTGCCTAACCTGTTTTGAATGAGACTCACCTGCTTATGGATGTTCAGTTTAACTTTATTATGCTAGGATTGTCCCATAATAACAGGTGACTACAGAAGGCTTTTCAGTATCTATACAGGTACATTGAAATATGCCATTCACTCTTGATAAAGCCTGCTAGACAGGTGAAATGTGTCGAGACATTCATGTTTTTAACAGATGTCTAGGATAGAGGTGTCTGTGCATGGGTATTGCAATTGTGCTTATTTTGGTGAACCATGGAGCATCACGTATCAGTAATCCTTGATGGGTATTCAGGAAGTGCTACAGGTGGGGTTATCTGAGACAAAGCTGGTGATTATTTATATTTGATTTGCAGCAGTCTACCTAAGCAATACTATGAATTTCTGAATTGTTTTGTGCATGTTGGTATAACCACACAAGAAGGCTGGCTGCGCCATATTGACACCCCTGCCATACTATCTCCTCTTGGAATCTTTAAATGGTAGTCACCACTGAGGGGGATGTTGGAACTAGGGATAGACCGATATCATTTTTTCAGGGCCGATACCGATACAAATTATCGGCAGCTTTTCTGGCCGATAGCCGATATTTGGTGCCGATATTCTGTAAATTTAAAGTTCTGAAAAAAAACAGCACAAATCTGACTATGCCATGAACTCAATGGCCTAAACAACAATCTTCGTGCAAACGTTTCCACCGGTGCAAAAAACATTTAACGCGAGGGGCAAAACCCTTTACGCCGAATGCCATATTACATAGAAATACAGATCTAATCTGCCACACTGACTATATAAGGGTCTGCCTGTCTATATGTGTCTATCTGCCGGTTCATACATATCTCCTCCATATAGAGTATATTCATATTTGTGTCTGACCATTTGGTAAGTGTATCCCTGTGTTCACAGCTGAAATGTAATCAAAATGTTTAGCTTTCTCCCTTGGGGGAGGATATAACACGTAGCTGTAAAAAGGGAATTTCTTTGTACACTAACATAGAAAATCACACCTTGGCAGCCAGCTCGGCACCAAGAGATGGGGACACAATCTTCAAAGACAGGAAGCACATCCTTGATCTCTAAGGGGGGGTCTGGAGGGAAGAGGGACGCCGTTAGGCAATTAAAGATTAATTGACAAGCTTACTGAGCACGAACGAGAATGGCCCTCTGGGAAATGGAGTCCAGGACACTGGGCCATTTGTGGGTGGGGGCTGGAAAGATCAGGAAGTGTATAAATTCGGAACACTGGCCATGTGCTTTGGCTGATCACTTGGGGTACCTTCTAAAGAGGACTGATCTGTCCATGTTCCTATCTCCAGACTCCAGGAGGCCATGGCTGCTAGCGTAAGAAATAGTTCTTCGTAAGTAACGCTCTATGGTTAAACCTTTTTTCTTTTTATTTTGCTGTGTAGTGTGTAATTAATTGATTTATTCTAGTTATAATTTTTTATGTGACAAAGCACTGTGATTTTTCTATCATAAATAAACAAAACGTATTTAAGTTTTGACTCTGGCTGATGAAATCCACGCTAACTAAGAGATTGGGAGTATTGCTATTTGCTTTAAGCTCGGTTATATAAAAGAAATTTCGTGTTGCGGTCGTCAGGAAACAGCAGGGAATTGTGGGATCCGTAGTCACTGTCCGAGTCTAGGATAGTGCGGCTGCTAAGCCCTGCGTCTCCTGTTGCGACGCGCGTAGTCTCCGTGAGGACTGGCAGCAGCGATACTAATAGAATAAGAAAGTGAGCTCCGGGATTGTGAGAGACGTAGGTAGTACGCGCTTCAGGAGAAGACTTGTACTGCGTTGCAATCCTGGGATCAGTATATCGCGCTCGGTCAGTGAGCAGGGGTTGTTCTGCAGTGAGGGCTTACAGCCTGATGTGGGAGAAGCCCCAGATTCGCACAGTTCTGTGGGATCTTGCGTGTTGCAGCTGCAGTGAGCAAACTTGTCCAAATATCGGCAAATAAAATGCCGATACCGATATCAGTTATTTTCTGAATATCGGCACCGATAATCGGCTAAACCGATATATCGGTCTATCCCTAGTTGGAACCATGTCTTTCTGTTTACATGTTCATATCTTGGGGTCTGACTGACTACTTTAGACATCGATACATACTCCCTCAGATGAATTATCAGTAAGAAGTCTATTTTCTTCATTATATATGGCCACGATATCCTAGCTTATCTTCTCTTGTGTTCTATTGCATGTGTTTTATTGACATTTTTTTGTTTGAGATTAATAAAATTTAATGTATAGGGGCCTAGATCCCAGTAGGCATCTGGTTGCCCGGGTGCTTTTTTGTTGTTTGAATATTGGAGGTGGGTTAGGACCTTTTGGGATCTAGTTTTCAACACCACCCTACGTTGGAACCGCAACAGTGCATTTTTTGGAGTTAGTGTCCTGGGAGAGCTGTGTCTGCCCTATGCAGGCACGGGCCTGTGAGCAGGAAGAGGAAATACAGTTGCTCCAGACCCAACTCCAGCTGTGCCAGAGCCAGCTGTTAGAGCCTTGATCAAGGCAATCGAGGAAGAGGTGAGTCACCTGACATACCAACTAGGTGTATTGACACAGGAGCACCAGGGCACTGCCAGCAACCTGAAGACTGCGCTCGAGGGGACACGAGCACAGTGCCGACAGCTTCAACATGAGCTGTCCCTGCCAGCACCCACTTGTCCACCACGGAGGCAAGCAGCACAACAGAGGATCAAGTCATTGCCTGTCATATTTTGCACAGAGGAGCAAGTGTACCCCAGTGTTGCTGGATGCTGTGCTGGTATCGGAGTGTGCCTGGTCCCCGAGGAAGATGGGGACCCCTCCAGTATTCCCCTTATGAAATCAAAGTGCCGCCAGAGAGGGGATCTCTTCCCATCTGCCCAGGAGACCAGCAGGACCGTTGAGTGACCACCCTGAGAAGCTACTGAGATCCTAGGCCAAGGAAGAATTGCACCTCTTTGGAATTGAGTGGATTGCGGTGGGGTGGGCCCCTTCTTAAATGTTTGGGCGGGGCAGCCGCAGAAGGAGAGACTGGGGACTGCGTTCTGGTCCTGGGTCTGCAGAGGTGCCTTGGAGAGGAAATGATGTGGGGAGGAACCCCAATGTGCTCGCTAGCGAACGTTTTGTGTCGGTGGACTGTTGTCTGGCGTACACTACTGCGGTGAGTCTTTGGACTCCCTGGACAAGAGGGGTGGCTTGCCTCATACCCCAGGACTATGGACCCACAACCAGGGGTACTCTGCGTGACCGTCAGACCCCACTGATGGTGCTTGTGTGCCAGCACCCTGGAACTTTGGAGATGGTGCAGAAAAGGGACAGAGTAAGAGGTCAGTGGCAAGCGATCCGTTTGGGATCTAAGCTTGCCTTGCTGGAAGCGACATGGAGATGTGTTTGGGAGGTGCAGGCCGGAAGTTCTTTATTATTTTCTTGCCCTCTCGTGCATTATGTTGGTATAATCTGTGATTATGCAAGAATGCTATTGTCTGTTATCCAGTCCAGGGATATCTGCTATTTGTTGAGTATTAAATTGGAAGCCAACTCTTTGTCTCAAGAATGTGCTTATCGGTTTATATTTGAATAGTTTGTAAATCTGCTGTCTATAATCTGTTCTCATCCTGATTACCATTGTCTTGTCTCGTTAGAAATGTTACATAATGTAATTTAAATGGTCTACCTAATCATTTTATTTCTGGGAGATGCTAGCAGGCTCACTGTGTCCCGGTCCTTAAGTTTTGTCTGAGGACTGGAGGAAGGCACGCGAGTCTGCCTGGGTAGAACACTGGGGGTCCTGCAAGGAAGCGGCATTGGCAGTTGTGACCCTGTCGGGGTACAGCGATCTGTCACAGTGGGGTATTGATATACTCTGCAGTGCGACCCGGTGGGAAGCTCAGGCTGTCAGGGCTGTGTATATAAAGGTGGGGTATCAGTATACTCTGCACTGTGACCCAGTGGGGATCTCAAGCTTTCAGGACAGTGGGGGACACTCCTAGGATGCACGTTTCTGCACACAGCACCTATGTTGGGCCCTTCAGATGCTGGCAGCACTACCCAAGTAAAGGTTTTTATTAAAATGCTGTGATCATAAGGGAGGATCCTGATACATTCTCTGGTGACAGGACCTTTGGATGACTCCTGTATAGGGCTGCCAGATTGGCCATGGTTTCCAGGACACATTACTATGTCATGCAGAGGGAGATCACAGTGCAAAGTGCTGCCCTGCAGCATGTATAATTCATATGCTGCAGGAGGGAAATCAAGGCAAGTCACCTGGGATTCCTCTTTGATTTCTTCCCTGCAGCGTATGGATAATGCGAAATAGAACTTCATAAAGTGCACAAAACAGTGAATGAGCTAAAATTAGCTCCACCTTGGACCTTTTAAAAGGTGTAAAATCATGACATAAAAACATGAAACTTTATAAACTGTGGAACAATAGTCTCACTCATGCTTATAGGATTTTGGGAAAAAATGTCAGACGAACACAGTCTGAGCGCACTCTGTGTGCATGCACAACGGACAGCCGTACTGACGGAAGATACTGTAGACACCACACGGTCCGTTTTTGTTGAAGGACGTAGGGAAAAAAAGGGAACTATGGGAAATAAAATTAATATGAAAAATGATAAAAATTTGAAAAGGATAGGAGAAGCCATTGTGTGCGTCAAGGTGCTGGACGTCGCACATGCGCTGCGTCTGACATCTCATCGCTCACACAGAACACTACGTGGATGTGGCGCACTCTGCGCGTCCGTGGTAGTGGTTTTACGTACTTGCCTAACTTGCATCCGTTTGCCACGTGCGTTATGCGCAGTTCGGTGCGGACGCACTTAGGCCCCTATTACAATCTTCGCGCAAATGCGCTCGCGTAGCGCCATTTTATTTGCGCACGCAAAAAAACGTAAGTGTCACGACCACTACGCGCGCTGCTGAAAAAGAGGCCGGGTTAAGTCGCTCACTATCTGTCTATCCTAGACCGAGATAATGACTGCGTGGGCCACAATCCACACGCACGCTTATCTAACCGTCGTCTCGGCCACACTTTCTTTCACAACAGGCACGTAGAGCACGATACAATGATCCCAAGATTGCAACGCAGTACAAATCTTCTCTTGAAGCGGGTAATGACTACGTCTCCCACAATCCCTGAGCTCACTTTCCTATTCTATTAGTTACGCTGCCACCAGTCCTCATGGACACTACGCGCGTCGCAACGGGAGACACAGGGCTAAGCATCCGCACTATCTGCCTACCCTAGACTCGGACAGTGACTGCAGACCCCACAATCCCTGCCGTCCCCGACGACCGCAACTCGCAATTTCTTATCTAACCGAGCTTAAAGCAAATAGCAATACTCCCAATCTCTTAGTTAGCGTGGATCTCATCAGCCAGAATCAGAACTTAAATAGGTTAGGTTTATTTAAGATATAGAACAAAGATATATATAATCACAGTGCATTTGATACAGGAAAATTATAGCTAGAATAAATCAATTAATTACACACTACACAGCAAATAAAAGGGTTGACCACAGAGCATTACTTACGACAAACTAATCGGTAAACTAGCATTGATGGCTCCTGGAGCTAGAAGCATGGACAGATCAGTCATCTTTCGAATGTACCCCAAGTGATCAGCCCAAGCACACGGCCAGTTTTCAGAATTTATACACTTCCTGGTCCTTCCAAAACCCACCCACAAATGGCCCAGCCTCCTGCACTACATATCCCAGAGTTCCCTTCTCCAGAGCATGCTCCGTACGCTTGTCATTAATCTTTAATTGCCCAAAGGTGTCCATCTTCCCCCCAGGGATCAAGGATGTGCTTCCTGTCTTTGAAGATAGCACCTAAATCTAGGTGCCGGGTTGGCTCCCAAGGTGCGACTATCAGGCTACACGATATGTCAGTTCACAAAAGACATTCCCTTTTACAGCTACGTGTTATATCCTCCCCCCAGGGGAGAAAGCTAACCATTTTAATTACATTTTAGCACTCACCCTCAAAAGCTGTGGACACAGGGATACGCTTCCCAAATGGTCAGACATAAATATGAATATGACTCTATATGGAGGAGATAGACACAGAAATACAGATCTAATCTGCCACAGTTAGTGCGTGCAAAGTAGCGTGGGATTACGATCCGAGCGCAGTTTTTCAGTCTTCATGTCTTTTCGAGCGCAAATCCGACGCGCAAAGCCGGGCGCAAATGACCATTGCATGAAGGAATTGGTGGGCAGACTTTTTTCACGGGATTCAGCCAATCAGAATTAAGAACCACCATTTGCTAGGTTTCGGTTGTTGCGCCTGTCAAAGTCAATCAGCGTACAGTGGCAAGAAAAAGTATGTGAACCCTTGGGGATTACGTGGAGTTTTGCATGAATTGGTCATAAAATGTGCTCTGATCTTCATCTAAGTCACAACAATTTGAAAAACACAGTCTGTTTAAAATAATACAAAACAAACATTATATGTTTTCATGTTTTTATTGAACAGAACATGTAAACATTCACAGTGCAGGGTGGAAAAAGGATGTGAACCTTTGGACTTAATGACTGGTTGACCCTCCTTTGGCAGCAATAACCTCAACCAAACGTTTACTGTAGTTGCAGATCAGACCTGCACAACGATCTGGAGTAATTTTGGACCACTCTTCACAAAACTGTTTCAGTGTAGCAATATTCTTGGGATGTCTGGTGTGAATTGCTCTCTTAAGGTCATGCCACAGCATTTCAATCGGGTTGAGGTCAGGACTCTGACTGGGCCACTCCAGAAGGTGTATTTTGTTTTGTTGAATTACTTGTATGATTTGGGTCATTGTCCTGTTGCATTACCCATCCTCTGCGGAGCTTCAGTTAGCAGACAGATGGTCTTACGTTTTCCTGCAAAATATCTTGATAAACTCTGGAATTCATTTTTCCATCAATGACAACAATCCTTCCAGGCCCTGAGGCAGCAAAGCAGCCCCAAACCATGATGCTCCCTCCGCCATGTTTTACAGTGGGGATGAGGTTTTGATGTTGGTGTGCTGTGCCTTTTTTTCTCCACACATAGTGTTGTGTGGTTTTTCCAAACAACTCAATTTTGGTTTCATCTGTCCACAGAATATTTTGCCAGTAGTGTTGTGGAACATCCAGGTGCTCTTTTGCAAACTTCAAACGTGCTGCAATATTCTTTTTGGACAGTAATGGCTTCCTCCGTGGAGTCCTCCCATGTACTCCATTCTTGTTTAATGTTTTCCTTATTGTAGAGGTGTCAACAAAAATGTTAGCATGTGCCAGAGATTTCTGTAAGGCTTTAGCTGACACTCTAGGATTCTTCTTTACCTCATTAAGCATTCTGCGCTGTGCTCTTGCAGTCATCTTTACAGGACGACCACACCTAGGGAGAGTAGCAACAGTGCTGAACGTTCTCCATTTGTAGACAGTCTGCCTTACCGTGGACACATGAACATCAAGGCTTTTGGAGATACTTTTGTAACCCTTTCCAGCTTCATGCAAGTCAACAATTCTTGATCGTGGTTCTTCTGAGAGCTCTTTTCTGTGAGGCATGGTTCACATCAGGCAATGCTTCTTGAAACCAGTAAACCCAAAACTGGTGTGTGTTTTTAAAGGGCAGGACAGCTTTCAGCAACACATCCAATAATATCACACTGATCACTCCTGGCTCCAATTAGCTCTTGGAGAAGTCATTAGGCTAGGTGTTCACATACTTTTTCCATCCTGCACTGTGAATGTTTACATGTTCTGTTCAATAAAAACATGAAAACATATAATGTTTGTGTTGTATTATTTTAAGCATACTGTGTTTTTCAAATTGTTGTGACTTAGATGAAGATCAGAGCACATTTTATGACCAATTCATGCAAAACTCCACGTAATCCCAAAGGGTTCACATACTTTCTCTTGCAACTGCATATGTGCTGCAACAAAAATAAAAAATTAAACAATTTATTAATTTTATTGTTTGGGTATGTGTAGAATGTGTAACTGCACTGTGCTGTATTTTTTTTTTTTGTGCAGGTTCATTTCGTTTCGGCCAGAACGTTCAGATTGTAAATTAACACCAGATTTTCAAAGACGTTACGATACTTTGTGCAATCGTCGTTCGTACGACGTTGGGCGAAGATCGTAATACCATCCGCTCGGACGCATTCGCGCTGACAATGGTAAGTATGGGATGTGCGCATGCACTTGTGCTGGGTTCGCGCAGGGTCAATCACGGTAGACGCTAATGCACATCATTTGCGCGAACGTCGTAATACAACGTTCTGCGCAAATGGTTTTGTCCTCGCGCAAAAGCGAGGATTGTAATAGGGGCCTTAGTGTGTGGGTCTCGATTGCTCAGGAGTCTATGCTACGACGGACGTTAAACTGTGCGGCAACACGGATGCGATATCTGCTTCGTTTGACAGGGGCCTAAGAAGTATTGCAAACGTGTCACTTTGAAAGCAATAGATTGATATTTGGGGCTGTGTAGCTTTACATTGTCACAGTAAAATCATAGCATATTGTAGATGTTACAGAGGGTGATGTATTTGTGACAGCTCTGTGTGATCATTATTATATATTATTACATTATGTCACCAGATGAGTTCATGTCTTCTGTTATTTAAGTCTATACCTGTATGCTTGTTTACATACCTTGATAAAAACGTTCTTTCGTTTTTTTTATGCATACTCAAAAAATAACATATATAGAAGTCCCAGAGTGCTCTCACATCTTTTGTTTTCGGCATATTACATTGTTATATACTGCACCATCTATTATTTCTCTGTTTAATATTGTCTGATGATCACTGATTTGGATCTGTGTGATGACTTGACTCCAGCCCTCAGAAGGGACCGGTCCTTGTAGAGGGGGTTAAACTAGCCACCCCCCTTTACAATGTGTTTGCTCTGCAAGAGGCATCTTATGGATCTTCCTAATTGATGTTCAGCAAAATCTATTAAACCCAAATTTCCCCTAATATTTGTATATTATGACACATAAAGCCAACTCTGACCTGCGCCTGGATCCTCCTTTCAGCACTGAGCTCTCTGTTATAAACAAAGGCTTCTCTCCCAGGGAACTTCCTGTCTGTGAAAACCACTCCTCCACAGGAAAGACTCTAGTAGAGTTCCAAACACTAAAGCGTAACTGTGACTATCATATTGTCTCCAGAAGTAAGTGACCGTGTACAGTGACCTGAGCTGGAGACACTTTAATGTTGGGAATTGTCTTCTTTGTTTTGAACTCAACAGGAAGAGGCGTGTCTCAAACACATTGGGGTTCAAAACACAGAAGACAATCCCCAACATTAAAGTGTCTCCAGCTCAGGTCACTGTACCCGTTCACTTACTGTTGAAGACAATATAATGGTCACAGTTACGCTTTAGTGTTTGGAACTCTACTAGAGTCTTTCCTGTGGAGGAGTGGTTTGCACAGACAGGAAGTTCCCTGGGAGGGAAGCCTTTGTTCATAACAGAGAGCTCAGTGCTGAAAGGAGGATCCAGGCGCAGGTCAGAGCTGGCTTTATGTGTCATAATATACAAATATTAGGGGAAATTTGGGTTTAATAGATTTTGCTGAACATCAATTAGGAAGATCCATAAGGTGCCTCCTGCAGAGCAAACACATTGTAAAGGGGAGCGGCTAGTTTAACCCCCTCTACAAGGACCGGTCCCTTCTGAGGGCTGGAGTCAAGCCATCAGACCATTACAAATATCAGTGATCATCAGACAATATTTTTGTGAATATTAAACAGAGAAATAATAGATGGTGCAGTATATAACAATGTAATATATATATAACGATTACACAGAGCTGTCACACATACATCACCCTCTGTAACATCTACAATATGCTATGATTTTACTGTGAAAATGTAAAGATACAGAGCCCCAAATATCAATCTATTGCTTTCAAAGTGACACGTTTGCAATACTTCTAAAAAAGGGGTTAAAAAACAAAATATCCCATTTGACCAATATGTTTTCTGTGCAGATGCACCATACCCCCCCCCCCAATGATATCTTAAAATATAATTGTACTGTGGCAATGTAAAGGTACAGAGCCCCAAATATCGGCCCATTGGTAAAAAGTGAAATTTTTGCAAAAACCTATAAGTATATATGCACGGTTTTATTGTCTGTTTTCACGCGAGTGCAACTATTGTTCCACAGTTTATAAAGTTTCCACTAGAATGATCACGTTTTTATGTCACGATTTACACCTTTAAAAAGGTCCAAGGTGGAGCTAATTTTAGCTCATACATGTGTAGCGCTCACCCCCGGAGGAGCCGCTGAAATAACCCAGGATAGTCTCACCGCTCGAAGAATTATTATACACCAGCACACTGTTGTGGATTTTCTAGTTTTTTTTTTACTTTACTGAAGCAATAAAGTGGCATAGAAAACACATATACTTTAAAGGTATACTCTAGGCAACATGACCGCCTAAGCTTTTTTAGGTGGTCATGATGCCCTGAGTATTCCCCTGCCTGTCCCCCCTCCCTCCGCTCAGCCGATCGACTGAAAAAGCTTAAAACAGCTGAGAGAGGCGGAGAAGTTTACTCCGCCCTCCCAGCTGTCAGTCAGCAGAGCGGGATTCATATTTCCCGCTTCTGCCGACTATTGCCGAGTAGGAGACATCATCGCGCTTTCAGTGCGATGACGTCTCCAACTCGCCGCAGTAGCTGGCGGCAGCCTGAGGATTAGTGTTGCGCGCATCCTCTTGCGCGCAACACTAATCCTCAGCAGATGGAGCCGGGAGGAAGCCTGCCGATTGGCTGGCTTACGTGAGATGCGCGCTTCTCACGTAAACCATAAGCCAAGTGAAAGCAAGAAGTACGGGAGCGGAAGAGGAGGGAGGTGAGTATATAAAAAAAAACGCAGTTGGAAACAAGTGGATTTTAGGGTAAGTATTGCAGTTAGAAAAAATAAAATCCCTACCTAGCTAGTGAGGGAATAGGGATAGTTTAATGTAAAAAAAACAGGGGGGGATTTTTGATTAGAGTTCCTTTAAGCGTAATCAATTAAGCGGGAATAACGGACAAAATACGCAACGCAGGAAAAACACTTGGCGGAAAAGAAACGGTTAATGTCCCTTCGCTTCGTAAGCTAAGTCCCACTCAAAAAGGCTCATAAATTGGTGTCTTCGGGTACCCGGGTACTAGATTCAACTGGCCAGTGAATGAATGAAATTATCTTCGACTAGTCAACTTTGGCGCCCTGTGGATTGAAGCATTTAACCAAGTGCGCACTTTTGTTTCGGAACCGTAGGCCTTGAGGCTTCTCACCCATCCGACAAACAAAGTGTCCGGAACCGATGACTCGACCAAAGGATCTCTCTCCGCCGACATAGTCTTAGATTAGAGGGGCAAAGGTTTAAAAGTAACATCAGGAAACATTATTTTACTGAGAGGGTGGTGGATACATGGAACAGCCTTCCAGTAGAAGTGGTAGAGGCCAAAACAGTAATTGAATTTAAGCAGGCATGGGATAGGCATAAGGCTATCCTAAACAAAAGACAAATCCAGGTAAAGTATCCATGTAATTGGGCAGACTAGATGGGCCGAAAGGTTCTTATCTGCAAACATTTTCTAGGTTTCTATGAATCCGGTGCCAACGAATCCGCCCCTCCGATGCCGAATCTCCGCACTGGAACTGGTCCGCCGCCTGCACTCCCGTTCGATCATGTGGCCTCCTTACGCGTGTTCCTTCTGGAACCTGTTTGTCCTCTAAACTGCTCAGCGGAACGTTGTAGATGATGATGCATGCTCCGTCCTCGATCTCCAGCACTGGATGCGCCTCAGTCCATGCTCCAGCCTGGTTGTGATCCCGGACAGTCTGCTGCATGCGTCCCACTCGTTCAGCTGCTCTACTCGCTCTGCCTATGTCCCGCACGAGGCTCCTGATGTCTTCCTGGTGCCAGCACACCCACTTCCTGTCCTCTTCGCAAAGGTTTCTGGGAGATGAAGTCTTTTTAGTCCAGCATAGCCCATAACGTCTCTATTCTCTGTCTCCCTCTAGTGGTAGCAACAGTTCAATACATAGAGCCAAACTAATACATCGCTACACATGTTTTTTGTGTGCTTTATGAAGTTCTATTTCGCATAATCCATACGCTGCAGGGAAGAAATCAAAGAGGAATCCCAGGTGACTTGCCTTGATTTCCCTCTTGCAGCATATGATTTAAAAATGTTGCAGGGCAGCACTTTGATCTCCCTCTGCATGACATAGTAATGTGTCCGAGAAACCATGGCCGATCTGGCAGCCCCATACAGGAGTCATCCAAAGGTCCCGTCTCCAGAGATTGTGTCAGGATCCTCCCTTATGATTACAGCATTTTAATAAAGACCTTTACCTGGCTAGCGCTGCCGGCATCTAAAGGGCCCAACATAATGTGCTGTGTGCATAAACCTGCGCATCCTGGGAATGTCACCCACTGTCCTGAAAACCTGAGATCCGCACCGGGTTGCAGTGCAGAGTATATCAATACCCCACTGTGACAGATCTCCGTACTCCGTACAGCGTCACATCTGCCAATGCCGGTTCCTTGCAGCCCCCCCCGTGTTCTACCTAGGCAGACTCCCGTGCCTTTCTCCAGTCCTCAGACAAAGCTTAAAAACAGGGCACATAGAAAGCCTGCTAGCATCCTCCAGAAATAAGACGAGGCTGTAGATCTGAGATCTTTCAGGGTTACAATGGAGCTCTTTTAATCAGGGACACACACATACATTTATACGGTCAAACATGTGTGATTTACATCATGGCTCGACAAATCCCAGGAGCCAGGTCACCATGGCGACTAGAAATTGCGGCTTTAGCTTTGCAACTTACCCGCAGCAGAGGTAACTTTTTTCCTCTTCACATAGTGGCACCTCTGTGTATTCTCTGCCCCCTTCCCCAGTAGATCCGATGCTGCTGTGAAGAGTCTCCCACGCGCCCCTGTATAAAATGGCTTGTGTATTAAAATTTTTCCTTTTTTTTTTAAATATGTATTTTTTTCTTTAAAAGCACAGTCCCCCTTCTCTTATGTAACCTTGATGTGTATATTTACAGATGCACGACACAGGTTTACACCCCGATATATGCCTCAGCTTTTTCCTGTTAACCTTCTTAGGCTCCTTAAGAACATCATACATGTAAATCTGTAATTGCAGTGAGGGACCAGCAGAGACTGGAGACTATCGCTCACTTATTATCATAAGAAAACAAACTCGCGCCTAACTTTTTTAGCTGGATCCTAGATTCAAAGTGAATTTGTCAAGCCCTGATTCACAAACCCCCCTAGAAACTGTTGGGGACCTAATCAGACTAATACCGATAGTTGGATAAACATTTACTTCTTGGATTGTGAAAACTAATTAGATTAGGTAGACAGTTAAAGTAAACATTATGTAACATTTCTAATGGGACAGGACAATGGTAATCAGGAGGAGAACAGATTACAGACAGCAGATTTACAAGATATTAAAATATAAACAGATAAGCACATTCTTGTGAGAGAGTTGGCTGGCAGTTTTATCAACAGATAGCAGATGTCCCTAGACCAGACAATAGACAAACAGACAATAGCATTCTTGCATAATCCCAGATTACACCTACATTATGCACATAAAGAGGGCAAGAACATAATGAAGAACCTCAGGCCTTCACCTCCCAAACACATCTCCATGTCCATGCACCCCAAATCCAAATGATGCACGTTACACTCACCTCCCATATACTCTGCCCTGACAGCCTGAGAACCCCACCGGGTCACAGTGCAGAGTATACTGATACCCCACTCCCCATATACACTGACCTGGCAGTAGGGTTGCCAGATCGGCCATCTTTTCCTGGATGCATATAATTAATTCATGCTGATGGACACCACATGAAAAGGCCACCCTGCAGCATGTATAATCCATATGTTGCAGGTAAGAAATCAAAGAGAAATCCTAGGTGACCTGCCTTGATTTCTTTCTGCATATGAATTATACATGTTGTAGGGCAGCACTTTTCCCTGTGCTCCCCTCTGCATGAATTAGTAACATGTGTCCAGGAAAACATTGCCTACCTGGCAGCCAGAGATCCCCACCGGGTCACAGTGCAGAGTATACGGATACCCCAGTCCTCCTATACCTTGATATACAATGATATCTAGGGTTGCCAGGTCAGCCATGTTTTCCTGGACACATAATACTAATTCATGAAGAGGGTGAGCACAGGGCGGGATGAGCCCTGTAACATGTATAATTCATATGCTGCAGGAAGGAAATCAAAGCAGGTCGCCTGGGATTCCTTTTTGATTTCTTACCAAATGTTACCATTACCAAATGCTTTACTGCTTGGAGATACATGTGACTTTTTTACACCATTGATTGATTGATTCCAGACCAAATAGGGAATATTCTACTGGTGTACCATGTGACCTCCCCCAGCAGATAGGATCTGGGTGTTCATGTGACCTTTCATTCATACTATAGGTCCTTTTTAGTCACATGGACCTAATCAACCAGCTTTACTGCTTGGAGACACATGTGATTTTTCTATACCACGGATTGGTTGATTCCAGACCAGATAGGGAATAAAAAGAGGGAGGTACATACAACATTACTAACTATTTTTTTTGCTCCAGATGAAGCCAATGTTCAGTTGGCGAAACATATGTTGAGCTGATGTATCAACCTTGATTTTAAGCCGTGATTTGTTGTGTGTGTAGCATTTGCAGGGTGAGGACAGAAATCTTGAGCATGAGCTCGACTAGCTAAGGGTCAGTGTTGGCGTGCTGATTGTGAAGGTGATTTATGGTTTGCTTTTTGATGCTAATCCTTTGTGCAATTATGGAATTCTATTATGGTGCCTAACACATTGATTGCAATCCTCTTTCCACACCTCTTTTATGCACAGCCATTATACACTGGCGTCAATTCCAGTACACCCTGCTTTGTCTGCTGTCATATTTATGTTTTTTAATTGATTTTTCCTTGCATCTGAGAGTGTCTATATTTGTTCTAATAAAGATTAATTTTTCTGTAGCCACTCCTCCAGTGCCATTTGCCGGTTCTTTTTTGAGCTGCCAAGTGGTTTATTGAGATATATATCTATTTAGGTCAGGTTTAATCCTGAGTAAGAGGTTGTGCTGCTCTCACTCATTTGGATGAGAGTCAGGTGATTGTCTAAATTGAGGGTTCCTGTTGTGGGTCCCCCATCTCTCTTTTTTCTGGTAAGATATTCTGTTCATCTTGAGTTTTAGTACTCATTGACAATCACGCTCTACTTATTTTGGCATAGCCTCTATTTTGCCCTAACATGGCTGGATTCCTAAATGAAGTAGGCAAGGGCACCCATTGGTGCTGTGATGCCGAGAAAGTATTTTCTGAAGGTAATGAAATTAGCGAATCAGTAATGAATGAATCCAGGGCGAGGGGGCCAAAAATTGCCAAATTATTAAAAAGACAAATCAGATCAAATTGGGAAATATCCTCCCTTACTAACTATCTTAAAAAGAATATGATCCCACGTGGTTTAAGGATCTATACTAATCTAGCTTCACATATTACTCAGGAAGGGTTTCATCAAGAATGGCGAGAGGCAGCTGAGGATTGTTCTCAAATTTATGCAAATTATTTGCAAATATGAGAAACTTGAATTAGAAGGTGTTGATACTGAAGTAAGATCAGAAATTGAATTATTCAAGGCAGAAACTGATGATGTTGCATTTGGTGAGGTTGAAGAAAAATTAGAAAGACAGATGGCAAGGTATGACGGTGAGATTAAGGACAGGAAACAACGTAAGTTTCTACGTGACATGGATGATTATAGAACTGGATTGGTATATAAAACTAACAAAACAAGAAAATCCACTAGATCAGGTATGACTTCTACGGAAGGTGAATCTACTGATACCGATATTGAGAGCAATGCTAGCTCTGAATTTAGTCCAGCATCAAGGAGGGGAATTTTGAAGAAGGGCGTGTCTTTTTTAGAGAGAGATGTTCTCCCAGAAAAACTGCGAGACCGGAAGAAATGGGGATATCGAGGATACAGAGGCAACAAAAGAGATCGAAATATGTACAATTAAGTAAAGGCAACCACTCTCTGTGTCAAGGTAACAATGTAGGATCTCGTTACCCCTCTGTCCACAATGCCTCTTTGCCAAAACAATATGTCAATGTGCGACCCCATAACTACCATCATATACCGTCTCATAATAATACTGAGATTCCCAATAAGACGGGGACTTCTAGTTCTAGCCCCGGTATTCCTATGGCGAACCAAGGTTTGACAGTGATTAACCTGTCAAATTTTCAACTTAATGAAGCCCACCTTTCCGTTCTCAATAAAGGTCTTTCATTTGTACCTGTATCCAATCTTGACAAATTCGAATGGACCAAAGATATTCATCTTTTTGTGCGTAAATTAGCTTTGCACAAAGTACATCAAACTAAGGATGAACAGAGGTTAAAAAGTATGGGTCTAGAAATATCTGATCTTCCCTGTTTAAGAATCTTGACTGATCTATTGGAAGAACAAGAAACTAATCAGGAAAGCCTCACTAATGTTCACATTAAGAGTCGTTTTACTCCTAATTTCAAAGAGTTTGGCAATCTTGAAATGTTCTGTAATCTTGTCTGTGCTGAAATTGATCAACTAAATGATTCAGACGTTTTGATGTCCATAAGTGATAATCTTACTCATGTTGAAAGGAAATCTTTAAAAGAACTTGAATCTGATAAGTCTTTGATAATTAAACAGTCAGATAAAGGTGGAAATGTAGTTCTGATGTCCATCGATTTTTATGAAAGGATGATTTATAATATTCTTGATGATACTGATACTTATGCCAGACTACCTAAAGATCCTACCATTCATTTTTCTCGTCAGCTTAAAGATCTGATTTGCCTCTCTTTTGAACAGTCCCTCATTACCAAATCTCAGTATGAATTTCTTTTACCATCTTCACCTACCATTGCTACTTTTTATGGGATTCCCAAAACCCATAAGAATATCAATGAACCTCCAGGTCGTCCGATAGTGTCTGGCAATGATTGCCTGACACAGAACGCCAGTATTTTTTTAGACAAGATTTTGAGAAAATATGTAGTTAAGCTGCCCTCATATTTGAGAGATACCAAACAGGCGCTACAAATTTTGAAGGGAATAAGTATTAATAAAGATACTCTACTATGTAGTTTAGATGTTGAATCTTTATATTCAAGTATCCCGCATGATCTTGGTCTTAAGCACATTAGGTTATTTCTCGAGAGAGATGATTCATTGAATGGTCCATTTATTGAATTTTTGGTTAAATTGACCAGTTTTGTCCTTACTCATAATTATTTTCTTTTCAAAGGCCAATATTTTCACCAACTCAGAGGCACAGCAATGGGTTCCTCGATGGCACCATCATATGACAATTTATACTTAGGTATTTGGGAAGAAAATTGTAAAATCAATGATAAGTTACTATCTTACATTGACAAAATTGAACTGTGGCTCAGATACATTGACGATGTGCTGCTACTCTGGAAGGGTTCCGAAGAAGAGTTTTTACAGTTTGTGTCTCTTCTGAATGACAATGTATATAATTTGAAGTTCACTTTTGAAATTCAGAAGGACAGTATCTCTTTTTTAGATATCAAAATCTCTAAGACCGATGGTGGAACTTTATCGACAACACTATATAAAAAGGCAACAGCTACAAACAGTTTGTTACATTGGCAGAGTTTTCATCCACTTCCTTTGAAAAGAGGAATTCCGGTGGGCCAATATTTAAGATTAGGACGAATCTGTTCCTCTGATGATGAATTTCTGATTAAGGCCAAAAAACTTAAAAAAGACTTTCGCGAAAAAGGATATCCTAATAGACACTTGAAAAGAGCATTTCAACAGGCCATGTCTAAGTCCCGCGATAATCTCCTACAAGATTCTAAACCTAAGAATAATAATATCATTAGATGTATTGGTACATTTGATAGAGGATGGAATCAGATCTACTCCATCCTAGATAGGTTTTGGCCGTTACTCACTATGGACCCTCAGCTATCGGATAATTGGGAGCCAGACCCTCAGTTACTGCTAGACGTAGCAAGAATCTGAGAGATCGTTTGGTACACAGCCATCATAATCCCATTATAAACAAAAGACCTACTACATGGCTATCTAACAATTTACGTGGCACTTATCAATGTGGCCATTGTGTCGCATGTAAATTCATCTTAAAAAATTCAAAGAAGGTTACAGATTCAAGGGAAAAATGCGATTTTGAAATCAAAACCTTTTTTAATTGTAATTCCTGTGGCCTGGTATATTTGGCCATCTGCCAATGTGGCAAAATGTATGTTGGCAAAACACTCCGTCCCTTTAAGAGGAGAATTATGGAACATATCCATTCTGTAAAACGAATTCAAGAAACCCCTATTTCACGCCATTTAGCACAATGTCACGGTAATAACCCTAATGTCCTGAAATTTTGCGGATTAGAAATCGTATTACCATCACCAAGAAAGGGCAATTTCGATCGCAAGCTCCGACAGAAAGACTGTCGGTGGATTTATAAACTTCACACATTATCTCCATCAGGTCTTAATGAGGGTTTTTCTTATACTCCTTTATTATAGCCCGGCATGTTTAACGGATCGTGCAAGAATTTAACAAACTCAAGGTCATTTGTACCATAATAAAATGCTCCCTTTTTCAGAACAAGTCATTCACGAATTACATATCTGTCCAACCATATATCAGAAACCATATATCAGAAATCTTGAGCATGAGCTCGACTAGCTAAGGGTCAGTGTTGGCGTGCTGATTGTGAAGGTGATTTATGGTTTGCTTTTTGATGCTAATCCCTTTGTGCAATTATGGAATTCTTATGGTGCCTAACACATTGATTGCAATCCTCTTCCACACCTCTTTTATGCACAGCCATTATACACTGGCGTCAATTCCAGTACACCCTGCTTTGTCTGCTGTCATATTATGTTTTTTAATTGATTTTTCCTTGCATCTGAGAGTGTCTATATTTGTTCTAATAAAGATTAATTTTTCTGTAGCCACTCCTCCAGTGCCATTTGCCGGTTCTTTTTTGAGCTGCCAAGTGGTTTATTGAGATATATATCTATTTAGGTCAGGTTTAATCCTGAGTAAGAGGTTGTGCTGCTCCCACTCATTTGGATGAGAGTCAGGTGATTGTCTAAATTTGAGGGTTCCTGTTGTGGGTCCCCCATCTCTCTTTTTTCTGGTAAGATATTCTTACCAAATGTTACCAAAACGATGACATCAGGATAAGTCAGAGAAAGTACATAGGAGTACACTTGGATGTACAGGATTTTTTTTACTTTTTGACCTGAAATGTGTTGAATTTTTCTCCAGGATTCTGCATGTAGTAAATAAGCACCCAGGTGAAGTTAAGCCGGGCCTGTGTCCTTTGCTTGGTGGCTTTGTGTCCCCCCAGGTAGGTGAGGGGTTAAATTGCAGCACACATTGCCTGGTACCTGCGGCTGCTTTATGATGCAGTGATTTTCAAGGCACTGCAGAAGCTGAGTCGGCAGAAGCTCCTGACATTTGCTCAACACATTCTGAGTGGGAGGAATTACAGCTGTTGTGATACGTTTTACATACAAATTGGAAAGAGACTCACTGACTGCTCCGCTCTGCTGATGCAACGCACTTAGTTAGGCTTTAGAAAGGTCAGAGCGACGTGGAAATCCAATCAGCGCAAATGGGCTGACAGGCTCTATTAATGGGAGAACCAAATCCAGCGCGGGCACCAGCAACGAACCCGTCACAGGGCGCTACTGACAAAGTCTGGACCGCACATACTATCCACACGCTCTTTATCCCTGGCGATGCAGTGCTCTGCACCAACAAATATGCTCTATTACCCCTTGGAACATCCCAGCCCTGGACAATGAGGGAGCAAAGCAAGAGATGCTTTGGGTGGTCCAGTTCTGGCACTGCCAGTCTTTGTGCCATCTTATAATGAAGTAAAGGGAAAACCGAAAACGGGAGCAAATTTATTTATTCATTTATTTATAAAGCATTTTACCAGGAAGGATATATTGAGATTTCTCTCGTTTTCACGTATGTCCTGGGTTCAAGAACATTGAAATGTTACACAGTTGTTACAGAAATACAAAGTAATACAATGCAAGATATTAAAAAAAATACAGATTAACAGAAAATATATATGTAGGAAATAGTCATTATGTTACATCAGTGGCGTCACTAGGGTTGGTGTCACCCCCTCCCCGAGTTTTACGGATTTTTTTTAAACTACTCTTACTCCTAAATCAGTACTCCCATATAACACTGAATGCTCATACACACATCGCAGATTACTGTGAGGTTTATTGCTGTGGAGCTCTCACATATGCTCACACAAATTTTTGCCAAATGCCAGCAAGTACAGTGCCTGTTCGAAGGCAGTGAAAGCACACATGGATATATATTGCCCCCAGCAGCTCACCCATAGAGATATATTGCGCCCCAGCTCACATATGGATATATTGCCCCAGCTCACATGGATATATTGCCCCAGATCACATATGGATATATTGCCCCAGACCAGCTCACACCGGATAGATTGCCCCAGACCAGCTCACACATGGATATATTGCCCCAGACCAGCTTACAAATGGATATATTGCCCCAGACCAGCTCACACATGGATATTGCCCCAGACCAGCTCACACATGGATATATTGCCCCAGACCAACTCACACATGGATATATTGCCCCAGACCAGCTCACACATGGATAAATTGCCCCAGACCAGCTCACACATGGATATATTGCCCCAGACCAACTCACACATGGATATATTGCCCCAGACCAGCTCACACATGGATATATTGCCCCAGACCAGCTCACTATGGATATATTTCCCCAGACCAACTGACTATCGAAATATTGCCCCAGACCAGCTCACACATGGATATTGCCCCAGCTCTCATGGATATGCCCCCAACACACATGGATATTGCCCCAGCAGCTCTCATGGATATTGCCCCAGCAGCTCTCATGGATATTGCCCCAGCAGCTCTCATGGATATTGCCCCAGCAGCTCTCATGGATAATGCCCCAGCAGCTCTCATGAATATTGCCCCATAGCTTCAGACGCTCGCAGGGAGCCGAACACTGCGTCGCAGGGTGAGACACCCGCACTTAGGGTGACATGGATATTGCCCCAGCAGCTCATGGATATGCCCCAGCTCCTCTCATGGATATGCCCCAGCTCCTCTCATGGATATGCCCCAGCTCCTCTCATGGATATTGCCCCAGCTCCTCTCATGGATATTGCCCCAGCTCCTCTCATGGATATTGCCCCAGCTCTTCTCATGGATATTGCCCCAGCTGCTCTCATGGATATTGCCCCAGCTGCTCTCATGGATATGCCCCAGCTGCTCTCATGGATATTGCCCCAGCTGCTCTCATGGATATTGCCCCAGCAGCTCATGGATATGCCCCAGCTCCTCTCATGGATATGCCCCAGCTCCTCTCATGGATATGCCCCAGCTCCTCTCATGGATATGCCCCAGCTCCTCTCATGGATATTGCCCCAGCTGCTCTCATGGATATGCCCCAGCTGCTCTCATGGATATTGCCCCAGCTGCTCTCATGGATATTGCCCCAGCAGCTCATGGATATGCCCCAGCTCCTCTCATGGATATGCCCCAGCTCCTCTCATGGATATGCCCCAGCTCCTCTCATGGATATTGCCCCAGCTCCTCTCATGGATATTGCCCCAGCAGCTCTCATGGATATTGCCCCAGCAGCTCTCATGGATATTGCCCCAGCAGCTCTCATGGATATTGCCCCAGCAGCTCTCATGGATATTGCCCCAGCAGCTCTCATGGATATTGCCCCAGCAGCTCTCATGGATAATGCCCCAGCAGCTCTCATGAATATTGCCCCATAGCTTCAGACGCTCGCAGGGAGCCGAACACTGCGTCGCAGGGTGAGACACCCGCACTTAGGGTGACGGTGTCACCCTAAGGGCGGGTGTCACCCCCGCCCCACCTTGTGATGCCACTGTGTTACATGTTTATTGGGGCATTCCGTATTGAGGTATGTTAATAGGGAGCTCTTAAGTGACTTAAGACTGGGGGAAGATTTGATGGCGTCTGGGAGTTTATTCCATAACTGCGGTGCTCTGTAGGAAAATGAGGACCAAGCCACTGTTTATTTGTATTGTGGTATTGCAAGTAAGGTGCTGGTCCTAGATCGGAGGTTATAGGATGAGGGAACTGCTGGAGGAAGCAGTCTATTCAGATAGGGTGTCAGCTTCCCAGAGAAGCTCCTAAACACCAGGTTGGAAAGGTGAAGGGTGCGTCTAGATTCCAGCGACAGCCAGTTTAGCTCTTTTAACATATCACAATGGTGGGTCATGTAGTTACATTGTAGCGCAAAGCGGCAGAATGAGTTATACAATGTAGTAAGTTTCTGAAGGTGTGTTTGCGGGGCCGCTGCATACACTACATCTCCGTAATCAATAGCCGGCATAAGCATTTGTTGTACAATTTGCTTTCTTCCTGTGGGGATCAGGCAGGATTTGTTTCTGTACAGGGCACCTAGTTTGGTGTAAAGTTAAGATGAGAGTTTTTCGATGTGGGGGCCAAAGGATAGATTTGGGTCTAACCACATACCTATATATTTGAGAGCAGTGACGGTGGTCAGCGTGCCATTTGATTTTGTCCCAACACATAGATGGGGATTTTGCAATTTATGTAGTTTTGGTGCTGTTCCAAAGAGCATCGTTACAGTTTTGTCAGTATTTAAAAATGGTTTGTTTTGTTTGATCCACTTTTCTACCTCCTGTAAATTGTTCTTGCAGCATGCACTCCAGCTGAGGGAGATTTGGTTTGCTGGTATAGATTACGGTGTCGTCTGCGTACATGTGTACAGTTGAGGCTTTGCAGATGTTAGGCAGATCATTTATGAATATTGTAAATAGCAGGGGGCTGAGTATTGAGCCTTGGGGTACACCGCAAGTGACTGGGAGGGGGAGGGAGGAGCTGTCAGAAATAGACACATATTGCGATTGGTCGGATACATATGATTGAAACCAGGTTAGCGTACGATCACCAATACCAGAATTTTTAGTTTTTTTTTTAACAAGATGCCATGGTCTACTGTGTCAAAGGCCTTGGCAAAATCAAGGAAGATGGCTCCAGTTAGGTTTCCTTGTTCCATCCCTTCTTAGATATCATTGCAGACTTTTAAAAGGGCGGTTGTAGTTGAGTGATTTGGATGAAAGACGGTTTGATCTGCGGTTAAGTAGTTACAATATTGATAATAATCACGTAATTGTGTGTAGATGCATTTTTCCAAAATTTTTGACATTACAGGGAGCAATGATATTGGACGGCAGTTGGACACCAAAGTACTGTCACCATTTTTCATGGATAGGTACCACTCTCGCAGTCTTCCAGAGTTTGGGTATGTATCCAGTCGCCAGTGATTCATTGATTAGAGTTGTGACAGGATTTGCAATTGCCGGTGCACTGATTTTCAGCAGCATTGCTGGTATTTGATCAGGTCCAGACTGGTATTTCATTTTTTGGTTACGGAGAAGTTAGTAATGACACTGACAGGCACTGGTCTAAAACTGAATTCCTGTCTGATACAGGGTCTTTGCACAGTTGGAGGGGCCTGACCTGCGTGCGGCCTTTCTGATTGCATGTCATTTCCTAGCTTAGCAATCAGGGTGGCGGCACATCCAACAAAATAATCATTAAAGGCATTTGTTACATCTAGGGGGTGTTGCAGGGTTTGGTTGTTTACTATGACAGCAGCTGGCTGGGAGTGGACGGGGGGTGCTTGTATGTTACTTATGGTTTTCCAAACGTTTCTAGGGTTTGATATGTTATTGTTTAGATTTTGATTGAAGTAATGGGCTTTAGCCATTTTTGTTTGTTTTGTGCATGCATTCCAGCATTTTTGGTATTCATAGTGATCGTTCATGGAACCAGTACTCTTGAAATTTGACCACAGTGAATCTATAAGCTGGTACATTAGTGTAAGATCAGCTGGAACCCAGGGGAGATGGGTCCCTTTTACTCGCACTTTACTCATTGGGGCATGGGAATTCCCGACTTGCAGGTGCTCAGACTGAAAGTATTCAATTGCCAGTCTAGGTCTGGGATTAGGTTTAGTCTGTACCATGGGAGCAGTTTGAGATCACTTGGGAAGGATTCAAGAATAAATTTCTTGAAAGACCTGGTGATTATTACCTGGGGAGATTTTGTGGCTTCTATTTTGTGCACGCCGTACACTAGACAGTGGTCACTAAAGCTATTAGCGAGATTTCCTGCCTCCTGTATTCTATCAGGATATCAGGAGAGAATCCAGTCCAGCAAGGTATGGTTATGGCTTTTCATATTAATGCGAGTGGGGGAGGAGATTACTTGAGTTAGCTGCAAAGTTTTAAACAGTGAGCAGTGTTTATTGTTTTTAGGATTTAGCCAATCTGTATTAAAATCGCCGAGGACCAGCAGTTTACTTTTCTGGTTTTGTGCAAGTAGGTTTATTAAGCATTTGAGTTATGTCAGAGCAGAGAGGGAGTGCACTGGAGAGCTTGGTGGGCGATAGAATCCAGCAACAGTGATTGATTTACTGAATGGGATCTCATTTATACCAGAGAGGAAATCAAATGTGGCAGGGGAGCTAGAATTCTGTAAGGGGGTGAACTTTATGGACTGCTCAACATAAATAACAATCCCCCCTTCTCTCTTTGCTCTGTTCTTTCTATAACATGAATACCCCTGTATTGATATGGCAGAGTCTGGTACTTTTGGGGTTAACCATGATTCTGTGAGCACAATGATTTTGGGTTTGTAATAGCAACACCAAGTCTGAAGATCAACCAGTTTAGGGAGTAAGCTGCGGATGTTACAGTGCACAAATGAGAGGCCTTTTTTAGTGGGGAGACTAAAGGTTGTGTCAGCTATAGGACCAGGGTTAGTTTCCACATTGTTTCCCAGGGAAAGTAGCAGGATAAATAGGAATTTGGACAGTGTTTTCTTTTGGTAATAATGTGATTGCAGAGTTTTAAACCTCTGTGTGGGGGTAGGAGGGCTGGATTTTAACACTCTCCACCAACACTCAGCTGGTAGGTTAAAAGAATTGAGCAGGCTGTGGTGTATTGGAACTTGTTTACCATCCTGGGGCAATTGGAAAGATGTATAGAAGGAGAGAGTAATTTTAGAGCGAAGGAATGAGTAAGAAAAGAGAAGCAACAGTGGGATAAACATTATAGAGAAAGGTGAGTAAAAACAGGAAATAGAGAGGTTCCAGAGTAAATGGTGTAGGTTGCTGTAATATCACATGATCAATTAGTTGGGTATATATTAAATGAAAACCATGGGGTGGGTGGGAGCAAAGTCCAGCTGGATGAGATTAGGCGGCCTGTTTGTCGGCCTGGGCTTTCCACAGATGCTTCCAGTGGACGACCCTGGTTGTGCGACAGCAATGTCTGTAGTTGGATGACAAAGTCGTTCGTCCAACTACAACACAGTGGACAGCCAGCCTAATCAGTGCATTTAGTAACAGATACAGGAGATGTCTGCAGTATAATCAAACTGGTTTAATATATAGCTCAACAGTAAAAGTTCTTATTAACCCCCTCCTATCTGTGGCTGCTGCATGTCCTCTTAGCGCTCTGCATTCATCACTGATGGATCCATTTCCTCAGCTCTCTCTTCAGCTATTCACTTCCCGTCAGCAGTCCGGCACCAGAATTCCTTCCCCCACTGCAAAGGTGTACACATACTTTAGTTCCCACCAGCAGCCAACACACCACAGACCCCAAGTTACGTGTGAGTTATGTGCAGCACATACACTAGTGTTAAAAGAATGTAAAAATGTGTGTTCGTGTGTCTTGTGTGTTTGAATCCATGTGAGAAGCTCATCCCTTTGTATGTGTTTGTACCAGATATCTGTTATCTTTATGTACCAGGGATAGCCAGTTATGGGGGGAGGGAATCGTTTGTTTTCTAACCACTCCCAGAGGTGCCATTATACATTGTGTTGTTCTTGTTCAGGGCTCGCTGCCTGTGGGGCTGGTTAATAGACAATGTATAATCTGTTTCTGTTCATTATGTGTATCTGTCTCTGTGCTGTATCTATTACAAGCCTTGGCTGTATCTGATACCTGTGTAACATTGATCTGGCATCTGAGCAATTCTAGGCAACGCTAATAACTGAGGTACACAGCCAGGGAACAGAACTCTGTTACAGTCTGGCCCTCTCTGACCATAGAAACCTAGAAAATATCGGCAGATAAGAACCTTTCGGCCCATCTAGTCTGCCCAATTACATGGATACTTTACCTGGATTTATCTTTTGTTTAGGATAGCCTTATGCCTATCCCATGCCTGCTTAAATTCAATCACTGTTTTGGCCTCTACCACTTCAACTGGAAGGCTGTTCCATGTATCCACCATCCTCGCCGTAAAATAATGCTTCATGATGTTACTTTTAAACCTTTGCCCCTCTAATCTAAGACTATGTCCTCTTGTTTTGCTACTTTGTTTCCTTTTAAATATATTCCCTTCCTCTACCTTGTGGATTTCCTTTACGTATTTAAATGTTTCTATCAAATCTCCTCTGTCTCGTCTTTTTTCCAAGCTATACATGTTAAGATAAATAAGCCTTTCCTGGTAACTTTTCTCCTTCAAGCCGTGCACCATTTTAGTAGCCCTTCTCTGAACTCTCTCTAAGATGTCTATATCCTTCTGGAGATACGGTCTCCAGTACTGCACACAGTACTCCAAGTGAGGTCTCACCAGTGCTCTGTACAGTGGCATGAGCACTTCCCTTTTCCTACTGCTAATTAAGGATGAGCCGAACACCCCCGAGTTCGGTTCGCATTCGAACTCGAACTTTTCAAAAGTTCGAATTCGAACACGAACTCAATACAACTCAAAGTTCGATTTTTAGAGTGCCTTCCAAGAGGGCATATATGCTAGATATTTGCCATAAAAGGTGTATGGGGGTCCGGGTAGTGCCCTGGGGGACAGGAAACAAGGACAAAAAGTAAAAAAAAAAAACTTTTTAATGGGACAGGGAGTTTTCCATGAAATAAGGGTTAAAAATAAAAACGAAAAATTCCTTCAAATATCGTGCCTAGGAGGTCCCCATAACCTACCTGTGAAGTGGCGGATTTGTAGGATGTATAGAAACATTTAAAAACAATGTCTGGGTCCGGGTAGTGCCCTGGGGGGACAGGAAACAAGGACAAAAAGTTTTAAAAAAATACGTTTTTAACCCCATTCACTGCTGACAACGTGTGGGACACATCCTCAGTTACTCCCGCTGTATGCTGAGGAGGACGTGTTCTACACGTCATCAGCTTTGCAGGACCCCCGGCGGAGATACTCGCCTCTCTGTCCGGAGTCCCGCGGCGTTCTGACTTCAGCGTCCTCAGACGCTGAAGTCGCGTTTCTCCCGACGTAAATGACGTCATCGCGCCATGCGCGTTGACGTCATTTCCAAGCGACCCCCCCGGCAATGCCGGGAGATCGCCTGGAAGGGGGGGGTCCGTTCGGATCCCTCCCGATCGGGAGGTCCCTCAAAAAAAAGCCAGGCACCGCTTAAAAGGGGAGAGTCTCCCCTTTTAAGCGGTGCCTGGCTTTAAGGCTAAGGTCAGACTAACGCAGTATTAACGTGCGTTTAGCCGCACTAAATCACGGCCGCGCTAGCAGCAAATTACGTCCAATGCCTATGCAGCATACGAAGAACGGCCACACAAAAGTGCAGCCGCGCAACGCAAGTGGCAATCGAACGCATTTTTTTGAGAAAGTCAAACCGCTAGTACTGACGTACAGAGTGCACTGCGTCCGCTAGTGGCATGTGTGTGTGATTAGGAGACGTCAGACGCTGCTAATGTCCGGTCCAGACGCAAAAAGTGTTTTATTGATAACCGTACAAAATCACGGTCGAAAATGCGCATCGTATGAACGCTATCGCGTATTCCGTGAAAAAATGCGTCCATTCGTTCGAACGCACTTTTTCACGGACAACAAGAAAAATGCGTTAGGCACCGGGTCGCACTTTGGCGCCGAAGTGCGGCCTAGCTCCGGTGGGGGCCGCCATCTTGTTGGCGGCTCCACCCCCGGGTCCCCCTCACTGCCTGACGCGTGATGACGTCAGATAGCCGGGGAACCCCTAGCTGCCACAATCCCCTAGTGGAGATAGAGGGTTCATTTGAACCCCGATATCTCCACGACCAGGTATAAAGTAAAAAAATAAAAAAACATGTATTTTTTTTTGTATGTTATTTGTATTAATGCAGCAATATTGTTCACATTTCAATTATAAAATGTGTTTGCTAAAAATCACATAATTCCCCCCAAAATATTTAATAAGTCCCCATTTCTAATTTTTGTACAAGAGCACCCCATAGAAAATATAACCGCAAATGTTCATGTGATAAAAGGTGAAAAAAAACACTTTACACGCTGCAGATGATTAAAAATTCAAGTTTTATTGCATTTTTTGTTATAATATACAGCCAGAACATGACGTATACATATAAAAATGATATATTCTGAATCTGCCGAGTCTGCCGGAAAGAATGATATATAATATGTCTGGGTTGTATAAAAAAATGTGGCTTCAAATCGCGTTTAAACATGATGAGCGAAAGCGGTAAAAATTTGCTCAGCTCACAGCGGTGAAATGCCTCAGCAGTGAAAGGGTTAAAGGAACAGTGAGTTTTCCATAAAATAAGGGTTAAAAATAAAAACGAAAAATTCCTTCAAATATCTTGCCTAGCAGGTCCCCATAACCTGCCCGTGAAGTAGCGGATTTATAGGATGTATGGAAACATCGCCATCACAGACCCACACACGACACCTAGCACTCCCAGTCTGCACTTCCAGTCTGCATACAATGTATCAAATTCATGAGACGGACTAATTAGAAACACATGTTATTTCCAAACACTAATTAAACACCTGTTGTTTACGCCGTTTGAGAGCACAGGTCATTTAGAGGTGAGAATCTTTGCACCTAAACATTGGTTTTTAATTCAATATCTAATAAATCGTTGCTTATAATATTCTGCAGTAAAGAGTCTCTTTACTTCTAGATTTTTTAGTATTTTTTAAGCATTTTGTATACTTTTTTCAAATTTTTTTTTTTTCCAACTCGAACCGAACATGCCAAAATGTTCGAAGTTCGCGAACTTGCGAACGGCCAAAGTTCGAATCGAACTCCGAACTGATCGAACCGAACAGCTCATCCCTACTGCTAATACCTCTAGCTACACAACCAAGCATTCTGCTAGCATTTCCTGCTGCTCTATTACATTGACTACTTAGCCTTAGATCCTCTGCAATAATAACCCCTAAATCCCTTTCCTCAGATATTGAGGTTAGGACTGTAATAAATATTCTATATTCAGCCATGGGTTTTTACGCCCCAGGTGCATTATCTTGCACTTATCCACATTAAAACTCAATTGCCACAGCTCCGACAATTTTTTTAGTTTACCTAAATCATTTGTCATTTGGCTGATCCCTCCAGGAACGTCAACCCTGTTGCAAATCTTTGTGTCATCAGCAAAAAGACATGCTTTACCATTAATACCATCTGCAATATCGCTAATAAAAATATTAAAGCGAATGGGTCCAAGTACAGACCCCTGAGGTACCCCACTGGTAACAAGACCTCGCGCCGAATAAACTCCATTTACCACAACCCTCTGTTGCCGGTCACTCAGCCACTGCCTAATCCATTCAACAATATTGGAATCCAAGTTCAAAGATTGCAATTTATTGATAAGCCTTCTATGCGGAACAGTATCAAAAGCCTTACTGAAATCTAAATAAGCAATGTCTACTGCACCACCTGTGTCTATTATTTTTGTTACCCAATCAAAAAAATCAATAAGATTAGTTTGGCATGATCTCCCTGAGGTAAACTCATGTTATTTCTGATCCTGTAATCTATGTGTTTTTAGATGTTCAACAATCCTTTCCTTTAACATGGTTTCCATTAATTTCCCCACTACTGACGTAAGACTAACTGGCCTATAGTTCCTCGATTCCTCCCTACTACCCTTCTTGTAAATGGACACAACATTTGCTAATTTCCAGTCTTCTGGGACGACTCCTGTTAGCAGATTTATTTAACCAATCCTTGTTAACGGTTTTGCTATTACACCACTGAGCTCTTTTAATAATTTAGGGTGGATCCCATCAGGCCCCATTGACTTATTTGTCTTTACTTTAGACAGCTGCTGTAGAACCTCCTCCTCTGTAAACTCATATGTAAATGTCTCTTTAGTGTTTCCTCCTAACTGAGGTCCCTTTCCTTCCTTTTCTTCTGCAAAGACTGAACAAAAATATTCATTGAGGCAGTCACCGAGACTTTTATCCTCTTCTACATACCTTCCTTCCTTTGTTTTTAATCTAACTAATCCTTGTTTTACTTTTCTTTTCTCGTTTATGTATCTAAAAAATGTTTTGTCCCCCTTTTTTACTGACTGAGCTATTTTCTCTTCTGCGTGTGCTTTGGAAGCTCTTATAAATTGCTTTGCCTTTTTCTGCCTAATCTTATAGGTTTGCCTATCTTCTTCACTCTGAGTTGTTTTATAATTATTGAATGCTATCTTTTTGTTCTTCACTATTTTGGCCACTTCTGCAGAGTACCACAGTGGTTTCTTCCCTTTTTTGTTTTTGCTAACAAGCCGAATGCAATTTCCTGTGGCCTTCAATAATGCCTCCTTTAAATAATCCAATTTCTCCTGGACTCCCTTTAAACTCCTCCAGTCTCATAATGACTCATTCACACAAAATCTCATTTTAGAAAAATCTGGTTTTTTTAAAGTCTAAAACTTTTTTGTTTTTGTGTGGTGCGGCTCCATCCCTGTTCTTCTATTAAACCATCACTAGATCCCAAATTTTCACCTACAACGTCTGATACCAAACCTCGATTTGTGAGTATTAAATCCAATATGGCCTCTTTTCGGGTCGGCTCCTCAACTATTTGTGTTAGAGATAATCCCAGTAGGGAGTTTAGAATATTTGTACTCCTGGTGCACCCAGCTATTTTGGTTTTCCAGTTCACATCAGGAAGATTAAAGTCCCTCATGATAATAACTTCCCCCTTCATTGTCATTTTGGCTATTTCCTCAAACAGCAGATTATCTAGCTCTTCTACTTGTCCAGGGGGTCTATAGATCACACCTACACGAGCTACTGTATGATTGCCAAATGTTAGCATAACCCAAACTGATTCTATGTTCACCTCGCTCACTTTTACTTGGTTCGTTTTTATGTTGTTTTTTACATACAGGGCCACTCCTCCTCCTTTCCTACCTTCTCTGTCTTTTCTATATAAAGAGTACCCCGGTATTGTTATGTCCCAGTTATTTTTCTCACTGAACCATGTCTCAGTAAGCACCACTAAATCTACTTTTTCAGCTGCCATCATTGCCTCCAGTTCATAGATTTTATTGACTAAACTGCGAGCATTTATAGACATGACTCTGAGCTTGTCATTTTTTACCCCGCATGTTTCTTGCACCCTCAGATTTAGTTTTGGCTATGTGCTTCATGTCTGTCCCTGTGCCTCTGTCTGTCCTACCCTCTGACATCATGGTAGTCCCTGTGCCTCTGTCTGTTCTCTCTGACCCTGTGCTTCATGTCTGTCCATTTGCCTTATGCCTGTCCTACCATTTGACCCTCATGCAAGTCCCTGTGCCTCTGCTTGGTCTCTGTCCCTGTGCCTCTGCTTGGTCTCTGTCCCTGTGCCTCTGTCTGGTCTCTCTGTCCCTGTGCCTCTGTCTGTCCTATTGTCTGACCATACTGGCTAATTAAGCTTTTTTTAAGCCTGGAGTGATGTTGACCAGATGTTGAATCCGGAAGTGTTACGACTATTTTCTTCTTGCTCGTTCTTGTCTCGTGTTAGTGACTTTTTTAAATTCTCTCTTGTATCATTTACTCCTTACCTCTGGATAGGTTGTGACCAGTGGGTGAGTATAAACGCTGGCGGGGCGTACTAGTATGCCTGGCTCTCCAGCTGCTGCAGCCCATAGACTTCAGAGGGGCCTACTATCCTGTCCCCACGGCTTTCAGACCCACCTGCCACCGTGCATGCCATTTAAGTGGTTAAAATTTATTTTGGTTTCGTATGTATTGATGTGGGATTATACGTAATAGGGGTTGCCCGATATTCAGGTTTTTCTCGGTTATCGGTATTGGCATTCTCCATAGCAGATATACCAATAACGGATTTTCCTGACGGTACTCAGAACGGCAGGGCAGATGCTCCTCCACTAAGTTGCGGAGGACGTCTGCAGCCCATCGGCGATGATCCACGTCTTGGCGCCAATCGCGGACCTATCCCGCAGGCGGCTGACATCTTTGTCAACCCTGCCTGTGTGACATATCCCCACCCACTGACATCATCTGAAACGTCACTGACGTCAGCCGGGCAGGCAATTCCCTGTGGGGAGATACACATTTGCCCCATATCTCCGCAACCATAGATGTCAGAGTATCATATGAGGTGTCATTGGAAAGGCGAGGACATGGCCTTTCCAATGATACCAAACATGACTAAGGTTTGTGTAAAATAAAATAAATAAAAGTGTATTTATTTATGATTTTTTTTAATGCAGCACTATTATTCACACTTAGAAAGTGAACAATGATGCTGCACTGTGGAGCTCTGTGATGGGCTCATACAAAGTGCACAATACTGTATCAGCGCCACAACAATTACACACCGCATATTGTTGTGAGTTTATGAGTGTATCAAAGAGGTGCACGGCAGTAAAACTCAATGACTGAACTCCTACTTATTCTCCTCCAATGCTCCCCACCCTGACTTCTCTATCACGGTGGAGGGTATCACCATCTCCCCATCAAACCAAGTTCGCTGCTTGGAGTTACACTTGACTCTGCTCTTTCCTTCATCCCCCACATCAAGTCTCTTTCCCCCTCCTGCCGATACCAACTGCGTAATATTTCCAGAATTCGGCATTTCTTACCGCTGTCACCACAAAACAACTCATACACGCCCTGGTAATCTCCCGACTCGACTATTGCAATAATCTCTTATCTGCCTCCCTCTGTCCCGCCTCTCCCCTTCAATCCATCCTGAATGCCTCCGCCAGGCTAATCCACCTCAACCGCCGCTCTGTCTCTGCGCTCCCCTCTGCGAGTCCCTTCACTGGCTCCCCATCCACTGCAGAATTAAGTTCAAAATCCTTATCCTTACCGACAAAACCCTCACTAACTCAGCTCCCCACTACCTGTCCTCACTAATCACCAAATACACCCCAGCCCGCTCCCTAAGGTCAAACAGTGACCTGCGCCTAGCTTCTCCCCGCATCACCTCTTCCCATGATAGACTGCAGGATTTCTCACCGCAGCCCCCACTCTCTGGAACGCTCTCCTCGTACTGTCAGACTTTCCCCTAACTTCTCTCCTTCAAATGCTCCCTGAAAACATTCCTATTTAGGGAAGCCTACCACCAACTCACTGACGCAACCATCAATCACTCTCACCTTACAGTCCTCTCCTGTTTCCAACCCCAACCCTCCAGATTGTGAGTTCCTACGGGAATAGGGCCCTCATCTCCTCCTGTACTGTTTGTCAAATGTTGTTCAATGTATTGTAACCCTGTCTATACTGTGCTTATTGTACAGCACTGCGGAATATGCTGGCGCTTTATAAATAAAGAATAATAATAATAACTCACAGTAATATGCAGTGTGTAGGAGCGTATCAAAGAGCTGCACAACAACAACAGCACTATAGGATAAGAAACGGTCACATTGTCTCACCCTTGTTTTCAAACAGATTTCAGTGTTTTTTGTTGTATTTTATTGAATATCATTTATTTGCATTATTTTGGATAATTATTTTTGGGATAATAAATTATTATGTCGTGTTTCAAACTTTATCGGACTCAGTGTATTTATAATTTTTTTATTATTATTTATTTATTTGTAAAGGATTTTACCAGTAAGGACTCTTGCTTGGACGGATTTCAGTGCATGATTCCTAATTATTACAGGCTAACTATGTACAAAAACACGTTTCCTTTAAAAAAAAATCGAGACGCTTTTAGACACGAAATTTTGAAAAATTAGACCGCCAGGGAGGTTAATGCAAATAACAAGCACAAATAGAACAATATACAGAGGCTTTCATGAAATGAATATTATTGTTTTTTTCAATAACATCGCCATCATGTATCCAATTATCAAAGTATTTCTCTGTATGCACCGATTGCCTATGTAACTGATGGATACAGTAACACTATTATAGCTTCCAATTCGCAATCCGATGGTTACAATCAATTCTAAAACAATTGAGATACATGCATTTGAGTTACAATTACTGGGTATACATACCACAGCTCACGAACCAGCCACTTCTTATCTGTGTTAGGGTATTTTTGTGGAATCTTTTGATATATTATAATAAAAGTTAATTTTTAATACTATCACAAATGTGGTTTGGGAAGACTTTTTCCTCCTTGTGAGGAACTGTGTTTTGTTTTCAAATTGGGTGTTTAATCACCAGTCCTCCCATCATATAACAGTTCTCTGTGGGAAACATTGTCCTCAGCGGAGGTCAATAATATCCTTTACTACTACTATATTATAATGAATGGTTTATTAGATATTGAATTAAAACGGGAATATTTTTAACATTGAAGCCTATGGGATTCGCCTGAATAAACCTGCCGAATTAAACCACTGAATGGCAGGGCAATTCGGCAACTTTTCACTGCTGGGTTTTGCTCTCTGAGTAGCCGAAGCATTGCTTCTCTATGGGGATTCACTGCCCTCGAACAGGCGCCGTATGTGCAGGCAATTCGCCAGGATTTGACGAATTGCCTGCTTTCTGGATAGCCGAATGGCCAATGACTTTCAGCGTTCAGTTCCCTTTCGGCAGCCATTCGGATCTCTTTGAATAATCCTGAACATGTTCAGTTTTATTGCGTGGTGTGGTTTTAAATGTATTGTAAATTGCTTGGTTTTAGTTTAAATGTACTTTTATTACTTTATGTGAATGTGAACTAAGCTGTGTGTTGAAGGTGCAGACCGTTCTTTCGTATAGAATGTAAAATAGATTTGAGTAACTTGTGATTGTGCAAGAAGGCTATCTAATTGTAAGGATCAACGCCGGCGGCGTAATAAAAAGCCTAAACCCAGTGCTGGCTCATAGTAGTGGGACTTTCATATAGCCGTACCACTACTCACCTCTGCCTGTGCATCGCTCAGGTGTTGCCTAGATCACCTACTATTCCTGCATAAAACCAGGCCACACCTGAAGCCCAACGCTTCCACATTGTCTTGGAAATATCCAAGCTGCAAGGAGCTACCTGTTGGGCCTCCTAGGACCCATACTCTGCTGGATCCTATTTTCTCAAGGCTATCTGTTATATCTCTCCTGGACTTATTATTTGTAAACCTCCTGGATCTCCTACTTACTACAGACCTCTGGACTTGTTATCCTCCTGGACCTCCCAAGTTTTCCTTGCCTGGATTATAAGGACTTGCCCATATCTCCAAGGACTCAGATATATATGCATATATATAACCTAAGTACACCTTGTTGTATTGTATCTTTGTTTTGATCTGTAGTTTCCCTTTAAACCTGTATGTTCTGCTCTAGTTCCCTCTAACCCTGTAACCTGTATATATTCTGCTCTGGTTCCCTCTAGCCCTGTAACCTGTATATATTCTGCTCTGGTTCCCTCTAGCCCTGTAACCTGTATATATTCTGCTCTGGTTCCCTCTAGCCCTGTAACCTGTATATATTCTGCTCTGGTTCCCTCTAGCCCTGTAACCTGTATATATTCTGCTCTGGTTCCCTCTAGCCCTGTAACCTGTATATATTCTGCTCTGGTTCCCTCTAGCCCTGTAACCTGTATATATACAATCTCTCCTCCTTATTCATATATATATTTCTGCTTTAGTTCTCTCTAGACCTGTAACCTGTGTATACATATATACACTTCTTCCCTATTCCTTAGCTTTTCCCCTCCTATTCAGTATTCTCCATCTATTGCATACCTCTTCTATATCTGTTATTGCCTTTGCTTTATTGTGTCTTAACAATAAATCATCATATACATATATATATATATCTGCTTTGCAAGACTTCTTCATTGCACATTGGCTCGTACCTACCGCCCCGGAACCAGCAGATTACACTAATTATCTGTTTACATGTCTGAAAGGTTGGGAGTCACCATTGTCTCAGCTACCCAATATCTGATTTCCTTAACAATAGATTATGTAAATGATGTGTGATATGAAGGCTAAGGAATGTTTATTGCAAATATCTACCTGACCTAATGTAATTAGAGTTTTAGTAATTCGAGGTTCATTATTTGGTTTATGCAAATGATCACTATTGGACCTGGGCATAAATAGTGGCGTTTCTGTTCATTAAAACTCAGATTCCTGTTTGAACATACAGCTTATCTGGTGTCTCATTCAGGGTAGCCACGATCACCCTCAGAAGGCACAGAGTGGCCTTCTGCAATTCAAGGAGGCTCCAAGGCACAGGATCAGAACAAGCAGGTCTGGAACTGCAGATCAGGCTGCTCGAGGCACTGCGTTCCGAGCAACTCAGCGGCCGGGCTGATCAGTGTCTGGAGAGCCAGGACAGGCGGAAGGAGTGAGGTTCCCGTCAAATGATGCCCATGCACTGATGTCTCCCACAAACACATGGATTATGCCCCCAGCTCATGGATTATGCCCCAGCTCATTAATTTCCCCAGCACATGGATAATGCCCCAGCTCATGGATTTGCTCCCAGCTCATGGATTTGCCCTCAGCTCATGGATTTGCCCCCAGCTCATGGGATATGCTCCAGCTCATGGTTTTGCCCAGCTCATGTATTTGCCCCCAGCTCATGGATATGACCCCATCTCATGGATATGACCCCAGCTCATGGATACTGCCCCAGCTCATGGATATTGCTCCCCCCCCAAGCTCACCTGGAGCTCTCCGCGAACATACTTACCTTCCTGAGCGACGCTGGGAAAGTCTTCGCGCGTGCGCTCGTTGGAAGGCCCCAGCCGCGATCACGTGGGACCATGTGATCGCGGCTGGGGTCCTTCCAACGAGTGCACGCGCGGAAACTTTCTTGGCGTCACCCAAGAAGGTAAGTATCATCGCGGAGAGCTCCAGGTGCCTGTCCGAATGCTCTATAGGCGTTCGGACAGGCCCTGCAGCTGCTCACCGTGTTCATACTTACCTTCCTGAGCAACGCCGGGAAAGTTTCTGCGCGTGCGCTCGTTGGAAGGACCCCAGCTGCGATCACATGGTCCCACGTGATCGAGGCTGGGGTCTTCCAACGAGCGCACGCGCAAAGACTTTCCCGGCGTCGCCCAGGAAGGTAAGTATGATCGTGGAGAGCAGCTGCAGGGCCTGTCCGAATGCCGATAGAGCATTCGGACAGCCGCCCCAGCACCTCGGATGCCGGCAAGCTGGCTCAATGCTGGCTTCCGGTATCGGGGAAAATATTGGGGGTACTGCAGGACTACCAAGTACTCCTGCAGTACCCGGTATCGGCACCGATACTAGTATCGGTATCAGTGCAACCCTAGTACCTTCTGTTTTTTCTGTCGTAGCACCCTCTGTTTCTGTACCGACCAAGGTAGATCATCCAGTCCCAGAACCAGTTGTCACATCCAGCGCTTCCAGAGGGTCCCAGGCTGTTCTGGAGGATGCCTGGCAGCTCTGTTCACGCTACTTTCTGGCCCGGGAGCCAGGCAATGGGAGGAAGTGTGGGTGGTCGGGAGGCGGGGCGCAGCGTGATGATGCAGAGCCACCGGGTTTAAAGCCAGACCGCACGAACTGACTAATTGCCCTGACGTGGAGTTACTTCCCCAGCGATTCTTTTGATTCACTCATTATTGATTTGACTCCTGGCTTGTCTGAGAACCTTCTATGTGTACCGACTGCATCCACTGACTACCCTGATTTAGTGTACCGAGTTTGGCCTGTCTGAGAACCCTGATTTGTGTATCGACCCAGGTCTGAGAAACCTGCTTTGTGTATCTGGTGTGTCTGTGAACCGCGATTCATGCACTGACTCTCCTGTGTCTAAGATCCACGACTGGTGTGTTGTCTCTATGCTATCTGAGAGAGATAAGTTTTATATCGAGCGGTGCTATCTTGTTCTGTCTAGTCACTGCAGTATTAAGGCCTGCACTAACTGGGCCTATATGCTACTACTGCTTTGGAGCCTGTTAACCCTTGCTGTTTGTGAATCCCTGCAGATAGAACAGTTTAGCGACCATTCAAGGATCGGAGGGATAGATAGGGATCTGTGTACAGGGACTAGCATCACAGTTCAAGGGGGGATCTGTGACATTACATCAGGGCCAATGGATCCCACAGACCTGTCTACTCTCTTAACTCAGTTGGCTACGATTATGTCCAGGCCGGACCACCGTATGGATCAGATTGCTCTGGCTTTTCAGTCGCTCTTGCCTCAGCCAGTTCAGGCGCCATCATCACCTCCAGTACCTGTAACACCTGCTCCTCCTGCCATAGATAAACCATATGTAAGCTTGAAAGCACCTGTATGTTATGACAAAACCCCAAGTACCTGTCGGGGGTTCCTGATTCAACTGGATATTGTATTTGATACTAAATCCTGGGTTATGTCTGTCTGAAAAGGCCAAGGAGGGGTATGTTATCAATCATCTGTCTGACAAAGCCTTACTCTGGGCCGCTCCTCTTTGGGAACTGGAAAAACCCATAGTTTACAATTATGAGGGGTTCATTCGGGAGTTGCAATGTACGTTTGACCCAATCAGAAGAGTAACTAATGCTGGGAGGTCTCTATTTCGTATCAGGTACGAAGAAATGAAAAAAGGAGACCTCCAGTGCTGTTGAAATGGTGCACTTATGTCACCAAATTTACTTATAAAAAGAACACAACAATCAAACATTTTTGGGATGCAGCCCCTTCCTCAGTGTGCAGTGCCCTAAACCATATTAGTGTGAAAACCACTATATATATATATATATATATATATAACTTGCATTAGAAGCATCGAGCAGACACTTTTGCCTATACTCAACAGCAGGGGTGGACTGACCCATCGGACACTCGGGTGCCTCCCAAGGACCCGTGTGGGTGGGGGGGGGCCTGGACTGGCCTTGCTTGCCCGTGCAAAGGGTCTTCCATTAAGGCTAGTGTCAGACGAGTGTCTTTGGAGAGCAGAAAGAACGTCCGTGAGAGTGGATGTTCGTTTCATTCGACGCCCATCTGGCCACCTCGCTGAGCACACTCTGTGTGCTCAGCGCTGCAAAGCGCAGTCCTCCTATGGAGAATCGCGCTTTGCAGCTCCGTCAACACGCATCCTAGCGCTTCGACGGATAGGCTTCGATAACAGACGCTTGTTGCGCACGTATTTGCGTGCACAAGCATGTGACCGGCCTCATTGCAGCGTCAAAACGCTGCGACGGACGCCAGTAAGCACGTCAGTACGGGCGCACATAGTACGCTTGTCTTACGCCAGCCTTACTCGGCAGCGTGTAGGATCAAACTCACACACACTGCACAGGAAGTATAGGCCCGACTGGGGGGGGGGGAGACGAGGCTGCCAGCCCAGCCAGCAGCTCACATGGGACATGCTGGCCCCACCCCCTCTCACAGCAGCAAGCAGAGCCTCCCCTGCTCATGTGCTGGAAGTGTCAAGTACGTGCAGGGTGGGAGAGTGCAGAGAGACCAGCTGGGACCACAAAGGCAGCAAGGGATTCCAACCTGGATCCGTATGAAGCAAACCAGTGTGTGTGTGTGCACAGGGATTGTGTGTTTGCAGGGATTGCATGTGTGTGAGAGCAGGGGTGGTGTGAACTTAAATGAATTGGGGAGAAATTTACTGGGGGGCTGTGGAGCTCTGTGATACGCTCATACACACGACACATTACTGTGAGTTTTATTGGTGTGGCGCTCTGTGATATGGTGTGTATGAGCATATCTGAGAGCTCCACAACAATAAAACTCACAGTAATGTGCCGTGTGTATGAGCGTGAGTTTTCTTAACTCTTAAAATGCCATTAATAAATTAAAAAATAAAATGCATACTGTGAGGGATGAAACCTGCCCATTAACCCTTAATATACAACTAAACCAAGACAAAAATGAAAGTGATACACAAAAGTACTGGCTGGGTGAAGTAGAGGTAACATCCCTGCTTTGCGTGGAGAGAGCCTGTGGAGACATGGGTTCGATCCCGACGAGCACCTCTCCAGTAAGTGTCCTTCAGCAACACACCCAACGGTACATACTCGCCACCCAGGACATACTTGAAAACGAGAGAAATATCAATGTATCCTTCCTGGTAAAATACTTTCTCAAAAAAAAATAATTAATAAATAGTCTGACCATTAACCCTGTCACTGTTGACTGTTTTCCACCCTGTGAAAAAAATTGTTACGTTTTTATTTTATTATTTAGGAATTGTCTTTACAGTGAATATAGTCATGTTGGATATCATTGGAAAGGCCAGACTCTCTCCTCTCCAACGACACCTCAATCGACCATGTGTGACGCACAGGGCAGGAGCTACAGCAGTCCAAAAATGTGAGGGAATCTGGATGCTGATCCCTGGGGGGCACATGGGGGGAAAGAATAACCTAGGGGGGCAATTGTCCCCCCCCCCTAGAGATGCCTATGGTCAGTGTCCTTTTAGGCTAGGGTCAGACGAACGCATTTTCACGTTGTCTGTGAAAAAGTGCGTTCGAACGAATGGACGCATTTTTTCACGGAGTACGCGAGAGCGGTCATACGATGCGCATTTTTCGTCCGTGATTTTGTACGGATCATCAATAAAACACTTTGTGCATCTGAACGTTATGTTGGCCGGACATTAGCAGGGTCTGACATCTCCTAATCATGCACACACGCCTCTAGCGGACGCAGCGCACTCTGTACGTCAGTACTAGCAGTTTAGCGTTCTCGAAAAAATGCGTTCATTTTCCACTTGCGTTGCGCGGCCGGACTTTCGTGCGACCGTACTTCGTATATTGGCCGTCATTGCCCGTCATTTGCTGCTAGTGCGGCCGTGATTATGTGCGCCTGCACGCGCGTTCGCACTGCCTCAGTCTGACCCCAGTCTTAAAAGAAGCGCCACGATGGAAGCACCTGCACTGGCAGCCACTAACTCTGAGCAGCAGACAAGCAGCATCCTAATAACTCTAGCTCACTGTTAGCTCGGGTGCTGGATTTCAGCTGATCTTTTTTGGCCGTTCTTTTCTTTCGGCTGAAAGACAATAATATATTTTTTCGGACAATATAATTCAGTAGCCGAAATATCTGTGAATCCCTGGCTTCCTCCATCCCTGTGGTGAGGCTCAGGCCGCGCCCTGTCCCTGCATTACACATAATGACTCTGCTGAAACCTGAGATGAGAGCGAGGCCTGAAACACAAACCTGGAAATAAAGTGCTATTTAGGCCTAGAGCGATGAGGACGACAAAACAAACCTCCTCAAACTGAATCAGGAAGTGCTGCGGCTAGTCTCTTCTTCCTTGTTGTTCTCTGGGGTTAGTGATGTTTTCACTTTTTTCACACTTGTTTGTATTGATGTTGGTTTATATGTAACTCCTGCACTCTCCTTTATCCCCTGTAGTTCTATCACTTCTGTCCTTTGTGTCCTGAGCCCTGTGAGGAAGCAGATCCGCCTGGTGAATCCAGAGAGGAGATCCAGCCTGAGGGTCCTGGGAGTGAGCGGCCTTCTTGTAAGTAAATCCATATATTGCTGATTATAACCTGTATCCGCTGTATAATGATGTGTGTGAATTCAGGAATGAAATGAGTCCCAGCCATGGGAATAAGGCGATGCTTAGTCTATAAGAAGCCCATGTGTGACAATAATATCCTGGCCAAAATGACTGATATGGAGCTTTCTGGCAGGGAATGGGTTATTTGTGCCCTATTAGTAAGTAAAGGGTTAAATGTTTCAGGAAAGAGGTGAATCTTTGCCAGACAAGAGATTAAGGGCTAAATTACAATCTCCACGCTAAAACGGGGGCGGTAGGGAGAAAAAACTGTGCCCGCCGTTTTCCCCCTACCGCCCCCGTTTTAACGTGGAATTACAATGCAGGCACTTAAAAAGCTGCCTGCATTGTTACTGTGCGCTACAGCCCTGCGATGCTCGCGGCAGCGCTGAGCGCAGCCACGAGCATCCACTCGATGGAGTCCATAGGACTCCATTGAGCCAGACGCTGGCGGTCACATGTCCAGCCGGATCTCCCATCGCGTGTGAGCGCCACACCTCGGCCACAGCTTTCCTAGTGGCAAGGAGGATTTTAGAAAGTAATCGGTTAGGATGAGTAGGAAGGTCCGGTAGCGGTATGGCGAAAAGGTATATCCAAGGATCTCTAGGGACTCTGGGGCCAAATGTTGATTCAATCAAAGCCTGAACCGAGTCCCAAAAAAGCTGAGATTTTTGGACAATTCCACCACATATGGGCCTGAGTATTGAGGGGTAAGATACCATCAGCATAATGACCAAACCTGCCCTACCCTCAAGTTATTACACAAAGTTTATACCACTACTAGAAACTGTATTCTTTTGCAGGAGTACAGCAAGAGTCTGAAAATGTCTGCAGGAATAATTTATGAGGAATCGGTATCATATGTTGAAAAGAACCTCATGAAGCCTCTATCAGTAAAGCAAGAGGAAGTGATCAAAGATGAAACTCTGGATTTCCAAGAAAATCAAAAAGAACCAGAGTATTCCGAGCTGTCACATAGGATTGTCCAAAAAGATGATCCTTATTCAGACACGTTGGTTCATTCTGAATTTAGAAATTCTGTCTATTGTGGGTCAGAACTTCCCCAAACTCACACAGCTCATATTGGAAGAAAACCATTTAAATTCACTGAAAGTGAGAAACGTTTAAGCACATATGGAAGTCTTGGTATACACAGGAGAGTTAACATAGGAGAGAAGATGTTTGCATGTTCTGTATGTTGGAAGTTTTGTAGTACAAAGGGTAACCTTCACAAACATGAGAAAATTCATACAGGAGAGAAGCCGTTTGCATGTTCTGAATGTGAGAAATGTTTTAGAACAAATTGTGAACTTACTGTACATGAGAGAATTCATACGGGAGAGAAGCCGTTTGCATGTTCTGAATGTGAGAAATGTTTTAGATCAAAGGATGTGCTTACTGTGCATAAGGGAATTCATACAGGAGAGAAACCGTTTGCATGTTCTGAATGTGAGAAATGTTTTAGAAGAAGGTATGACCTTACTGTACATGAGAGAATTCATACAGGAGGGAGGCCTTTTGCATGTTCTGAATGTGAGAAATGTTTTACAACAAGTTGTGAACTTACTGTACATCAGAGAATTCATACAGGAGAGAAGCCGTTTGCATGTTCTGAATGTGAGAAATGTTTTCGATTAAAGGGTGATCTTATTGTACATGAGAGAATTCATACGGGAGAGAAGCCGTTTGCTTGTTCTGAATGTGAGAAATGTTTTAGAACAAAGGGTAAGCTTACTGAACATGAGAGAATTCATACAGGAGAGAAGCCTTTTGCATGTTGTGAATGTGAGAAATGTTTTAGAAGAAAGAGTGATCTTACTGAACATGAGAGAATTCATACAGGAGAGAAACCATTTGCATGTTCTGAATGTGAGAAATGTTTTAGAACAAAGGGTAAGCTTACTGAACATGAGACAATTCATACAGGAGAGAAGCGGTTTGCATGTTGTGAATGTGAAAAATGTTTTACAAGGAAGGATGAGCTTGCTGCACATGAGGGTATTCATACAGGAAAGAAGCAGTTTGTATGCTCTGAATGTGGGAAATGTTTTATATCAAAGGGTAAGCTTACTATACATGAGAGAATTCATACAGCAGAGAAGCCATTTGTATGTTCTGAATGTGAGAAATGTTTTAGAAGAAAGATTGAGCTTACTGTACATGAGAGAATTCATACAGGAGAGAAGCCGTTTGTATGTTCTGAATGTGAGAAATGTTTTAGAAGAAAGATTGAGCTTAATCTACATGAGAGAATTCATACAGGAGAGAAGCCGTTTGTATGTTCTGAATGTGAGAAATGTTTTAGATCAAAGGATGTGCTTACTGTACATAAGGGAATTCATACAGGAGAGAAGCAGTTTGCATGTTCTGAATGTGAGAAATGTTTTAGAAGAAAGGGTGATCTTACTGTACATGAGAGAATTCATACAGGAGAGAAGCCGTTTGTTTGTTCTGAATGTGAGAAATGTTTTAGAAAAAAGTATGCGCTTACTGTACATGAGAGAATTCATACAGGAGAGAAACCGTTTTCATGTTCTGAATGTGAGAAATGTTTTAGAAGAAGGCATGACCTTACTGTACATCAGAGAATTCATACAGGAGAGAATTCGTTTGCATGTTCTGAAGGTGAGAAATTTTTTAGATCAAAGAGTGATCTTACTGCACATGAGAGAATTCATTCATCTATTCATTCACATTGATGCAAAGTCATTTTCATGGCATGAATATGGGAATGGGTTTGGAACAAACTTGAAGAGTTACACACCTGAATGTGCAAACAGAAGAGCATTTACTCCTATATCAACTATGTGGACAAACTCATCTGGACACACGTCTTCTATACTTGTGGCGGTAGTCACGTTAGTCTTGGGGTACATGGACCTAAAGATGCATTTGGGAGTTGTGTGCCTGATCTATCATATTGTTTTACAGCCCTCTGCTACAGGGCTGATCCAAGACCTTGTGCTGAATGGAGCTAAGTATGAAATGCTACCCCCCCCCCCACGTCACCCAAAATACAACCATTTATCTGTGAAGTTGGCACGGTTTCTGTACCAAACTGACCATTGGGCCAGACTAACGACGTGTAATAGAGGGCATCCAACGCTATATAAAGCCATGTTGAAATCCCTTTTCTTGATACTCCAACATGCTTTTATTCTGTATACAACGATAAAATAAAACCGATAAACAAGAAATAGAACAATAAAATGCATGTTTTTTGCAGTCATTTAATGCTACGCTGCATCAGAAGATTCAAAAATAAAAAGAACAAAAGTCACCATTATTATTTCTGGAGAACTGCAATACCAAACTACTACTGCAGTGGTGGCAAACCTGGATGTACCATGATGCTCTGCCAGCCGTGTGTGTCTGTCTAAGCATCATGGGACATATCGTTTTGACACATCTGGAGTGCCAAGGTTCGCCTGAACTAGTGTGTGCATTGTAGACAAATATTCACTAACTTCACACCATACACTGCTCTACACTCACAAGTGGCACAGAGGATGCCCATGCACTGATGTCGTCCACAAACACAATATAAAGTCACAATAATGGATAAAACCATAAATAAGTAAAAAGAATACAAAATGTATATACATGATATATATATATATATATATATACATACACGGTATATATTTGAATTTAAGTATACATGAAGAGATTAAAATCTATGTCTGCAGCAGCAGGGTGATTTTAAGGATATCTTGGGCACAGCTCAAGTGCCCATGCTGTGGGCAGTGTATGATAAGTGCCATGCTATACACTCAGGTAAGTGATTGCCTGGTCCAGCAGGGCAGCACTATCTCAGTTCAATGGAAGGGACATCCTTATTTAGAGACATGCAGGGTTTTTCAAAGAGATCCAAATTGTGGCCGAAAGGTAACCGAACAGTAGGGATGAGCTGTTCGGTTCGATCAGTTCGGAGTTCGACTCGAACATTGGCAGTTCGCGAACTTCGAACTTTTTGGCGTGTTCGGTTCGAGTTCGATCTTTTTTTTTTTGAAAAAAGTATAAAAAATGCTTAAAAAATACAAAAAAATCTAGAAATAAAGAGACTGCAGAATATTATAAGCAACGGTTTATTAGATATTGAATTAAAAACTACCCAGGGCAAGAAGGCACGCATGTGAGCGATGATTAGCAATGGACGGACTGTGTACATCGTCAAGAAGCGGTATGTATAATAGCATAAACATGTTACATACACATTACATACATCTACCAACATATGTCAACACATGCTGCAGCGTAATGTATTATCTGTTTGTCAGACAAATGTGACTGTCATAAAATTATTCTGGCTTTATTTAAAATATTTGCACTCGTATACATTTTTCTGAAACTTTCACACCTCAAAATTACATGTGCTTAGAGTGCATGAGGCTTGCATAGGATTTTTTGTGCCGCCTGTGTGTTTCACCTTTAAAATGCTGCAATGGGTGATGTGGATTTTCTAGCTTACAAGGAAAGCGTGCTTTACAGTCTGCCTTATGTCTAGGTGCAAAGATTCTCACCCCTAAATGACATGTGCTCGCAGCAGGGCTCTCAAACTCTGGTGCCCCTGATGATTTTGAACTACAACTCCCTGGATTCCCTCGCCATGTATTGCATTGAAATCATCCTGGGACTTGTAGTCCAAATCATGTTGGGGAGCCGTGAGTTTGAGACCCCTGGCCTACTGTGCATGAGGCTTGCATAGGATTTTTTGCGCCGCCTGTGTGTTTCATCTTTAAAATGCTGCAATGGATGATGTGGATTTTCTATCTTACAAGGAAAGCATGCTTTACAGTCTGCCTAATGTCTAGGTGCAAAGATTCTCACCTCTAAATGACATGTGCTTACAGCAGGGCTCTCAAACGGCGTAAACAACAGGTTTTAATTAGTGTTTGGAAATAACATGTGCTTCTAATTAGTCTGGTCTCATGAATTTGATACATTGCCTGCAGACTGGGTGTGGCTCCTGCACATGTATGAACACTGTGCTTCTGAATGCTAAGGCCCCGTTCACACTGCGATTTATCGCGCGGATTTTGCCGTGACGTCGCACTATGTAGCTTCTCCAATGCATTTCAATGGAGCTGTTCACATCTTGCCGCGCGATGTCGCGCGTCGCAGAAGCATGTCGCAGGTACATGGCCCTTTTTTTGCGATCTGCGATTTTGCGATTTGTATTGGTGGTGCTTTGCAAAAATCGCGCAAAACAGCGATGTCGCGCGACATTATCGCACCATGTCGCGAATATGAAAATCGCACGACTTTCAAATCGCAGTGTGAACGGGGCCTAAGAATTGTTCATTTCTATGTTCCTCTGATATGCTGTTTAACCCTTAAGGCCCAGTTCACACTGCGATTTGAAAGTCGCGCGACTTTCCACGCGATTTTCATATTCGCGATAATGTTGCGCGACATCGCTGTTTTGTGCGATTTTTGCAAAGCACCACCAATACAAATGGCAAAATCGCAGATCGCAAATCGCAAAAAAAGGGTCATGTACCAGCGACATGCGACATCGCGCGGCAAGATGTGAACAGCTCCATTGAAATGCATTGGAGAAGCTACATAGTGCGACGTCGCGGCAAAATCCGCGCGATAAATCGCACAGTGTGAACGGGGCCTTAAGGACCAGGGCTCTGTAAAGCCAATCATTCATGATGTAGATGTTACGTCATTTGTCATCAAGGGCTTAATAAAATCTTTATCACACTCCTTAGATTTAAACGTAATATTCCAGTATTTGTATGTCATGTACCTCTCCCGAAGGGCCTATGTGAGCATACAATTATTATTGTGTTAGATCTATAGTTTTGGTGCAAGCGTGGTGGAAGGGCTTGCTGCTTCTGCATTAGTAGCACAACACAAAGTGAAAATGTCTATCATAAAGCGTACAAGCTGAGTCCCTAGAGTCTCTGACTATCCATTGTCATATATACCTTGCTTTATACATATAATACATTCCCTCATCTAACAGGATAGTAGCCAGTCCCTGTGCATTTTAACCCCTTAAGGGTGGCTAGGTGTCGTGTGTGGGTCTCTGATGGCGATGTTTAAATACATCCTAGAAATCCGCCACTTCACGGGCAGGTTATGGGGACCTCCTAGGCACGATATTTGAAGGAATGTTTCGTTTTTATTTTTAACCCTTATTTTATGGAAAACTCACTGTTCCTTTAAAAACGTCTTTTTTAAAACTTTTTGTCCTTGTTTCCTGTCCCCCAGGGCACTACCCGGACCCCCATACACCTTTTATAAATATCTTGCATATATGCCCTCTCAGAGGGCACTCTAAATATCGAACTTTTGAGGCCCATTGACTTGCATTGAGTTCGGTTCGTATTCGAACTCGAACTTTTGAATTTGTTAGAGTTCGAATGCGAACCGAACACGGGGGTGTTCGGCTCATCCCTACCGAACAGTGAAATTCAGCGTATGGTTACCTTTCCTGGCCATTCGACTATTCACAGAGAAGGCATTTCGCCAAATCTTGGCGAATTCCCTGCACAAACGTTGCCTGCTTGGTCTGTGCCTTTTCGAGGGCGGTGAAATCCCCCATAGAGAAGCAATGCTTCGTCTATTCAGGGAACAAAAACCAGCAGTGAAAAGTTGCCGAAATGCCCTGCTGTTCAGTGGTTTCATACAATAGGTAAATAAACCGTTGATTATAATATTCTGCAGTAAAAAGTCTCTTTATTTATAGATTTTTTTTAGGATCTTTTAGGCATTTTTTGCGAAATTTATATTTTGTTTTTTTTTAAATCGTTTTTTTTTCTTTTTTCTATTACAGCCTTTTTCATTTATTGGATCTTATATGTAAATTACAGACATTTTCGTTCTGTAGTTTCTTTGCAAACAGCGTTTCACTTTTCAAACATTCAAGCATACTGTTTTTTTTTTTCTCCGGCGTGTTCGGCGGCGTTAATCCAGATGTTTTTGCAGGTTTCAGTGTGTGTTCACCGGGTTTTGCGGTGAGTGTTCGGCAGCTTTGCGGCAGCTTTTCCCTGCACTACGACGGCCCTGTGGTGCTTGCTGAATACACCGCTGGGTCGCCGAAATGGGATCTCCAAATCGCCCCGAATTGAAGAGAACGAAAAGTCACCGAACGTGCGGTGACTTTTCGATTCTCTTTGAATAACGCTGATGATCACTCGGCAGGCTGGCTCCAAAAATTAGAAAATATCCAACTTCCCAGGTGTTTTTTTAATTTGGCTCTATTTTGATCTACAATTGTTCTTACAATATATGATCTAATAAAGATTTTTTTCTTTATTGTATAAACCACCACAGGTTGTGTACTAGTATTAGACACAATTTTTATTTTGTGTTTAGATTTACTTCTGATGGTCAAGCCCTTATTCGTGGTGGTATCCATGTCCAGCATGGGTCACCATTTTGGCTGGTTAGCGAGGGTGACTCACATTGTCACGCCTCCCATTCCCCCTGGTGGTGAAGGGTCTCCAGGTCTGTTTTCCCCTGTGGTGTGTTTGGCTGTGCTGTCTGGGGCTGTTCTGGGGTTCTGATGTGATTTCCTGGTCTGGGGTCACATGGCCCAATCACACAGAGCCACTCCCTATATATATCCCAGCAGCACAGAGCCTCATTGACGGTTTGTGGAGTTTCATGGTGGTGGTCCAGTTCATGTTTCTAGCGTTGCTGCAAAGCATTCTTGTTCAAGTATTTTCTGGTTTTGACCTTGGCTGTATTTCTGACGATCCTTCTTCCTGCTCCTGGTTTCTGTATATGCTGATCTGTTGCCAACCTTTGCCTGTATGACCATTCTCTTGCTAAATCCCTTTTGTGTTTTTGCCTGAGTGTTTTGGTTTTCATGTTTATGTTTTGCCGTTTGGTTCATGTCTGTTTATTTATCTGGAGTGAATCCTATTCTCTAAGCATCCTGTTGATTGAAGTCCTGCCCTACAGGTTATTGAATATATGTTTCAAGTACCTTGTTTGTCTTAGTTTAGAATATACTCAGAGGCCACTTACAAGGACCTCTTTAGTGTAGTCTGTCTGTATGTCTTGTTTACCCTTGCCTTTCTTGCCCATCTTGCTCTGTTAAATCTTTGTGAGGGTTTCTTAGGGATTTATGCCCAACATAGGGATCCCTTTAGTTTTCCTCCTGGCCCTCCTGTCCCTTGTGTCTCAGTCTGGTTCCTGCAAAGCCCCGTTCCCGTATCGCCAAGTCTGCCTGTCTGTTGACTGCCCTGCAGTCTGCACTATTCATCAACTGTCATACATTGCTGCCAGATTACCATCCCGGTACTTCTACTCAAGTATTACAGACGTCGGATATTGTTTGGTGTTTCTGAAGTTGCACTAAGTTGTCTTTTGGTCTCAACCATTTGAGCTTAGATGCAAATCAATCCTGCTCTTGTGCTCCTTGGCTTTGAAGAATAAGTCTGTATTATTTATCTGTCCTGTGTCTAGTCAGTAGCTCACCTGCCTAAAGGGCTTCACTCCATGGCCCAAGTGGGGGCCACTCGTTACACATATATGTTACAACTTTCCAATAAGTCAGTGAAATTTCATCCCTGCTAGACATTCCATATTCAAAGACCTCGTAAGGTCAGAGCGAGGTGTCGGTACTCAACTGATCGGATGTGGCTGCCTTCGCTGCTGCCCATCCTGGAGCTGCGTCGGAGCAGGTTCTGCAGTTCTGGTTGTCAGCCCACGGTGTGTCCAGGGATCGGTGTGAGGAGTGCAGCCGGCACTCGATCACAGCGCTACCACGTCCCGGACTCAGTCTGAGGTGGCAACAGCTCCAGGTGGTCTAGAGGTGCCCGCTCTCAGATATCACCCCCACCGGGTGAGTGTGATGGCAGAGTTCTGGGAAATGGTCCTGACGCGGGAAGGCAGGCCCAGCGCAGTGCCCGTGGCTCAAGGATCACACCTCTCTCCATCTCTGTTTGGTTCCCCTACAGGGATTGGTCGCAGGGGCTCTGACAGCGGCCAGAGGGCTGTGCGTGGGGCTGTGACCTCGGGTTGGGTATCCAGGGCTTACCTGGAATTTGAGCCACTGACCTTCCCTTTTGGGGAGGGGCAGGGACTATCTAGGTATACTTTTTGGTATATTTAGCTGGCTCACCTAGACTCAGGTGCTCAGTTGTTGTCTACCTTCCCTAGTGACTCTCCTGAGTATTTTTTTTATTGAATTGTGTTTTTTTTTTTTTTTTTATAATGCAGATTTTTATTAAAAGGTTTTCAGAATTTACATACATAAGAACAAAACCAAAATAAATCACAAAACGGAGGTATCGGCATACATAGCATTGTGTTGTGACAAGGACAATAACATAACACCTCCATAGGATGGAGACAAATGGGGCAATACCACAAAGGAGAATAGGGAGGGGGGTGAGGGTAAAGGAGGGTAAATATGTACAGCGAGTGGCATAGCCCAGGGGCGGACTGACCCATCGGGCACTCGGACAGTGCCCGAGGGCCCGCGGGTCAGTAGGGGCCCGGTTTGGACAGCAGGCAGTTTGGGCCCCCACCGGTTTCCCTCTTGTGTTGATTTGAAATTGATAGGCAGCCAGCGGCGCACAATGATGTGCCGCGGTGGCGCCTGCACCGCCCCCTCACGTGACGGGCGGTGCCAGTGCAACATGCCTGCTTCAGTTGGACTGTGGTATGCAGACACGCTGCAGGCGCTACCGCTTCATTTTCAGAGCGCGCCGCTGGCTGCCTATCAATTTCAATCAACACAAGAGGGAAACCGGCGGGGGCCCACAGTGCCTGACCAAACTGGGCTCCTACCGACCCGCGGACCTTCAGACCAGGAGCAGCCGGTAAGAAACCCGGGGGGCCCAACAATTTATATATGGGGGGATTTAATGCCCAACAGTTTATGTACTGGGGGGGAACTAATGCTGGGCATTAGACCCCCCCCCCCAGTATATAAATTGCTGGGCATTATATCCCTCCCCCCAGTATATAAACTGCTGGGCCCCAGCAATTTATGTACTGGGGGGAATCTAATGCCCAACAGTTTATATACTGGGTGGGGTATCTAATGCTGGGCAAGTAAACTCCACGTTAGGGCGACGAGGCAACTCCTCGCGCCCTGCTTTAAACCCGGCGGCTCCTCGTGACCACACCAGACCCCGCCCCTCAGAAGCGGATCGGCCATCATGGAATGCTGGCACCTGACCCACAAGTGCCACAAAACCACGTCTAGACCCCCCAGGGAGGGCAGCAGGGGCCTAGGATGTAACAATATCACAGAACTCCGCAGCAATAAAACACAGTAATGTGCAGTGTGTATGAGCGTATCACAGAGCTCCACAGCAATAAAACTCACAGTAATGTGCAATGTTTAGGAGCGTATCATACAAAAGTATTTTTTGACTGTGCATAAGTCTAGTATTTATATTGTAAGAAGAATCACGGGACAAGTTACTAGGGTCCTGGAAAAACTCACTAGTTTGCATTTAAGCTCATTGTAGCTACACATTTTCTTTTGCCCATAAAATTTCTAAATTTTATAATTACACTTCGGGGTAATAGGAATATATATGAAATACTTATATTCTAGGTCATTCCCTTTCCTATACACACTGCAAGGACATGACTGTATAAAGTTAGTCAGCCGGGGGGGGACAGGACATTTTAGAAACAAAGATAAATCTGAATAAAGACCAACCAAAATAAACGTGGAGAAAATCTCATGGTGAGATCCAGGAGCGGTATTTTCTTTAACAGGAAGGGAGTGTTTCAACAGTTTATGGACCTGCATCTCTGGTGGATTAATCATGTCAACCCAGTACAGCTCTGGATTTCCAGGGCCGGCACTGCCGCTAGGCGAGCTAGGCGGCCGCCTAGAGCGCAGTGCCCGCATAGCGCACAGCCGGGCCCAACCGCTTAAAAAAAAAAATTGGCAGCGGGCAGCCTGGGGCGGCCGCGTGCTGCAGCCTGCCCCAATACGTGCCGGCGTCGCCGCCGGCGTCAAGGATATGGAGGCGTGGACTTGGTGCTGGAAGCTGGAAGCACCAAGTCCAGGCCTCCGTCTCCTTGACGCCAGCGGCTGACGCGGCGATGAAGGCACGTATTGGGACTGGCTACGTGGAGGTGCCGAGGGAGAGTGACGGAGCTGAAGCAGCAAATATACACATGTAAGAGCTGGGGCAGATATCCATGTGTGAGCTGGGGCAATATCTCCATGTGCGAGCTGGGGCAATATCTCCATGTGCGAGCTGGGGCAATATCTCCATGTGTGAGCTGGGGCAATATGTTGTGTGTGAGCTGGGGCAATATCTCCGTGTGTGAGCTGGGGCAATATTTCCATGCGTGAGCTGGGTCAATATTTTTATGCGAGAGCTGGGGGCAAATATACCCATGTAAGAGCTGGGGCAGATATATCCGTGTAAGAGCTGGGGCAGATATATCCATGTGTGAGCTGGGGGCAAATATACCCATGTGAGAGCTGGGGCAAATATATCCATGCGTGAGCTGGGAGCAATATATCCATGCGTGAGCTGGGAGCAATATATCCATGCGTGAGCTGGGGGCAAATATACCCATGCGAGAGCTGGGGGCAATATACCCATGTGTGAGCTGGGGCAAATATACCCATGTAAGAACTGGGGCAAATATACCCATGAGAGAGCTGGGGCAATATATCCATGTGTGAGCTGGGGGCAAATATACCCATGTGTGAGCTCGGGCAATATATCCATGTGAGAGCTGGGGGCAAATATACCCATGTGAGAGCTGGGGCAATATATCCATGTGAGCTCATCTTTTTATTTTGCAAGTAGCTGGTCTTGCCTAGGCTGCAAAATAGTCTAGCACCGGCCCTGCCAAGGTCTCGGCCTTCCTCTGATTAATAGGGCATGCTGTCAGCCTGCCGTAATGGATGCCGCACTATCTAGTGCTGATTAGGTAAATTCAATGAGATTGTGAAAACCTGTTGTGTGGTTTGAAGGGCTTCTGGCCTGCTGTAAAGAGTGTGTAAGCAGCATCCCTGTAACTGCTGAGCCCAGACGCTCATATACCTGGTGGTGCGCCTGGAGGAGAGACGTGTTGCCGGAAGAATCCGCCCACACGCAGCTTAATCCCACGCTCTGCAACTCTTGGGACCTGGCTGGCCGCATGTGTGGAGGCGCGGTCAGCCGGCAGCTGGGAAAAAAGTGCAGCGGCGCCGATGACGCTAGAAAAATATTGCAGCGCTGGTGCCAGCTTCCAAAATTTGCCGCTCCTAAACATCTGCCACCTGGAGCACTTGCTCGTACCTGCTCCATGGACGGGCCAGCCATGCTCCTATGACATAGCCTGAAGGGTTGGATGAGCTCATTGACTACCGCATTGAACTAGACGACCAAATTCAGGAGAGAAGGCCACCCAGAGAGAAGACTCGTAGACTTCTGCCTGCTGTACCTTTTTGGGGTTCTTGTCGTAGCACCCTTTGTTTCTGTACAGACCAAGGTAGGTCATCCAGTCCCAGAACCAATGCAGCTAGGTAGGACTGGTATATCTAGGGAGGAAAAACAATACAGACTGTAAGAGGGGTTATGCTTGTATTGTAATGGTAGAGGGCATTTCCGGTTAAAATTCCCCCGGCAACCAAGGAATTCTGAGCTGTCAGAAAACTACCATGCCTAGGGTCTCATGAGACACCTATCCTAAGCATGACTTCTGTGTCTCTCAAAACCAAGCAAAAAAGAACCAGGGTTGTGGTACCAGTGTCTCTGGCTTGGGACACCGCCAAGCTTGATAATGAAGCCTTTATATGCTCTGGTGCTGCAGCATATTTTATCGATTCAGGGTTTGAAGATACACATTTGGTACCATTGTTTGAGAGTGAAACCCCTTTGATTGTGGAGTCTATTGATGGTAGACGCTTGGCTCTTCCTCATGTTACCCATGATACCATACCGGTTCCTGTGTATACTGGGAGCTCATCCAGTTCCAGATAATTGAGTCACCATCATGCCCGGTAGTCCTTTGTTTTCCCTGGCTTGCTCCACATAATTCAGGTTTGGATTGGGCACAAGGGGATATAGGTTCATGGAGCCCACAATGCTGGTCTCAGTGTCTGGTAATGAGTAGTACTATTGGTAGCTTAAATATGACTACAGCTCCTCCTCTTTTCACTGATATTCCTGAATGGTACCAAGATCTCAAGGAAGTCTGTGATCAGAAAAAATCAGAAGTCTTGCCACCACATCGCCCCTATGATTGTGCCATTGAACTACTACAAGGCACGATGCCTCCCAAGGGTCATGTTTATCCCCTTTCCCAAAAGGAAAACAATATTCTGAAACAGTATATATGTGAAAACCTGGCCCGATGATTCATTAGAAGCTCTTCATTACCTGCTGGGGCAGAGCTCTTTTTTGTCTCAAAGAAGGAGCGGGATTTGCACCCCTGTATCAATTATAGAGGGCTCAACAGAATAACTATAAGAAATGCCTATCCTATCCTCCTGATATCTGGGCTCTTTGATCGTCTATACAAAACTTGACCTGCGTGGTGCCTATAATCTGGTCCATGTTAAACAGGGCCATGAATGGAAAACGGCGTTCGACACAAGAAATGGGCATCACGAATATCTTGTAATGCCCTACGGTCTCTGCAGTGCTCTTGCCGTGTTTCAAGATTTTCTCAATGATGCAGACAGGGATTTCATACAAGTCTTTGTAATTGTTTATCTAGACGATATTCTGATTTATTCCCCAGATCTCGAGACTCATAGTGTTCATGTTCATACATTGTTAAAAAGACTAACCGTGCCTCTGCATACATCTCCCATATTAGCAGGTACATCCCGTCTCAACCAATCCGCTCTGCCAATGACCTGATGTTATCTGCTCCTCATACCTGAACCCCCAACTCACTTACAACCACGTAAGTGAGAGAGAGATATCTTCTTCTTCACCCTGTTTCTAACACTACACACTATTGTTTGGCCTGGTAAAAAGAAGAAAAGGGCAGCAGCGACAGAAGAATTGAACATCTTATGTTAAGATCTCTGATTTAAACAGATCGGCGATACCCCCACATTGTGATCACCTTGAAAAGGACAAGGGGTACCTTGGTTATCCAGGAGAGTTATCTCTCCCATAAGGTCATCACCAGACAATCATCCACATATTGATGCATTAAGGAAAAGTCACTTTCTGTTTGATCCACTCCGGACTGTATAAGCTCAGAGACCCATATCGTGTGCAGCCAGGACACATAAATAGATTGTGATCCACTCTATAATTATTGCATTCCGCCACAGGAGGGCAGTATACCCTGTGGCGTCCCTAGAAAAACTATTTCTAAGTATTGATTCCGTGTTTCAAACGACCAATATTTCCGTATGTGACTGAGCAACACTGCATCATATAATCTGTCTATTCGTACTAATCTGTACGCAATATTGTTGCATTGTGCATTTTTCTGCAAGTGTCAATATCTGGACACTGATAACTTATAGGTTTACGCCTGGGCTTCACACTCGGAGCACTGGGGAGCAGCGCCTGACAGAGGGTATCCTTATACACATATATATGTATGTGATACTACGCTGACTGACACCGCAAACCTTCTTGCCACAGCTCGCATTGATGTGCCATCCTGAATGAGCTGCACTACCTGAGCCACTTGTGTGGGTTGTAGACTCTGTCTCCTGCTACCACTAGAGTGACAGCACCGCCAGCATTCAAAAGTGACCAAACCATCAGCCAGAAAGCATAGGAACTGAGAAGTGGACACTACATCTCCGTAATCAATAGCTGGCATAAGCATTTGTTGTACAATTTGCTTTCTTACCGTGGGGTTCAGGCAGGATTTGTTTCTGTACAGGGCACCTAGTTTGGGGTAAATTTTAGATGAGAGTTTTTCGATGTGGGGGCCAAAGGATAGATTTGGGTCTAACCACATACCTAGATATTTGAGAGCAGTGACTGTGGTCCGCGTGCCATTTGATTTTGTCCCCACACAAAATTATTCAACCCCCGCTGAAATTGAGTGTTTTTGCCAGTTTGACATTGATTTTGATCATTCAGACATCTTGCTTACAATTAAATCAAAGAGGCACGTGTAGGTCAGACAAATATAACATAACATTTATAATGAAATAACCACAAATGTCTTTTCTGTGCTCACATCATTATCAGTTTTATTCAACCCCCAAGTGACATTCAATCTTAGTACTTAGTACAACATCCTTTTACAGTTATAACAGCTTTTAAACGTGAAGCATAGCTTGACACAAGTGTCTTGCAGCGATCTACGGGTATCTTCGCCCATTCGTCAGGATGAAGCCTCCAGTTCAGTCACATTCTTAGGCTTGCGCACTGCAACTGCTTTCTTTAAGTCCCACCAGAGGTTCTCAATCGGATTTAAGTCAGGTGACTGCGATGGCCACTGCAACCATGCTCTAGTGGACTTGGAGGTATGCTTGGGATCATTGTCCTGTTGAAAGTCCAACGTCTCCCAAGCCTCAGGTTTGTGACGGACTGCATCACATTGTCATCCAATATCTCCTGGTACTGAAGAGAATTCATGGTACCTTGCACACGCTAAAGCTTCCCTGTACCTGCAGGAGCAAAACAGCCCCAAAGCATGATTGACCCCCCACCATGCTTCACAGTAGGCAAGGTGTTCTTTTCTTCATAGGCCTTGTTCTTCCTCCTCCAAACATAGCGTTGATCCATGGGGCAGAACCGTTCTAATTTTGTTTCATCAGTCCACAGAACACTATCCCAAAACGTCTGTGGTTTGTCCACATGACTTTTGGCATACTGCAGTCGACTCTTCTTATTCTTTGGAGACAGCAAGGGGGTGTGCCTGGGAGTTCTGGCATGGAGGCCTTCATTACGCAGTGTGCGCCATATTGTCTGAGCTGAAACTTCAGTACCCACATCTGACAAATCTTTTCTCAGTTCCTCCGCAGTCACATGGGGACTTTTCTCCACTCTACGCTTCAGGTAGCGCACAGCAGTCGAAGTCAGCATCTTCTTTCTGCCACGACCAGGTAGCGTTTCAACAGTGCCCTTTGCCTTGAATTTGCAAATGATGCTTCCTATGGTCTCTCTTGGTATGTTTAACATCTTTGCAATCTTCTTATAGCCATTGCCCTTCCTGTGAAGAGTAATCACCCCTTCTCTTGTCTTCCTGGACCATTCTCTTGACTTCACCATGTTTGTAACCACACCAGTAAATGTCTAGAAGGAGCTGAGTATCACAGTCATTTTAAAGCTGCCTAATTGGTGCTTATTATGCTTTATTGCTGCTCCGTGACATCCACAGGTGTTTCAATACCTGATTGAAAACACTTGAATGAACCTCTGTTCTTCAGAGTGGTAGTCTTTAAGGGGTTGAATAATTGTGTCAATGAAGAATTCACAAAATAAACATTTACTACTGTATTACAAAACCAATTGATGTCATTTTAGTTGCATATGGTTCTTTAAAAAGTCCTTGTAGGATTTCATTCTGAATACAATTACAAATGTACACTAAATTCCCTAAAACCCTTTACAGCATTGGGGGTTGAATAATTTTGAACACAACTGTAGATGGGGATTTTGCAATTTGTGTAGTTTAGGTGCTGTTCCAAAGAGCATTGTTACCGTTTTGTCAGTATTTAAAAAAAGTTTGTTGTGTTTGATCCACTTTTCTACCTCTGTGAATTATTCTTGCAGCATGCCCTCCAGCTGCGGGAGATTTGGTTTGCTGGTATAGCTTACGGTGTCGTCTGCATACATGTGTACAGTTGAGGCTTTGCAGATGTTAGGCAGATAATTTATGAATATTGTAAATAGCAGGGGGCCGAGTATCGAGCCTTGGGGTACAATGCAAGTGACTGGGAGCGGGAGGGAGGAGCTTCCAGAAATGGACCCAGATTGTGACCAATCAGATACATATGATTGAAACCAGGTTAGCGTGCGATCACCAATACCAGAGTCTGTAAGGTTTTTTTTTTAAACATGTTTTTAGTAGAATTTTTCATGTTACATAAAATTGTACCTTCCAAATATTGTAAATTATTATTATTATTCTTTATTTATAAAGCGCCAGCATATTCCGCAGCGCTGTACAATAAGCACAGTATAGACAGGGTTACAATACATTGAACAACATTTGACAAACAGTACAGGAGGAGATGAGGGCCCTATTCCCGTAGGAACTCACAATCTGGGAGGGTTGGGGTTGGAAACAGGAGGAGAGGACTGTAAGGTGAGAGTGATTGATGGTTGCGTCAGTGAGTTGGGTGGTAGGCTTCCCTAAATAGGAACGTTTTAAGGAGCGTTTGAAGGAAGAGAAGTTAGGGGAAGTCTGACAGTACGAGGGAGAGCGTTCCAGAGAGTGGGGGCTGCGCGTGAGAAATCCTGCAGTCTATCATGGGAAGAGGTGATGCGGGAGAAGCTAGTCGCAGGTCACTGTTTGACCTTAGGGAGCGGCTGGGGTGTATTTGGTGCTTAGTGAGGACAGGTAGGGGGAGCTGAGTTAGTGAGGGTTTAATAACTATTCTGTAAATATACAGAAACTGGAAAATAAAAAAGAAAGGGGAAGAGGGGGGGGGGAGAAAAAGGACCTACAGCAATATCTACTTTTATGCAATCAATCCTGCACTTCTGAAGTATTAAAAACTATTAACCAGAATTAACCAGAGTGTCCGGACGACCAGTTCTGCATGTCTCATAAATTTTTTGAATATCCCATAGCTGCCAAGGATCATTTTTGGCTGGCCTAAAGCCAAATATCGTATTAGCTTTGGAGTCAAAGTGACGGTGCTGGTCCAGTAAGTCTATCAATTGTTTCCGGGTGGGTAGGTGTACAGTCCTCCAGTTCCTAGCTGATCAACAAGGCAGTAGTAGAAACAAAGATAAACAACATCTGCATATGTGGGCGTGGGAGATCTATCATTCCTAATAAAAGTGTTTTGGGGGCATAAGGTATCGGCACCCCTAGAACCTCCATGGCCAGTGCTGAAATGTCTCTCCAAAGCCCGGCTACTCTGGGGCAATGCCACCAGATATGTCCCATTGTGCCAATTGCGGAGGCGCATCTCCAGCATAGATCGGAGGCTTGGGGCGAGTATCGTTTCATTTTGTCCGGTGTGAAGTACCATCGGTACAAGACTTTTCTGTGTGTCTCTATCAAAGTTGCACATTTGGTTGCTCCCATAGCAAACTTGTACGCCTTATTCCATTGGGAGATTGAAAAGGACTGAGATAAATCTTTCTCCCATCCCTTCTGGAAAGCCCAACACTCTTTGGTATCCGGTGTATTTAATATCCGGTAAAATATTGATATTGGTTTACTGGAAGACAATGAGTCCAGGCAGAACAACTCTACTTCTGTCAAAAGCGGTTTGTGTGTCTCGAGTCCAGATAGAACCTTATTTGCTTTTTAGATAAGAATATATTTGCATATACGACAAAAACATTGAGTCAGTAATCGAAAATTTGCGACGGACAGCATCAAAGGAGAGCATGGCAGTCGGTGTAAAGAGGTGATGTAGGTTGTAAACCCCACATCTGAGCCAAGGGTCAAAAAGCGTCTGAGGCAAGAGGTATGACAGGAAAGGTAGAGGAGTAGCCATGGATAATGGGTGGTGGCTCGTGAGCGCGGCAAAATGGCGGTCCCATATTCTGAGATGAAGGACCGTGGATGTCAATAGGGCCTGCAATTTAGGTCTAAAAGATGAAGGCACCCAGAGCAGGTAGGCTAAATTGTGACCCTCCAAACAAGAGGCTTCAACTACAAGCCATTGTGGCCATGGTTGTTTATGAAAAATTTCGGACAATGACGCCAAACAGGAGGCTCTATAATATTTGTGGATATTTAACATGTGTAGGCCGCCCTGTGTTTGCCTTTAGTATAAGAGGCATCTAGGAACTCTAGGACGTTTATGGTTCCAAACAAAAGTCATCAGGGCAGATTGTAACGAGTCCAGTAAATTCTTGGTAACGTAAGTGGTAGGGTGCAAAAAATGTACAACATTTTTGGAAGAATGCTCATTTTTACAGCTGCCATTCTGCCTAGCCACGACACTTCCCGGGATCTCCATTGAGACAAGGATTTCACTTCCGTCAGTATTCATAGTTGTGTTTAATCAGTCCCCCCGGTCCCACGTTATACGCAGACCCAAATATGTGAGATAGTGGGATCTCCAGTCAAACGTGTATAGGCGACGTAATGCGTTCAGTTGTTTCAGGGGGATATTCTGAGGTACAGTTTGTCTTTAAGTTTTTTTAACAAGATGCCATGGTCTACTGTGTCAAAGGCTTTGGCAAAATCAAGGAAGATGGCTCCAGTTAGGTTTCCTTGTTCCATGCCAGCTTGGATATCATTGCAGACTTTTAAAAGGGCGGTTGTAGTTGAGTGATTTGGATGAAAGCCGGATTGATCCGTGGTTAAGTAGTTCCAATATTGATAATAATCACGTAATTGTGTGTAGACGCATTTTTCCAAATTTTTTGACATTACAAGGCGCAATGATATCGGACGGTAGTTGGATACCAAAGTACTGTCACCACTTTTGTGGATAGGTACCACTCTCGCAGTCTTCCAGAGTTTGGGTATGTATCCAGTCGCCAGTGATTCATTGATTAGGGTTGCGACAGGATTTGCAATTGCCGGTGCACTGATTTTCAGCAGCATTGCTGGTATTTGATCAGGTCCAGACTGGTATTTCATTTTTTGGTTACGGAGAAGTTAGTAATGACACCGACAGGCACTGGTCTAAAACTGAATTCCTGTCTGATACAGGGTCTTTGCACAGTTGAAGGGGCCTGACCTGCATGCGGTCTTTCTAATTGCATGTAATTTCCTAGCTTAGCAATCAGGGTGGCGGCACATCCAACAAAATAATCATTAAAGGCATTTGTTACATCTAGGGGGTGTTGCAGGGTTTGGTTGTTTACTTTGACAGCAGGCGGCTGGTTTTCCAAAAGTTTCTAGGTTTTGATATGTCATTGTTTAGATTTTCATTGAAGTAATGGGCTTTCACCATTTTTGTTTGTTTTGTGCATGCATTGCGGGATTTTCGGTATTCATAGTGATCGTTCATGTAACCAGTAGTCTTGAAATTTGACCACAGTGAATCTCTAAGCTGGTACATTAGTGTAAGATCAGCTGTAACTTGGAGTTACATTGTGTTTTTTAAGTGTTCCCTTTTATTTTTTTGAGCAGTGTATATATATATATATATATTAGGCATGTGCCAAGTAGCTAACACATGAGTCCAGCAATTATTGTCACTTGTGGCTTGAGTAGTCAATTTATGCAGGACTAAGCACAAGATAGCAATTCCCAATGCTCAATGATTACATGTAATTCCTTATCTAAAGTAAAGACAAATAAGTCAATGGGGCCTGATGGGATCCACCCTAAATTATTAAAAGAGCTCAGTGATGTAATAGCAAAACCGTTAACAGATTTATTTAAGCAATCCTTGTTAACGGGAGTCATCCCAGAAGACTGGAAATTAGCAAATGTTGTGCCCATTTACAAGAAGGTAGTAGGGAGGAATCGGGGAACTATAGGGCAGTTAGTCTTACGTCAGTAGTGGGGAAATTAATGGAAACCATGTTAAAGAAAAGGATTGTTGAACATCTAAAAACACATAGATTACAGGATCAGAAACAACATGGGTTTACCTCAGGGAGATCATGCCAAACTAATTTTATTGATTTTTTTGATTGGGTAACAAAAATAATAGACACAGGTGGTGCAGTAGACATTGCTTATTTAGATTTCAGTAAGGCTTTTGATACTGTTCTGCATAGAAGGATTATCAATAAATTGCAATCTTTGAGCTTGGATTCCAATATTGTTGAATGGATTAGGCAGTGGCTGAGTGACAGGCAACAGAGGGTTGTGGTAAATGAGTTTATTCGGCGCAAGGTCTTGTTACCAGTGGGGTACCTCAGGGGTCAGTACTTGGACCCATTCTCTTTAATATTTTTATTAGTGATATTGCAGAAGGTATTAATGGAAAAGTATGTCTTTTTGCTGATGACACAAAGATTTGCAACAGGGTTGACGTTCCTGGAGGGATCAGCCAAATGACAAATGATTTAGGTAAACTAAAAAAAATGGTCAGAGCTGTGGCAATTGAGTTTTAATGTGGATAAGTGCAAGATAATGCACCTGGGATGTAAAAACCAAGGGCTGAATATAGAATATTTGATACAGTCCTAACCTCAACATCTGAGGAAAGGGATTTAGGCTAGGTCAGAGTGGGGCAGTCGGAACGCGCGTGCAGCGCACTAAATCATGGCGGCAGTAGCAGCACATAACGGCCAATGACGGCCAATATACGCAGTACGTGCGTACGAAAGTGCGCCGACACCACGCAACCAGCAAATGAACGCATTTTTATCAGAACGTGAAACCGCTGCTACTGACGTACAAAGTGCGCTGCGGCCGCATAGCAGCGTGTGTGCGTGATTAGGAGACGTCAGACGCTGCTAGTGTGCGGCCTACATAACGCTCAAACAGCCGGATTCCCTAGACTTCTTTTTACCCCACCGTCATGAAATACGTCCAGAATTGCGCATCGTCTGACCACTTAAGCGTATTCCGTGAAAAAATGCGTGCGCACGCATCGACGTACATTTTGACGGTGGCTGCAGAAAATGCGCTCATCTGTCCCTAGCCTTAGGGGTTATTATTTCAGAGGATCTAAGGGTAAGTAGTCAATGTAATAGAGCAGCAGGAAATGCTAGCAGAATGCTTGGTTGTGTAGGGAGAGGTATTAGCAGTAGGAAAAGGAAGTGCTCATGCCACTGTACAGAGCACTGGTGAGACCTCACTTGGAGTACTGTGTGCAGTACTGGAGACCGTATCTCCAGAAGGATATAGACATCTTAGAGAGAGTTCAGAGAAGGGCTACTAAAATGGTGTACGGCTTGAAGGAGAAAAGTTACCAGGAAAGGCTTAATGATCTTAACATGTACAGCTTGGAAAAAAGACGAGACAGAGGAGATATGATAGAAACATTTAAATACGTAAAGGGAATCCACAAGGTAGAGGAAGGGAGTATATTTAAACGGAAACAAAGTAGCAAAACAAGAGGACATAGTCTTAGAATTAGAGGGGCAAAGGTTTAAAAGTAACATCAGGAAGCATTATTTTACTGAGAGGGTGGTGGATACATGGAACAGTCTTCCAGTAGAAGTGGTAGAGGCCAAAACAGTAATTGAATTTAAGCAAGCATGGGATAGGCATAAGGCTATCCTAAACAAAAGATAAATCCAAGTAAAGTATCCATGTAATTGGGCAGACTAGATGGGCCGAAAGGTTCTTATCTGCCGACATTTTTCTATGTTTCTATCATGCAGGGGAGGACTTCACCACAAGTGTAATGTGCAAAATCAGAAAATATATATTATCTATATGTTGGGCATATGCCAAGTGGCTAACAAATAAGTCCAGCAAGTATTGTCACTTATGACTTGAGTAGTCAATTTATGCAGGACTAAGGCTGGGGTCAGACTAACGCATTTTGAACGTGCGTTGAGCCACAATTTATCACGGCCATAGTAGCAGCAAATGACAGCCAATGATGGGCAATATACGAAGTACGGCCGCACGAAAGTTTGGCCGCGCAACGCAAGCGGCAAACGAACGCATTTTCTTAAGAACGTCGAACCACTAGTATTGACGTACAGAGAGTGCTGCGTCAGCATAGCGGCGTGTGTGCGTGATTAGGAGACGTCAGACGCTGCTCATGTCCAGCCTACATCACGTCCAGACACCCAAAGTTTCCTGGTTTGGATCCGTAGGAAATCACGGCTGTAATTGCGCATCGTATGACTGCTTTCGCGTATTCCGTGAAAAAGTACATCCACTTTTTTACGGATGATGCGACTAATGCGTTCGTCTGACCCTAGCTCAAGCGCTAGCTAGTAATTCCCAATGCTCACTTGCATTATACTCAGTGACCAGTCTTGATAATAAGCCCAACTCAATTCATTCCAGTCAATTAGTCCACAGTGTATAGACTTACTACCCAATATAAAAACAATGCCTCACGTCAAAATTAACATTATATGTCAATGGTTGAATTCGCAACCGTATCACCATGGTATAAATTGCACCACCACAATACACCCTCAATGAAGGAAAGGGGAGGGAATTGCTAGCTAGTGCTTAGCCCTGCATAAATTGACTACTCAAGTCATAAGTGTACACTAAAGAAAGATCTGAACAAAGGGTTCAGAAAAAAAGTTCCATTAGTAAACCGTATAAGGCTCCAGGAAAACCTTTCCAAAGAACTCTTACTAAATTTTATTAAACACAGAAAACGACCATACATTTAAAAAACATAAATAATGCAAATATTAGGCGATAATGTTGCAACCCATTGAGTGGGATTTCTCTGCAGAAGGTGGTAAAATAGCTTCCGAACCTGCACTCTCTCTAGTAGGCTGAAAGGGTAATTTCTAGTCCATTCAAAATAATATGTGGCCCAATACAGACAATCAACCGTTAGATCACCAAGTTACCCTGTATTATTCAATCAACCATAAATTGGTCTGCAGCCCAGGGAGCCCTATGTAATTGTATATATTTTCAGCAGTTGAAAACATCTAGACGCGAGCATAAAATAAGAACCATTCCTGACCTTAAAAGGTATCAAAAAGTGGCACTAATTACCACAATAGTGGCGAGGCATTCTGGAAGGGAATACATTGTGACAGTCAAAAGAGATGGCTCAATTAAACGTATGAGTCTCTCAGGATAATAACATTCAATATTGAGTGTAAAACTTCTATTGCAACATCTCTGCGTATTGACATATGTTGTCTCAATTGACCATATAATTAGTTTACTGATAAATATAGAAATCTACCATTCTTAAATCAACTGTTCCTTAATCTGCCTAACAGACCAAAGATTTTATAATGATATTGATAAGGGTTTGCTTAATAGCCAGTTGAATCAATTGATATAGAAAAAGGAGCAGTTAAGCTTAATTTTCATTCCTCACAGTTGGTAATTAGCAGAGTGAAGTAGTTCTAATCTTTCCATTGCTAGTGAACAAAATTGTGGTCACAAATTAAATATCACAGTACCCATACAAACATAATAATTAAGTCACCATCCAAAGGTAACCAAATAGACAGATAATCTGGGTGGTGAATTTTTCCACACGCATATATTATCCAACTTTCAAGCAGGGGATAGATGTTATGTAATGAATATATACATTTTGTATTAACCACACAGCAAGGCCATCTTAGTCCTTGGCCAGAAGAAAAAACATCTTATATGAACGATTTCTTAAGAAAAATTGCTCCACCAGTCGTATATAATACTTGTGCAAAGGTGCCTTGGCTTTTAAAGAGTGTAAATTACCTTTAACCATTGATTGAATACAAATACACACCAAGGAAAAAAATATATTGCATATAAATTTACCATAAGAGGAGTAAATTATCTTGTAGTGAGTAAAATAATCGGCAGGGCAAAAAGAGAAATTATTTCAGTTGTTAAATTCCCAATAATCCGATATTCAACCACAAATTGAATACACTACAATGACCACACAACTGGGTTCCCTAATTGTCCAGCAAATTTCCTTCCCATAAGGAAGCAACAAAGAAGTCAGATATTTAAATCGCCATCAATAGAGCCGGACTGGGGTTGCCCCCAGAAAAAACTGTTAAAACATAATTGTGTACTGCTCAAGTCATAAGTGACAGTAATTACTGGACGTATGCGTTAGCTACTCGGCATATGCCCAACATCTATATATGTATATATTTTTTTTTTCTGATCTTGCTCATTACAACTGTGGTGAAGTCCTTCCCTGCAGAATAAGGAATTATATGTAATCTTTGAGCATTGGAAATTGTATTCTGGTGCATTGAATTATTGCTGCCACTAGAGGGAGACAGAGTGGAGACATTGTGGACTATGCTGGACAGAGCGGACTCCATCTCCCAGCACCCTTTGCGTGAGGACAGGAAGTGGGTGGTATAAGGTGGAGGATATACATCGGCAGCCTCGTGTTTGGTGCGGAGTGTGTGAGCGGAGCAACGAGAGGTGGAGGACGCTCGTTGGAGCGGTCAGGGATCGCAACCAGGCCGGAGTGCAGAAGCTGTCTTATTGGTGCTGGAGATCGGGACAGAAATCGTGCTGTGGTCAAATACATACTCAACACTGAGAGAGTTGTGGCGGACAAGCTGGTTCCGGCAGGACCCCGCGTTAGGAGGCCGCGATGATCTATTGGGAGTGCAGGTGGCGGATTGATTGTTCCAGTTGCAGAGATTCGGCAAGCGGGGAGCAGATTCGGAGGCACAGAGTCCCCGTATACATCGGAGAAAGATTCTTTGGTTGAGGCATTAAGTGCGGGACAGTTCGTTTGACGGATGGGTGAGAGGCCTCCAGGCCCACAGTTCCAAAACAGAAACGCACGCTTGTCATATTGTTTCAATTCACAGGGCCCCAACGGGGACTAGTTGAAGATTGCTCTTTTCGTTCAGTGGCCAATCGAACACAGTTCCCGGGTACCCTAGACCTTGTACAGTCATGGCCGAAATTGTTGGCACCCCAGAAATTTTTTCCCGAAAATCAAGTATTTCTCACAGAAAAGTATTGCAGTAACACATGTTTTGCTATACACATGTTTATTCCCTTTGTGTGTATTGGAACAAAACAAAAAAGGGAAGGAAAAAAAGCAAATTGGATATAATGTCACACAAAACTCCAAAAATGAGCTGGACAAAATTCTTGGCACCCTTAACTTAATATTTGGTTGTACAGCCTTTGGAAAAAAAACTGAAATCAGTCGCTTCCTATAACCATCAATAAGCTTCTTACACCTCTCACCCGGAATTTTGGACCACTCTTCCTTTGCAAACTGCTCCAGGTCTCTCTTATTGGAAGGGCGCCTTTTCCCAACAGCAATTTTAAGATCTCTCCACAGGTGTTCAATGGGATTTAGATCTGGACTCATTGCTGGCCACTTCAGAACTCTCCAGCGCTTTGTTGCCATTAATTTCTGGGTGCTTTTTGACGTATGTTTGGGGTCATTGTCCTGCTGGAAGACCCAAGATCTCGGATGCAAACCCAGCTTTCTGACACTAGGCTCTACAGTGCGACCCAAAATCCTTTGGTAATCCTCAGATTTCATGATGCCTTGCACACATTCAAGGCACCTAGTGGCAGAGGCAGCAAAACAACCCCAAAACATCATTGAACCTCCACCATATTTCACTATAGGTACTGTGTTCTTTTCTTTGTAGGCCTCATTCCGTTTTCGGTAAACAGTAGAATGATGTGCTTTACCAAAAAGCTCTATCTTGGTCTCATCTGTCCACAAGACGTTTTCCCAGAAGGATTTTGGCTTACTCAAGCACATTTGGCAAACTGTAGTCTTGCTTTTTTATGTCTCTGTGTCGGCAGTGGGGTCCTCCTGGGTCTCCTGCCATAGCGTTTCATTTCATTTAAATGTCGATGGATAGTTTGCGCTGACACTGATGCTCCCTGAGCCTGCATGACAGCTTGAATTTCTTTGGAACTTGATTGGGGCAGCTTATCCACCATCCGGACTATCCTGCTTTGCAACCTTTCATCAATTTTTCTCTTCCATCCACGCCCAGAGAGATTAGCTACATTGCCATGGGTTGCAAACTTCTTGATAATGTTGCGCACTGTGGACAAAGGCAAATCTAGATCTCTGGAGATGGACTTGTAACCTTGAGATTGTTGATATTTTTCCACAATTTTGGTTCTCAAGTCCTCAGACAGTTCTCTTCTCCTCTTTCTGTTGTCCATGCTTAGTGTGACACACACAGACTAAGTGAACTTCACTCCTTTTTATCTGCTTTCAGGTGTGATTTTTATGTTGCCCACACCTGTTACTTGCACCAGATGAGTTTACAGGAGCATCACATGCTTGAAACAATCTTATTTATCCACAATTTTGAAAGGGTGCCAAGAATTTTGTCCAGCCCATTTTTGGAGTTGTGTGACATTATGTCCAATTTGCTTCTTTTCCTCCCTTTTTTTGTTTTGTTCCAATACGCACAAAGGGAATAAACATGTGTATAGCAAAATATGTGTTACTGCAATACTTTTCTGTGAGAAATACTTAATTTTCTGGAAAAATGTCGGGGGTGCCAACAATTTCGGACATGACTGTATATATATATTTTGAGCTATTTTGCGGGACTTACACTCCAGAACTGAGGTGGTTAACCGTTCTTTTCCGCCTAGTGTTTTTCCAGCGTGACGCATCCTGTAAATCCATTCAACGCGCATTTATATTCTATGACAATTTATCCTTTAGTAAAGTATATAAAACTAAAAAATCCACAACAGTGCTGGTGTGTAATAATTCTTAGTGCGGTGAGACTATCCCGAGGTTTATTCAGCGGCTCCTCCGGGGGTGAGCGCTACACTAGCTAGTGCTTAGCCCTGCATAAATTGACTACTCAAGTCATAAGTGACAATAATTGCTGGACTTATGTGTTAGCCACTTGGCATATACCCAACATATATATATATTTTTTTTCTGATTTTGCTAATTATTATTGTGGTGAAGTCCTCCCCTGTATGATAAGGAATTATATTATCCTTGGCAAAGGTTATTATGTCTCTCTAGGGATGGTCCTCTTATATGTACTGTATATACAGAATGTTCAGTCATGTCCATTTATTAATTGACTTGCTTCAAACTACCAGTATGTTGTGTGTATGGATCAGTGCACTGATTGTGGTTTTATTTTAGTATTAATTTCAATAAATGTAAAGTTTTAGGCCCCCGGCCAAAACGTATTTATGGCTCATGTGCGCCCGCACTTCCCTGCGTCCATGAGTTTTTGACGGGGAAGGCCATCCACCGGACATGAAAAAGCCCTCCCTGTCAAAAAGCTAAGCGGATGCAGATTGGAGAATCGCGCTTTGTGTCCTTAGTAGGATCGTGATTTGTACGCTGAGCGCAGAGAGTGGAAGGAACACCCACTTTCATGGACGTTCCTTCTTTTCTCTCAAAACCTTGTGTGCCGCCGGCCTTAATTGCACGCTCTCTGTTTGCCTTTCGATATAAGGCTTTTTTGTTCTAGATTCTGTTATGCAATCATCAGGCCCGGACTGGGACAAAATATAGGCCCTGGCATTTTGGACTGAGCAGCCCACTTTTGTTTTCTACACACATTAATGTGCATTGAGTTTTATTGCTGTAGAGCTCTGTAATACGCTCATACTCTGCACATATTACTGTGGAGCTCTGTGATACCCACCGGCGAGGGAGGCTAGTGGCCGACCGGCCCGGGAGGCTAGCGGTGTTTGGGGCAAACGCCCAATGGCCAATCCAGGCCTAGCAATCATATGCACTGCACATTACTGTGGATTCTGTGATGCAATCCTACACACTGCACATTACTGTGAGTTTTATTGTGTTTTTTGTGATATGCTCATACAGGGCAGCCATCAGAATTGATGGGGCCCCTTACTAAACCTCACGATGGGGCCCCCCCAGCACTCCCTCAACCTCTAACAGCTTTTCTCCCCCTTCAAAAAAAAAAAAGGACATAACATAGCACAACAGCAATAAAACTCCCAGTAATGTGTGGTGTGTATGAACGTATCCCAGAATCCACAGCAATAAATCTCACAGTAACGGGCTGTATATGATTGGGTCTGGGCCTGGTCCCTGGGTCTGGCCCGGGCCATCCATCTCAGGCACGCAGCTTCACTGAGTGGAGGGGGCAGAGCCAAAACAACGTGCTTGGGAGGCCCCCACACGCTGCTTGGCCCCAGCCAGCCAGTGAAGCTGCCAGGAGCCGGAGGAGACACAGTGTCTCCTCCGGCTCCTGCAGCAGAGACACAGCTCCGGATTCGGACTCATCGAGTCCGATACCGGAGCTGCAAAAGGGCGACGCCGCTGCCGGCCCTAATGGCGGCCCTGTGCTCATACACAGCGCACATTACTGAGTTTTATTGCTGTGGATTCTGTGATATGATCATACACAGTGCACATTACTGTGAGTTTTATTGCTGTGGAGCTCTATGATACGCTCATACACACAGCACATTACTGTGAGTAACATGGATATAAAACACACATTAAACTCCTGAAGGGAGAATATGGCTGAGCTCCTAAGGCCTGGGTGTTGTTTTACACATTCAGGTCTATTCAATAAAGGGTGAAGTTTAGGAGAATTGGCAGAAGAAGAGAACAATCTAGACCGAGCAGCTGATTTGGAAACAGATAAATGGGAGAATTTTTCTGGTTTGGCTATTTTGACCTAGATTGTTCACTTCTGCAAATTCTCCTGAATTCACCGTTTAGTGAATAGACCTGATTGTGGTGTCTGTGACAAGCCTCTTCCTGCACACAAAGAACTACTAGAGTGGAGTTCAAAACACAGAAGACAATTCCCAACATTAAAGTGTCTCCAGCTCAGGTCACTGTACCCATTCACTTACTGTTGAAGACAATATAATGGTTGCAGAGTTGGGCTTTAGTGTTTGGAACTCTACTAGAGTCTTTCCTGTGGAGGAGTGGTTTGCTCAGACAGGAAGTTCCCTGGGAGAGAAGCCTTTGTTTATAGCAGAGAGCTCAGTGCTGAAAGGAGGATCCAGGCGCAGGTCAGAGCTGGCTTTATGTGTCTTAATATACAAATATTAGGGGAATTTGGGTTTAATAGATTTTGCTGAACATCAATTAGGAAGATCCATAAAATGCCTCCTGCAGAGCAAACACATTGTTAAGGGGGGTGGCTAGTTTAACCCCCTCTACAAGGACCGGTCCCTTCTGAGGGCTGGAGTCAAGTCATCACACAGTTACAAATCCGTGATCATCAGACAATATTTTTGTGGATATTAAACAGAGAAATAATGGATGGTGCAGTATATAACATAATGTAATATATATATAACGATTACACAGAGCTGTCACACATACATCACCCTCTGTAACATCTACAATATGCTATGATTTTACTGTGAAAATGTAAAGCTACAGAGCCCCAAATATCAATCTATTGCTTTCAAAGTGACACGTTTGCAATACTTCTAAATGGGTTAAAAGCAAAATCTCCCATTGGACCAATACGTTTACTGTGCAGATGCGTCATATGCCCCCCCTCTATGATATCTTATTATTATCCTATATTTATATAGCGCCACATATTCCGCAGCGCTTTACAAAATCAGTGTACAAGGAGTTGATACATTGGAATACCACACATGGATGATGACCTGATTCTGGGGGATCCTGTTCCCAAGGGAATGTACAATCTAAGAGATGTACAAGTATTTTGTGAGGTAGGCACATCCATATCACTTGGTGTCTTGCCCAAGGACACTCGCTGGTAGCATCTTCTCAGGGGGATCGGGGCGTCTTTCCATGATTGTAGATCAGTGACCTGGTGGTTAGGTTGAAGCCGCTTCTCGTAAAGTCGAGACTTGCTTCTCCACAGATGTATTGAAGGGATGTGCAGAATGGTATTTTGACTTGCTTCTCCACGGTCGAAGGGTAGAGACGTTACCACTGGACTCCACAAATATGTACCATTAGGTGTCTTGCCCAAGGACATTTACTGGAGAGGTGCCCTGGCGGAGCTCGAAACTGGCCTACATGGTTATAGAGCAGTTATGTTACCTCTACTCCATCCAGCCGGTAATCTTACAATATGGAATGGTTTTACTTTCGAAATTTAAAGATACAGAGGCCCCAAATATCGGCCCATTGGTTACAAAGTGACATTTTTGCAAAAACCTATAAGTAAGGCTAAGGTCAGGCGAAAGCATTTTTAATGTGCGTTTAACCGCACGAAATCACGGCCGTGCTAGCAGCAAATGACGTCCAATGCCGGGTAACATACGAAGAACGGCCGCACGAAAGTTCGTCCGCACAACGCAAGTGGCAAACGAACGCGTTTTTTCTAGAACGTCAAACCGCTACTACTGACGTACAGAGTGCGCTGCGGCCGCATAGCGGCGTGTTTGCGTGATTGGGAGACGTCAGACGCTGCACACGTCCGGCCAACATAACGTCCAGGCACAAAAAGGGTTTTATTGATGATCCGTACAAAATCACGGATGAAAATGCGCATCGTATGACCGCTATCGCGTATTCCGTGAAAAAATATGTCCATTCGTTCGAACGCACTTTTTCACGGACAACGTGAAAAATGCGTTAGTCTGACCCTAGCCTAAATGCACGGTTTTATTATCTGTTTTCACACGAGTGAGACAGTTTATAAGGTTTTCCATTATAATTATCACTTTTTATGTCACGATTTACACCTTTTAAAGTAGGGATAGACTGATATATTGGTTTTGCCGATTATCGACTGCTGATATTCAGAAAGTTACTGATATCAGTATCGGCATTTTATTTGCCGATAATTGGACAAGTTGGCTCACTGCAGCTGTGACACGCACGATCCTACAGAACTGTGCGAATCCGGGGCACTCCCACATCAGGCTGTGAGCTCTCGCTGCAGAACAACCCCTGCTCACTGACCGTATTGCGCGTGAGCGTGATGGCAACAGAAATGGGGCTTCCATCCCATCTGGCAGGGAATTCCCTATACAGGAGATGCAGGATCTCTTTCCTACAACAGGGGTCAGCAACCTGGGCCCTCCAGATGTTTTGGAACTGCATTTTCCATGAGGCTTCAAGAACCTAATGAGAAGCTGAGCATCATGGCAGATGTAATTCCAAAACACGTGGGGCAATATTACAAAGTCACTGCTAACTTAACTTAACCAGAGCTGTTGCAAACTTACGAGAGCCATTATAGTCTATGGGATTGTTAAGTTTACAACAGCTCTGGTTAAGTTAGCACCAACTTTGTAATATAACCCTTGGATGGCCAAGGCTGCTGAACCCCTATGAGGGATCTTTAAGAAAGCCAAAGACACAGTCTTATTGTTTGGGGAAAAAAAATTCTTATTAAATTGAATAAATGAAGTGGACATGGTGCAATGTTTAAATGTTAAACACAATGAGTTGATGGCATAATGTCAGATTTGTGCTATTTTTCTTCACAACTTTAAATGTACAGAATATCGGCCCCAAATATCGGCTATCGGCCAGAAAAGCTGCCGATAATCGGTATCGGCCCTGAAAAAATTATCTGTCTATCCCTACTTTAAGGCTAGGGTCAGACGAACACAGTTTTAACGTGCGATTAGCCGCACTTAATCACGGCCGTGCTAGCAGCAAATGACGTCCAATGCCGGGCTACATACGAAGAACGGCCGCACAAACGTCCGTCCGCGCAACGCAAGTGGCAAACGAACGCATTTTTTCCGAGAACGTCAAACCGCTAGTACTGCCGTACAGAGTACGCTACGTAAAGGGAATCCACAAGGTAGAGGAAGGGAGTATATTTAAACGGAAACAAAGTAGCAAAACAAGAGGACATAGTCTTAGATTAGAGGGGCAAAGGTTTAAAAGTAACATCAGGAAGCATTATTTTACTGAGAGGGTGGTGGATACATGGAACAGCCTTCCAGTTGAAGTGGTAGAGGCCAAAACAGTAATTGAATTTAAGCAGGCATGGGATAGGCATAAGGCTATCCTAAACAAAAGATAAATCCATGTAAAGTATCCATATAATTGGGCAGACTAGATGGGCCGAAAGGTTCTTATCTGCCGACATGTTTCTATGTCCGGCCAACATAACGTCCAGACGCATAAAGTTTTTTATTGATGATCCATAAAAAATCACGGATGAAAATGCGCATCGTATGACCGCTATCGCGTATTCCATGAAAAAATATGTCCATTTGTTCGAACGCACTTTTTCACGGACGACGCAAAAAATGCGTTCGTCTGACCCTAGCCTAAAGGTCCAAAGTGGAGCGAATTTTAGCTCATTCACTGTTTTGTGCGTTTTATGAAGTTCTAATTTCTCATAATCCATACGCTGCAGGGAAGAAATCAAAGAGGAATCCCAGGTGACTTGCCTTGATTTCCCTCCTGCCGCATATGGATTATACATGTTGCAGGGCAGCACTTTTGCACTGTGATCTCCCTCTGCATGACATAGTAATCTGTCCTGGAAACCATGGCAGATCTGGCAGCCCTATACAGGAGTCATCCATAGGTCCCGTCTCCAGAGATTGCTTAAGGAACCTCCTCACAGCATTTTAATAAAGACCTTAACCTGGGCAGCGCTGCCAGCATCTGAAGGGCCAAACATAGGTGCTGTGTGCAGAAACGTGTGCATCCCGGGAGTGTCCCCCACTGCCCTGACAGCCTGAGATCCCCAGCGGGTCACAGTGCAGAGTATACTGATACCCCACCTCCATATAAACAACCCTGACAGCCTGAGATTACCACCGGGTTGCAGTGTAGAGTGTACTGATACCCCAGCCCTCATATAACTTGATATACAATAATACCTAGGGTTGCCAGGTCAGCCATGTTTTCCTGGACACATAATACTAACTCATTAAGAGGGAGAGCACAGGCAGGGCGGGATGAGCCCTGTTACATGTATAATATGCTGCAGGAAGGAAAGTCACCTGGGATTCCTTTTTGATTTACCTGCATATGGATTATACATACTGCGGGGCGGCATTTTTCATGTACTGTCCATCAGCATGAATTAATGATGTGTCCAGGAAAACATGGCTGATCTGGCAACCCTACTGATACCACATAAACACCAATGATTTCACCCTCTATAGCAGGGCTCAAAATTTCAAGTCCCAAGCTACTAGCCAGACCATAAGAGTTACTCTCCACCAGTTGCCCCACCTACCCTGCCCTAAACTCCGCCCCTAAACACGCCTTCTTAAATTATCTTATGAAATTACACTGTTTAAAGGTTTTATTCAGAATAAAGTTACAAAAATAATTAACATTAATACCCAGGCATCAGATACATGTATACCCAGGCACCAGACCCAGACAAGTAGTTTCATCCATTAAGTACAGACTCCTCTCCAACATTTTTTAGGACCAAATTAATTTGGTGTTTATGCATCCAATATATTAAGTGGAACCTAATACTACCATTATTCATATGCCAGGTTATCAATAGAAGTTAGAAGACCCCAAAGTCAGGTTTCCCCCTTGGATGCTTCTATAGATGAATCCATAAATTTTCGTGTGCGATACTTCATCCCCATTTTTCTTTTTTTTGCTCCTTCTGTATCAACCATCTCTTTCTTTATAAATAGGATTTATTTTGCATAACCTCAAATGCCTACACCACCATTTCACCAATTATGGCCTCTAACGGGAGTTGTAGTAGCGGCGCTGGTTCTGGCGCCACTTCCGGCACGCTGACAGCTTGGCAGATTTTTACTTTTGCTTAGTTTACACCAGGGGTGGGGAACCTTTTTTTCTGCCATGGGGCCCCCTTTAATTCATTTCTCTGCCCACTTGAATTCATTTCTCCCTCCCTTTAATTAATTTATTTTTCCCAATTCATCTCTCTCTCCCAGTGGCGTAGCGTGGGTTGTCAGCGCCCGGCGCCAGCCAAGAATTGTGCGCCCCCCCCCCAACCCGTGGACACGTTATCGATATTGCCCCAGCTCACAGATGAATATTGCCCCAGCTCACACATGGATTTGCCCCAGCTCACATATGGATATGCCCCAGCTCACACATGGATATGCCCCAGCTCACACATGGATATTGCCCCAGCTCTCACATGGATATGCCCCAGCTCACACATGGATATGCCCCAGCTCACACATGGATATTGCCCCAGCTCACACATGGATATGCCCCAGCTCACACATGGATTTGCCCCAGCTCACCCATGGATTTGCCCCAGCTCTCCCATGGATATTCCCAGCTCACACATGGATTTGCCCCAGCTCATGGATTTGCCCCAGCTCACACATGGATTTGCCCCAGCTCATGGATATGCCCCAGCTCACACATGGATTTGCCCCAGCTCATGGATTTTGCCCCAGCTCACACATGGATTTGCCCCAGCTCATGGATTTGCCCCAGCTCATGGATATGCCCCAGCTCACACATGGATTTGCCCCAGCTCATGGATTTGCCCCAGTTCTCACATGGATTTGCCCCAGCTCAGGGATATGCCCCAGCTCACACATGGATTTGCCCCAGCTCACACATGGATTTTGCCCCAGCTCATGGATATGCCCCAGCTCACACATGGATTTGCCCCAGCTCATGGATTTGCCCCAGCTCACACATGGATTTGCCCCAGCTCATGGATATGCCCCAGCTCACACATGGATTTGCCCCAGCTCATGGATTTGCCCCAGCTCATGGATTTGCCCCAGCTCACCCATGGATTTGCCCCAGCTCACCCATGGATTTGCCCCAGCTCACCCATGGATTTGCCCCAGCTCTCCCATGGATATTGCCCCAGCTCACACATGGATTTGCCCCAGCTCATGGATTTGCCCCAGCTCACACGTGGATTTGCCCCAGATCATGGATATGCCCCAGCTCATGGATTTGCCCCAGGTCATGGATTTGCCCCAGCTCATACATGGATTTGCCCCAGCTCATGGATTTGCCCCCAGCTCATGTATTTGCCCCAGTTCTCACATGGATTTGCCCCAGCTCATGGATTTGCCCCAGCTCATGGATTTGCCCCAGTTCTCACATGGATTTGCCCCCAGCTCATGGATTTGCCCCCAGTTCATGGATTTGCCCCAGTTCTCACATGGATTTGCCCCAGCTCATGGATTTGCCCCCAGCTCATGGCTTTGCCCCAGTTCTCACATGGCTTTGCCCCAGTTCTCACATGGATTTGCCCCCAGCTCATGGATTTGCCCCAGTTCTCACATGGATTTGCCCCCAGCTCATGGATTTGCCCCAGCTCATTTATTTGCCCCAGCTCACACATGGATATTGCCCCAGCTCATGGATTTGCCCCAGCTCTCACCTGGATATTGCCCCAGCGGCAGCCAGCTCTCACATGGATACTTGCCCCAGCTCCGGATCCAGCAGGGGTTGAGGGGGCCCAGATGCCGGGCAGCGGGAGTGCCTGCCCGGTCCTGAACAGCGCGTGAGTCCATCCGTGTTGAAGGGGAGGCGGCTGCATGCGTGCGCAAGTCAAGCGGTCTGGCCAGTCAGGTGGTACAGAGACTCAGTACCACCTGATTAGCCGGACCACGTGACCGGCTGCACCTGCACGCAGCCGCCTCCCTTTCAACACGGATGGACTCACTGTTCAGGACCGGGCAGGCACTCCTGCTGCCCGGGATCTGGGTCCCCTCAACCCGCGGGCCCTTGGGCGGCGCCCGAGGGCCCGGCGGGTCAGTCCGGGCATCAAGTTTTAGGGGCGCAAATTTCTTTTGAAATTATGCGCCCCTAACAAAACTGCGCCGGGGCCACGGCCCCCCTGCCCCCCCCCACACTACGCCACTGCTCTCTCCCCATTTATTTAATTTCTCTCTCCCAATTCATCTCTTTCATTTCTCTCCCAATTTATCTCTCTCCATTTCATTTCTCTCCCCCAATTCATCTCTTTCATTTCTCTCCCAATTTATCTCTCTCCATTTCATTTCTCTCCCCCAATTCATCTTTCTTTCCATTTCATTTCTCTCCCCCAATTCATCTCTCTCCATTCCCCCCAATTCATCTCTCTCCATTTCATTTCTCCCCCCCCCAAATTCATCTCTCTCCATTTCATTTCTCCCCCCCAATTCATCTCTCTCCATTTCATTTCTCTCCCCCAATTCATCTCTCTCCATTCCCCCCAATTCATCTTTCTTTCCATTTCATTTCTCTCCCCCAATTCATCTCTCTCCATTCCCCCCAATTCATCTCTCTCCATTTCATTTCTCCCCCCCCCAAATTCATCTCTTTCTCCATTTCATTTCTCTCCCCCAATTCATCTCTTCCATTTCATTTCTTCTCCCCCAATTCATCTCTCTCCATTCCCCCCAATTCATCTCTCTCCATTTCATTTCTCCCCCCCAAATTCATCTCTCTCCATTTCATTTCTCCCCCCCAATTCATCTCTCTCCATTTCATTTCTCCCCTCCCAATTCATCTCTCTCCATTTCATTTCTACCCCCGAATTCCTCTTTCTTTCCATTTCATTTCTCTCCCCCAATTCATCTTTCATTTCTCCCCCCCAATTCATCTCTCAATTTCATTTCTCTCCGCCCCCCAATTCATATTTTTCTCTCCATTTCACCCCCCTGCCGTTTATTTCATTCCCCCCCTCCGCTTATCTGACCTGGAGAGTAATAGAATGAGGGGGCGGAGATTATCCTTCACGCTGTGCCCAGAAGATAAGGGGCCCAGCGTGAAGGAGAAAGATCCAGCGTGCAGCAGTAAGGTCTGGTAAAGGAGACAAGGGTGAGAGAATTTGCAACCCCCCTCCCAGGAAATGACTCAGGCCAAGTCCCATTTTGCTGAAAAAGAAAAAAAAAAAAAGCAGACTGGCTGACCCTGAGCATGTCGGCTGGCCTGAAGAAAAAAAAAAACATGGCCGCCGGCTGAATACGCAGCGCAGGCAGCACGATAGAATTTATCATGCTGCCTGCGTGTGCAGTTTCACCCGCCAGCACTTAATTTCCACTCGCAAAACGCGAGCAGGCGAGTGGAACTTTTGAGGGCTGCTCTATAGCACTGGTCCCCATCCCTGGTCCTCAGGACTCCCTAAGGCTGGGGTCAGACAAGCATTTTGCAGAGCAGAAGGAACATCTGTGAGAGTGGACGTTCCTTCCACTCTGATGCCTGTCTGGCGACCTCACTGAATACAGTGCACTCAGTTAGTGCACTCAGCGCTGCAAGACTTGATCCATTATTTTCTAAATTTTTTGTTACAGCTTTCTGACAGGACATGACGTATACATATAATCATGATATATTATGAATCTGCAGAGTCTAAACTACATTTATTTTTCCTTTTTATATGCAATTACTTCAAACAAAGGATAAAAAACGCAGCTGCATGTGTTTTATACTGTGGTTTTCATTTGTAATGCACGAGTAAATGACAGTGTCCTTTTAAAACCAGCGCTGCGATGGAAGCGCCTGCACCCGCAGCCACTAACTGAGCAGCAGACAAGCAGCATCCTAATAACTCTCACTCACTGCTAGCTAGGGGCCTTGATCTCAGCTGATCTTTTAGCCATTATTTCTTTCAGCCGAAAGCCAAAAATATAAATTTTCGGACGATATTATTCAGGGGCCAAAATATCAGTGAATCCCTGGCTTCCTCCATCCCTGTGGTGAGGCTCAGGCCGCGCCCTGTCCCTGCATTACACATAATGGCTCTGCTGAGCTGAGCTGAGATGAGAGCGAGGCCTGGAACACAAACATGGAAATAAAGTGCTATTTAGGCCTAGAGCGAGGAGGACGGTGAAACAAACCTCCTCAAACTGAATCATGAAGTGCTGCGGCTAGTCTCTTCTTCCTTGTTGTTCTCTGGTGTTAGTGATGTCTTCTCTTTTTTCACACTTGTTTGTATTGATGTCGGTTTATATGTAACTCCTGCATCTCCTTTATCCCCTGTAGCTCCAGCCCCTTTGTCCTTTGTGTCCTGAGCCCTGTGAGGCCGCAGATCCGCCTGGTGAATCCAGAGAGGAGATCCAGCCTGAGGGTCCTGGGAGTGAGCGGCCTTCTTGTAAGTAAATCCATATATTGCTGATTATAACCTGTATCCGCTGTATAATGATGTGTGTGAATTCAGAAATGAAATGTTTCCCAGCCATGGGAATAAGGCAATGCTTAGTCTATAAGAAGCCCCTGTGTGACAATCACCCCCTGACCAGAATGACTGATATGGAGCTTTGTATTCACCTTTCTTTTATACCCAGGAGTGTCCCCTCCTGACTAAACCGCCTGAGAAACCCAATGCGTCACAGAGTATACTGATATCCAAGCCCCCATATACACTGCCCTGACAGCCTGAGATCCTCACAGGGTCACAGCGCGCAGCGAATACTGATACCCCACTCGGTATATATATATATATATATATCTCCTACATCTAACCTAATACACCCTCATATACACTGATACACCCCCATGCATAATATACTGATACCCCCTATGTACAGTATAATGATTTCACCCTGTATAGAGCATGTTTATAGCTCATACACACTAGTGATTACACGTCCTGTATACAGGTTCCAGTGATTGTGTCTGAGCGCACAGTGGGCTGTGTCCATGGCTGAGCTGCTTCCACTAGCGATGCACCGAAATGAAAAATTTGAAATGAAACCAAGAACTCCGAATGGATTTGGCCAAAAACTGAAACAAAACCAAAAATGCCTTACCCCCCCCCCCAAATTACTTTACCCCTTCACTGCTGAGCCATTTCACCCCTGAGTGCTGAGCTCATTTTGATCGTTTTGTGCTCCTCATGTTTAAATGTGATTTGAGGTAACATTTTATTATACGACCCAGGCACATTATATATCCTTATTTTCAGCAGATTCATACTATATCATTATATGCACGATTCCATCTCACGCGCTTGCGTACCAACCTGGGTGTACTGTCTTGTGCGCATGCACGGGGCTTGCATCTTCTCCACATGCTTAAGTCTTGATCTAAATGCTTCATCTTGAAATGCCTCATCTGCCCATACTGGTAAGGCTGACGTGCTTACCGGCGTCCATCGCAGCGCAACGGGGCCGGTCACACGCTTGTGCAGCGCACGAAATGCGTGCTCAACAAGCGTACGTTATCCAAGCCTCCCCATCGATGCACTAGGACGCGCGTTGGCGAGGCTGCAAAGCTTGATCCTCCATAGCAGCACTGAGTGCGCTCAGCGACGTGGCTAGACGGGGATTTTAACCCCTATTCCACCAAAGAGTGCTACAAACAGTAAGCTAGATCCATATCTACATTCATACCATTTTTTGGCCAGATGTTAATTTTATAAATCCACCTAGCCTCCCCTTATAGCCAGAATTTTTATAAATTCCCCTCCTATCCAGTCCGGCTTAACCACCCATTTAAAATGTTTAACTTTAACTTTAGGGCAGTTATTACAATGGTTAGGCACTGAATGGTCCATGTTCTTTCTGATATTATTATAATGTTCCAGAATCCGTCTGGAATGGTCCATCGTCAACTGGAAGTCTGGAGCATTATAATAATATCAGAAAAATGGACCATTCAGTGCCTAACCATTGTAATAACTACCCTAAATTTAAAGTTAAAGATATACAGACCTCAGACCAGATACACCCACTCATGTATACAGACCTCAGACAGACACTGGGGAAGTTGGCCGGATGCATATAAAAACATTTGGAAAGCATTCCTCTACGGCTGCCCACATTACCAAGCGGTTGTAGGGCAGTGACATGCTGTGACGTCCTTCCGCGAGATCTCGCAGGCCCAAGCAGCATCACAGCCTCCACGGCCCAGCGTGCGCTCGGTATCGCGGCCAGCCAGAGGGGCACGCTGGCCAAATGCTTTTAAGCGCAATTGTTGCAAATTATCCTTGTAGGTGTTCCAAATATGATAAAAGATGGACTCACAAATTCCGGTGTCCATGAGCAGACACCAGTATAAGCGCAGCCAGTGTCTTAAGAGACCACTGAGTCTCCCCTGTCGTTTTTACCTTTTAATGTGTGCGATCCAGGCTCAAAAGAAAGGAAAAACCATACAGATTGCGCATATTATCCTCACTAGAACATCAGTAGTAGTGAATAAATGGATGGTACTCACATACTCCAGTGCCTATAACTAGACACCAGATTGTAGGTAATCAGTGTTTTCAAGTGAGCACTGAATCTCCTCTCCGCTGCCGCTCTTCTCCACCTTGAATAATCAAGACTGGGGCAATAATAAAGGGAGAAAATACATTTTACTATTTAAGAGAAATAAAATAATAAAATCAACGTTGTAAAAACAGACGCGTTTCACCGATTCCTTATCGGCCTTCTCAGTCTGAGACTGAGACTTAATATGCAGTGGGTATGAGTGTTGCACAGCAGTAAAACTCACAGTAATGTGTGGTGTTTTTGATCGTATAACAGAGCTCCAAAGCAATAAAACTCGCAGTAATGTGCGGTGTGTATGAGTGTATCATATTGCTACACGGCAATAAAACTCACAGCAATACTGTGATGTACGTCACTTTGGATTCAAAGTACATGGGCTTAGAAATGTATATGGGAGGTGCGGGCCTGATGTTTTATATTGTTTTCCTGCTCTTTCCTTTGTTAAAGTCACCCTGTATCTACAATTCTAGATGCAGGGTTTTGTGTTTTTTTTGTACCTTCTCTCTGTATAGTGTGATCTCTGTATTAGTACCTGCTCTCTAGGGATGCACCGATACCACTTTTTTAAGTACGAGTACCGATACTTTTTAAAAAGTACTCACCGATACCGAGTACCGATACTTTTATTTTATGTTATGTGACTGCTTTCCAATAAGAACAGACCTCATATAAAAATGCCCCCAGCTCACATGTATATATCCCCCCCGAGATATATGCAGAATATCCCCAGCTCACATGGATATGCCCCCAGCTCTCATGGATATGCCCCCAGCTCTCATGGATATGCCCCAGCTCTCACGGATATGCCCCCAGCTCTCACGGATATGCCCCCAGCTCTCACGGATATGCCCCCAGCTCTCACGGATTTTCCCACAGCTCACATGGATATGCCCCAGCTCTCATGGATATTGCCCCCAGCTCTCATGGATATTGCCCCCAGCTCTCATGGATATTGCCCCCAGCTCATGGATATTGCCCCCAGCTCTCATGGATTTTGCCCCTAGCTCTCATGGATTTGCCCCCAGCTCTCATGGATTTGCCCCCAGCTCACACGGATATGCCCCAGCTCTCACGGATATGCCCCCAGCTCTCACGGATTTGCCCCCAGCTCTCACGGATATGCCCCCAGCTCTCACGGATTTGCCCCCAGCTCTCACGGATTTGCCCCCAGCTCTCACGGATTTGCCCCCAGCTCTCATGGATATTGCCCCCAGCTCTCATGGATTTGCCCCCAGCTCACATGGATATGCCCCTAGCTCACATGGATATGCCCCCAGCTCACATGGATTGCCCCCAGCTCTCCTGGATTTGCCCCCAGCTCACATGGATATTGCCCCCAGCTCACATGGATATTGCCCCCAGCTCACATGGATATTGCCCCCAGCTCACATGGATATTGCCCCCAGCTCACATGGATTTGCCCCCAGCTCACATGGATTTGCCCCCAGCTCTTACGGATATTGCCCCCAGCTCTCACGGATATTGCCCCCAGCTCTCATCGATATTGCCCCCAGCTCACATGGACATGCCCCCATCGAACGCTGGGGAAGCTGGCTGCGTGCATGAAAAGCATGCGGCCAGCGTTCCCCTCCGGCAGCTACAATACTCACCTGCTTGATCCCTGGTGCTAGCCAGGCTCTCTACTAGGGATGAGCTGTTCGGACTGAACTGTTTGGAGTTCGCATCGAACATCGGCCGTTCGGCTATTCGCCGAACTCCGAACATTTCTGTGTGTTCGGTTTGAGTTAGCCCACAATGGACCACAATGCACTTTTCCACTGACCTGAAGCTTGTAATTGGCTACAGCCTTGCACCTGACCACAGGTCAGGTGCAAGACTATGCCAATCACGGCTGAGAGTCCTGATTGGGCAAATTTTGCCCAATCATGGGCTCACAGAGCTAAGTCCCTTAGCACACTATATAAGGCTTCACACAGCCCCCAGCACGTGTTTTTTGAGAGGAGATTGTTCTGTTAGTGTGGCTTCTCAGTGCCAGCACCTATTGGGGGGTCTCACTTCTACAAGATATCTGGAATTGTTGTAATCTGTGTGTTCTTACTGCCAGCAGCTATTGGGGTGTCTCACTTCTACAAGATATCTGGGAATTGTAATCTGTGTCTTGTCACTGCCACCCATCAGGGGGTCTCACTGATTTATAGGTGGTTTCTGGGAATTTTAATCTCTGTCTTGTCACTGGCTGCCAGCTATCAGGGTGTCTCACTGAGTTATACCAGAGTTCTTGAAATCTTTAATCTAGATAACACAGTTGAATCAGAGTTCTGCAGATCTCCAATTTTTATAACGGAGTTGAATCAGAGTTCTGTATATATTTAATCTATATATCACTCACCATGTCCGAAAGACTAAAAAGGACAGGCAGACGCTCCCAGAAACAGATAAGAGGACAAGCAGCCTCTGTGTCTGCAGGCTGTGCCTCTGGTCGTCGTGGATGTGGTGCATCCTCTGCAGGGGCACGCTTGTCCTTTCTAACTGGTGCTGGCGGTCTTAAGCAGCAGCAATATACAGATGATTTGCAGGATTGGCTAACCAGGCCATCCTCATCCTCCGAGTCCTCTGCCAGCCAGGCTTGTAGTGGTTTACAGTCCACCTCAGCTGCCAAAACATCTAATTCAGCCTCCATGTCCACAGCTACTCCTGCTGTAGCCTCACTATCACATACGGAGGAGTCAGCTGAATTGTTTGACTACAATGACAGTGACACGCTGCTTGAGGATGCGCAGCAGCTACAGTGCTCTGATTCAAACTCTGAGGTTGAGGAAGGGAGTATAATCAACCTAGAGGAAGGGGGTGCCAGTGACACACAAATAACTGGCACTCATGTTGCCCCAGCAGCTGCAGCATACTGCCAAGTTGGCTCCAGTGACGAGGATATAGGGGGTGATGACAATGATGAGGTCATTGACTCCACCTGGGTGCCTGATCGAACAGAGGAGTCAAGGGAGGAGGCACAACAAAAATGAGGCAGAACGTCCTGTGACCAACTGTAGCCAGTCCAAGGCATCAGAAGTCACAGCTGCTCAGGTGCAGAGCACTGTTGTCTCAAAGCACATGTACAGGAAGTCTGCTGTCTGGGAGTTCTTTAATAAATGTGCAGCACACCGCACCGTTGCTATTTGTTATCTATGTCAGATGAGGATCAAGCGTGGGAAAGACATCCCACGCTTGGGTACCACGTGCTTGAGGCGTCATATGACCACCTGCCACGCATCCCGTTGGCACAACACTTTGCATAGGTCCTCCTCCTCATCTGTCTCTACCCCCACTATATGTCATGCCATGTTATTGCCTACAACCTCCACTGACAGGGATGATGCTACAGTAATGGGTGTACCAGGTCCTTCCTCAGAATGTGACAGCATCCCATCAGCTGAAGATTTACGCAGTCAGATTACATTGCCCCAGCTGCTGCAGCGTAAGAAAAAATATAGTCCCAAGCACAGCATCTAAATGCCAGCTTAGCAAAATTACTCGCATTACAGCTGCTGCCTTTCCAGCTGGTGGACTCTGCTCCCTTCCGTGAATTTTCTGAATGTGCTGTACCACAGTGGCAGGTTCCAAAACGCCATTTCTTTTCACGGAAGCCCATTCCAGCAAGTGGAAGACAATGTTATGGAGTCCTTGGGAAAGGCAGTCAGCAGCAAGCTGCACATGACTTTAGACACGTGGTCCAGCAAGCATGGACAGGGCCGTTACATTTCCTTCACGGCACACTGGGTAACTGATTGCAGCTGGGAGGGATCCAGGACGGGGCTCTGTGCTGGAGCTTGTTCATCCATCACGCCTCCAGAAAGCTGCTTGTATGAGGTCTGTCTGCTCCACCACCTCTTCCTCCTTCTCTGTCGCTGGCGAAGTGGCAGTTAAACTGACGCGTGGCAGGGGCTACGCAATGGCTCAAGCAAAAAGATGCCATACTGTGCTTGAGCTGGTTTGTTTAGAGGACAGGAGCCACACCGGGCCAGAAATTCTGTCAGCTCTGCAGGTACTTTCATCCAAAGCCTGCATAAGTTTCACCATAATTTAGCCAAAGAATCACTAAACTTGTTCTGCGTGTCCTAAAATGTCTCCTCTTTTCATACAGGCTGCCGCCCCAAGCAGTTGTTTATGAATAGATTAAAGGAAAACCGTTTACAATCATTTTAAATCTAATTTTTTTGTTTTTAAATGTTTTTATACATCCTACAAATCTGCCACTTCACGGGCAGGTTATGGGGACCTCCTAGCACGATATTTGAAGGAATTTTTTTCGTTTTTATTCTTAACCTTTATTTCATGGAAAACTCACTGTTCCTTTAAAAACGTTTGTTTTTTTTAACTTTTTGTACTTGTTTCCTGTCCCCCAGGGCACTACCCGGACCCGCATACACGTTTTATGGCAAATATCTTGCATATATGCCCTCTTGGAGGGCACTCTAAAAATCGAACTTTCGAGTCCCATTGACTTGCATTGAGTTCGGTTTGTGTTCGAACTTTGAAATTGTTAGAGTTCGAATGCGAACCGAACACGGGGGTGTTCGGCTCATCACTACTCTCTACATGCACCGGGCCTTAAGCTGCGGGTAAGGTACTAGAGAACGGTGTGAGAATCACGAAGAGAAACTGGGTGTCCAGCGAGGAAGCAGCATTTGACAGATGTGACCCTGTCCGGGCACAGAGATCTGTTACAAGTACGCGGTGTGTATGAGTGATCGTTTTACTGCTGTGGAGCTCTGTGATCTGTTCATACACAGCGCACATTACTGTGAGTTTTATTATTTTAACCCCTCACACTGAGCGCTGTGATTCCTTTACCCAAAATAATGTTTATCTTTCTAGTAATGGCATTTCGTGTGTGATGTTTATAAGGGTTTTTTTGCCATTTTTCTGTGTTCTGGAAAGCTATTTAGGTTATTTTGCTAGCACTTTATTTTTTTTTAATTTTTTTTCCATGTAAAAGTTTTTGAGGTTCGCATACATACAAAATGCCAGACAGTAGGCACGAGTTTTTAAATAACGGAAAGGGTCATGCAAAGTCATAAGTTACAAAAGGCATGTGAACCAAATATCGTTTTCCAATACACATAAGCAAACTACATTCTACTAACACAAAAACAAAAAGAGAAATGGGGTGCTCAAACAAGGTGCACGTAGCTTAACAAGTTATATCAGCTTCCCAGAGGAGAAAAAGGGTCCTTGCCAACATAGATTTCATTCTGTTATACGCCTTCCTGAGAAAGCTCTTGGAGTTGTCGTTGGGGAGGTATAGATGGGCAACAGTAATCGGCAGTTCATTCATCGTACCCACCAAAATCAAAAGGCGGACCAGGGGATCAGCGTACTGAGCTGAGCATGTAAAGGCCCAGTCCCTATGAAAAAGGATGGAGACACCTTTTGGATTTCGTCTGGGCAGTGGAATGATAACAAATAGGATACATAACAGATTTAAGGTGCGGAGTTCGAGTCACACAAAAATGCGTCTCCTGTAAGCAAGCAATCGCGGGTTTAGTCTTTGTCAGGGTATACCATACGGCTGGAGCTCAGTATGCAGTACCTGGTAGGCTTGGAGTGATGGGAGTTGGATTCCAGGTGGATAAACCAAATCAGATGGCAAAAGGGTGATCAAAGTTTCAGGCAAAGGGTCGGTCGGGGCGGCAGGTTTCGTGGTCAGGAGGGTCATACACAATCAATCAGTAGAAACGCCAGATGGGTACTCTAAGAAGAAACAACAATCAAGCATCTTAGCTGTGGGAAATGGGGTTTAAATAGGATGCCACGTCTGCAATCAAGACCTGGCTCCATCTTTCTCCACCTTCCCATACCCTTGTATGGCAGAAGGTGAGTGATGGTTGCGGAGGTACGTGTCTCAGGATTCCTTAGGAGCCACCCAATCACGCCCCCCAGCCTGGGACCCTGGCTGCCGCTGCCACAAGCTGCGTTTGGACATGCCCCTCGGCGTGCAGGACGGTGGACAGACCCAGTAAAAGTGTTGGGGTTAGCTCTGATCTAGGACGCATCTGGAGAGTGTGCCGCCACCATGCGCTACATCGGACGAGTAGCTTGACCGTGACGGCTCTGGGGAGTGTGGACATCGCTGGGAACCGCCAGGCGGACGGCTGCTTGGTGGAGTCGGGGGGGGGGGATCCGCGGGTGAGTCCTGACAGTTTTATGGAGATCACGAGACAAAGCATGACGTTTATACGGAACATTTAACCCCCTAACATTCATGGAAAAAACCTGGAACTGAGGCTCACTCATGGGTAGGCAGGCATGGCTCCTGTGTAACTACGGCAGATATGACAGGAAGGATCGGAGAATAAGGGGCAGACGGAAATGGGGACCTTGTGAGCAACACACCAGACTGAGAAAAACAAAAGACAAAACATTAAAAAACAACACTGCATCATGAAAATGCAGCGAAAAGGAGTCTTGCCAAACAAAGTAAAAAATTGTGCCAAAAGAGTTCAAGGAAACCTCGTGGAGGGGTAGCAGAAGGACGACGATCTGCTGTCTGCTTGCAGTGCAGGTAACAGGCACTGCAACAAACATATAGAGAGTTCCAAGGCATCCAAGGAGAGGAAACTTTCAAGACGTGGGGACAAATCGAAGAAAGCGGGTACAGTGGAGCAGGGGTTGTCATCATTCCAGTCCCGGTAGGTCTCCCGCTAGACAATGGCGGGCGGTGAGTAGCAAATGTGAGCAGAGCAGGAAGGCTATCCAGTAAGGCAGGGTGAAGTGGCGAGGGAACGGTGTATGGCGGTGGTCAATCACTTTGGGCAGACACTGTGCCATTCCGGCGAGACCTTAAATAGAGAGGAGGAAGGCTCGCAGGGAGTTGTGAAGTCAGTCAGGATGTTCCACTCCTTCAGGAATTGTATCCAGTGGTGACATCAGGGATAACGTGCAAAACATCATCTTGCTATACAAGGAGCTTTGTGGCTAAGCCCCAGCGATACACCAGTTTGATTGCGGAGAAGCTTGGTAAGAGACGGGAATTCATTGTGTTTAGACATGGTCAGCACCGACAAGTCAGCAAAAAAGGATATGTCAGCGTACGGGGATGGCAGAGGCATGGACTTTGTGGATGCCGTCGTTAAAGCCTCTTTAACATGAAAGAAGTGCACCCGCACAATAACATCTCGGGCGACGAGGAGGGTAGATTTTTTGGTCGCGGGAGACGGTGTGCTCGGTCCAGCAAATGATCATGCGGTGTGGCAGCAGGCATTAAAATCTGAAAAGGCTCCAAAAGATACGGTTGCAGATCCGCAAGGGCGACTGCCTCCAGGATGCCTCCCAAATATTATTGCGGCGCGAGCGGTCCTTAATGTCAGCCATCTTAAGCGCCAGGGATTCATGAGTCGCTTGTAAGGCCTGATGTCTATCCACTAGATCAGTGGTTCCCAACCGCGATCCTCAAGTACTCCCAACAGGCCAGGTTTTAAGGATTACCTTAGGGAAATGAAGACTGAATCCTGCAATCAATGAGCAGCAAATCATATCACCTGTGCTGTACTTGAGGACCACGGCTGGGAACCACTGCACTAGATCATTGTGGGCAAGGCACAGGTCGTCCGCCTTAGTTTCAAGTGTGTGTGTTCGCTTACCCATGTCCTGGACTTCACACCTCAGCTCCTACAGTGCCTCTTTAATATCTGCCTGGATGGTCATGCGGAGTTCTTGCAGCATAACGTGGAGCCTGCTCTTTGATGGAGATAGAAAGTCAAACAGCTGGAGTGGAGTCAGATCCGCAGCATCTAGTGCATGTGAGGGCCCATGCTGTAGGGAGCCGCCATCTTGGGCCTCTCTGCCGCGGTCTTTTCGGATTTCGGCAGATCCAGCACTCGTTGAGCCTTGGGAGGCGCCTTCAGGGTGCAGGCAAGTGTTTCCCACCAAATTTTGGCGATGGATCGCCTTGGGGTACCCCAAAGAAGCCACAGGTCTGTAAAAACAAGCACTGGCCACGGGAGCTACTCCTCCATGCGACCGCGCGCTTCATCGTCTGATCACGCCCCCTTTTCTCAGTTGTTGTAATGTTCAATTTTTTATTAAACATGCTCAGGTGACGTCACATTTGTGGAGAAATTGTGGTTTTTGTTTTTTTTTTCCAAAATTTAATTGTACAGAATTTTGCCGCCGGATATCGGTTATTGGCCTGAAAGGCTGTCGATAATAGGTATCGGTGCCTAAAAAGTGATATCGGTCTATCCCTAATACGTAACTCCTGCACTCCTTTATCCTCTGTAGTTCCATCACTTCTGTCCTTTGTGTCCTGAGCCCTGTGAGGCAGCAGATCTGCCTGGTGAATCCAGAGAGGAGATCCAGCCCGAGGGTCCTGGGAGTGAGCGGCCTTCTTGTAAGTAAGTCCATATATTGCTGATTATAACCTGTATACGCTTTATAATGATGTGTGTGAATTCAGAAATGAAATGTTTCCCAGCCATGGGAATAAGGCAATGCTTAGTCTATAAGAAGCCCCCAGGGGCGGACTGACCAGTCGGTGGGATCGGACCTGGGCCGAGGGCCCGGACCCAGCCGGGGGCCCCTTTATGAATCTCCCTAGGTCCAGGCACTGAAGCGAGGGGTGGGTGGCACGAAACATTGAAATCCCCGTCAATCGCTTCGAGGAGGATTTGAAATTTGCCCAGCGCAGCTGCTTCCCTCTTTCTTAGGACCGCAGAACAGACTGCAAGGATCCTAAATCTCCGAGTTCCTATCTCCAGTGACTAAATCTCCCAGGGCAAGTTACTACTCAGAAGTAACTTGCCCTGGGAGTTTTAGTCTCTGGAGATTAGAACTCATTGAAGTCGTTGCTGGGCACTGGCTCGTAAAATTACATTCCCGCAATGCACAGCCTGCTGTTAGAGGATTGTGGACATGGAGCAGGGTGGTGAGTCTGTCTCTCCCAGGGGCTGTGGGATCTCTGTGCAATGATTCCCTGCTGCTTGGAGCCTGCTGTCTGGGGCAATGGTGGGGGGGGGGGGGAAGAGATAAGAGGCTTTTTCTTTCCTTTTTTTTTTTTTTCAATGGACTACACGTTATTTGCACTACATGACAACCTCTGGCTTTTATTTCTCAGAAACTACTCACTCTCTAGCCATGCAAAGAAATAGAATGAATAGCTTCTGAGATTAAAAAAAAAGCCAGAGGTCATCATGCTGTACAAATAAAGTATAATCCATTGGAGGAAAAAAAAGTTTTTTTTTTTTTTTTCTCCTGGCTGGAACAGCTCCCACCTCATCCCTTATTTAACACCATCATACTGCATGTACCATTACCATCATGAGACAAACTTACTTTGCCTTCGGGCTGCCTGCGCAGTGTGTAGTCATTGGCTGCGCAGGCAGCACGGAGGCAAAGTAAGTTTAAGGCTAGCCATCCAATGGATCCATATTCTGACGACAGATTGTGTTGTCAAACTACGGACAACCTAGGTCGTAGCACGGCGGTCTTCCTGGGTCGTCCACTGCAAGCGGCTATGGACGACCCAGGGAGACTGACTGCAGGGAAAAAAAAAACTGAACTCTGCTATTCTTGTAATAGGTGTTTAAACCAATAAAATACATCAAAACGTGTGTAAAGAATAGAACAGGTCCCTTAAAAAAATAATAAAGTCTGTTATAGAATAAAAAAATTGGGAATCAAAAATTTAGGCCCATATTACATTCCTCACGCATTTGGTTTTGCGTGCGCAAATGCGCATTTGCATGAGGGGCAAAACCCTTTGCGCTGAACGTCGTATTACAACGTTCGCACAAACGATGCGCGTTCTCGTCTAACGCGGATGGACCTGCGCGAGTGTGATGAACTGTGCGCGTCCTTTACTTAACATTGTGAGCACAAATTTGTTCGTGCGCTGGTATGCGGATGGTATTACAATCGATGCGCATCTTTTTACGAACGACGTTTGCGCGCATAATTTTAACGTCTTTAAAAAGCTGGTGGTAACTGCAAATCGGAACGTTCTGGCCGAAACGAAAAACACCATTATTAACCAGCATTATTGCTGCAGCATATATACCCAGATTTACTTTAACAGGCGCAAAAACTGAAGTGAGTCAATTAAGGTAAATTGATGTCAATTAAGGTACTTAATTCTGATTGGCTGAATCCCGGAAAAAAAAACAGTCCGCACGCTGATTTACGTGCTCTACATTACTGCGTGCGTATTACTCTTCGTTTTGCGCGTCGTTTTAACGAATGTTATTTTCGGACGGATGAGAAAATGCATTCGGATCGTAATATCACCGTTAATTGTCGCGCGATAACGCTTAACGCTGCGCGCAAAAAAAATTGCGCTGGGTGGACGTCGACATGGCCTTTGTCTTCTATAAAAATACCTAGTGCAGAAAAAAATAAATATGACTGCTGAAAATGAAAAGAATAAACGGTTAAATAAAAACGATAATGTATCATTGCATCACATTACTCTGGTATTTTAGAATCTTATTTATACTTATGTAGTTTTTTTCTCCCAGTGGTATGATTTAGTGGTGAAAATTAATAGTGCCCCCTATATATTGTTCCTAGAGTCGCCACTGCTGCCAGCAAACCCAGCCAGACCAGTGCCTGCCAGCACACCAGTGCCAGCCAGACCAGTGCCCACCAGAACACCAGTGCCAGCAAGACCAGCGCCAGTCAGCCATGCACAAAGTTAAGGTGAGTTTGGTGGAGCCAATTTGGGACTATAGTCCGTAGATGTCAATAAGCTATCTACAGGAAACATTACACATAACGTCTCCAGTAGTTATTTTATCGACAGGAAAAGCCATTCCATTCGAGCTGCAAGTGGAGTTTGTGGCTCAAATGTAGCGTTTACCTGCGCGAGGTTACTGTACATTAACGCCTCCTATACTTATTATGGGAGATGTTAATTGTAACCTGTAAGTGCAGATTAGTCCACGTAGCCTGCGCATCCACGCGGGAGACGGTAATTCATTGTGAAGTAACGTCTCTTCAAAGCTGATTTTCCATTCTCCTAACCTCCATTCCCCCCCTCCCCCATTAAATCCCAAAGTCACCTCTTATCCCGCTGTCGAAAAGGCCGTGCGATCCGCCGCTTGTTCTCCCCAGGAGCAGAGTGAGCTTGAGAACAAATAGTTCCTAGTCTCCAGGGGTCAAGTCTGAAAAAAATAAGTGTGGAAACTCCCCTACATTTCTTTACGTTCTGGTCTCAAAGATTACTGGGAGCTGCAGCGCTTATTTATGTATGAGAATGTCATTCCTCTGGCAAACAATGAGAAATTGTCATTCCCATGCCTTCCCAATGTACCAGGAAAAATCCTTAAATATAGACTGTTTTATAAAATTTGTGTCTATATAGAAAGGTATCGCAGCTTCCCAGTCTAAGTTCCTCCTGCTAAAATAGTGAGGGAACTGCATTCCCATGCGTTCCTGCAGTTCTTGACTCACATAGCTGGAGGCCGGGACACGAAAGGCTACATGGGTGGAGTCTGGTGGGGGGGCCCTTGCTTTATTTGGTCCGGGGGCCCTGAGTCTTGTCAGTCCGTCCCTGGAAGCCCCTGTGTGTCATCCTGGCCAAAATGACTGGTATGGAGCTTTCTGGCAGGAAATGGTTCCCTATTAGTAAGTAAAGTGTTAAATGTTTCAGGAAAGAGCTGAATCTTTGCCAGACAAGAGATTAAATGTCTGGAGTGCAATATAGAGCACTAGTGGGCCTCAATCAATTGTTACAAATTGGAAGCCATAGGCGTGCAGAGGGGGTGTGCCCAGGTACATCCTAATGGTGGATGAAGAGCTTTGCTTTCATACCCTACATTGATATTGTATATTTCCCTTTATCTTGTTCATGATCAATAGCATAAAATCTGACTGTGTCTCTGGATTACAGGCTTGTTATTTCTAATGAAAAATGTGCATTTTGTGCAAAATCTTCTAAACAGGAGTTTTCAATTAATAAATGGTCCATGGGTGCACACCCCAGGGTAACGGCCTGCGCACGCTAGTGTTGGAAATCCTGAACCTCTCACCCCTCTTAAACATGGTGCCAAAATAGACTTAATAGGAGAGGGTTTACCCGGTACCTGTTGGGTTCATTGACATTTGCATCAGCATCTACAGGGAAGATGATGTCTTTGTCACCTCTATTACTGTCCTTCTCTTTATTACTTATGCCCCCTCTCCCTTTTTTCCTTCTTTCTGTGGCGGCCTGAAAATACTGGAATTGAGGGGTAAGATACCATCAGCATAATGACCAAACCTGTCCTACCCTCAAGTTATTACACAAAGTTTATACCTCTACTAGAAACTGTATTCTTTTGCAGGAGTACACCAAGAGTCTGAAAAAGTCTGCAGGAATAATTTATGAGGAATCAGTATCATATGTTGAAGAGAACCTCATGAAGCCTCTGTCAGTAAAACAAGAGGAAATAATCAAAGATGAAACTCTGGACTTCCAAGAAAATCAAAAGGAACCAGAGTATTCCGAGCTGTCACATGGGACTGTCCAAAAAGATGATCCTGATTCAGACATGGTGGTTCATTCTGAATTTACAAATTCTGTCTCTTGTGGGTCAGAACTTCCCCAAACTCACACAGCTCATATTGGAAGAAAAACATTTCAATGCCCTGAAAGTGAGAAATGTTTAAGCACATATGGAAGTCTTGGTATAAACAGGAGAGTTAACATAGGAGAGAAGATGTTTGCATGTTCTGTATGTTGGAAGTCGTTTAGTTCAAAGGGTAACCTTAGTACACATGAGAAAATTCATACTGGAGAGAAGCCATTTGCATGTTCTGAATGTGAGAAATGTTTTAGATCAAAGGATACGCTTGCTATACATGAGAAAATTCATACAGGAGAGAAGCCGTTTGCTTGTTCTGAATGTGGGAGATTTTTTATATCAAAGGAATGGCTTACTATACATGAGAAAATTCATACAGGAGAGAAGCAGTTTGCGTGTTCTGAATGTGAAAAATGTTTTATATCAAAGGATAATCTTACTGTACATGAGAGAATTCATACAGGAGAGAAGCCGTTTGCATGTTCTGAATGTGAGAAATGTTTTATATCAAAGGGTAATCTTACTGTACATAAGAGAATTCATACACCCGAGAAGCAGTTTACATGTTCTGAATGTGAAAAATGTTTTAGAAGAAAGGATGAGCTTACTGCACATGAGAGAATTCATACAGGAGAGAAGCCATTTGGATGTTCTGAATGTGAGCAATGTTTTAGAAGAAAGCTTGAGCTTACTATACATGAGAGAATTCATACAGGAGAGAATCCGTTTGTGTGTTCTGAATGTGAGAAATGTTTTAGAAGAAAGAGTGATCTTACTCAACATGAGAGAATTCATACAGGAGAGAAGCCATTTGTATGTTCTGAATGTGCGAAATGTTTTAGAAGAAAGATTGTGCTTACTATACATGAGAGAATTCATACAGGAGAGAAGCCGTTTGCATGTTCTGAATGCGAGAAATGTTTTAGAAGAAAGGATGAGCTTACTGCACATGAGAGAATTCATACAGGAGAGAAGCCGTTTGCATGTTCTGAATGCGGGAAATGTTTTCGAAGAAAGGATAAGCTTACTGCACATGAGAGAATTCATACAGGAGAGAAGCCGTTTGCATGTTCTGAATGTGGGAAATGTTTTCGAAGAAAGGATAATCTTACTTCACATGAGAGAATTCATTCATCTTATCATTCACATTGATGCAAAGTCATTTTCATGGCATAAATATGGGAAGGGTCTTGGAACAAACAAGCAGAGTTACACACCTGAATGTGCAGACAAGAGAATTGACTTCTATATCCACTATATGGACAAATGTATCTGGACACACGTCTTATTTACTTGTGACAGTAGTCACTTTAGACTTGGGGTACATGGACCTAAAGATGCATTTGGGAGTTGTGTGCCTGATATGTTAAATTGTTTTACAGCCTGTAGTGATTGTGGATGAATTGTTTCATAAATCATCATATTTAATTATATATTGATTGTTGTATCAAAGAGGGAACGCTAGGGGCAATGTGAGGCTTTTTGCCCTGTGTGGCTAGCCATGACATCATTAAGCCAGCCTACTCTAGAGTGGTTACCTCATGTGGTGACTCCCACTGGGTCAATTAAGGTGTATACATTGTTGGTGGGAGGGATGCAACTCTGGTGGTGGAGACAAGACTGTAGTCCAACCTTGTTTTCATTCAACCAGGAGTTCCAGGAAGGAATCGGCCCTTTTGTAATTTGGCATGGACCTGGGAGCACATGGCTATGCCATGTGCTGTGTATATCCTGATGGGTAAATGACTGCTCTTTTTGATCCCTTTGTATATCAATTAACTATGCTGAGTCTTTGTGTTATTGCAGTGTCCAGGGTTTAGTTTAACCTCCCTGGCGGTATTCCCGAGTGTGACTCGGGGTTTCGCTACCGCGAACGGTAACCCCGAGCCACACTCGCGCTGTATACTTACCGCATCCTGCGCTCCCTCGCTGTCCCCTGCAGTGTGATCGCGGCGACTTGCTTCCTGGTAACGCTCCCTGCGAGTCACGAGATGCAGGGGGGCGGAATGCGTAGACTAATATTGCACCCTTGTTTTCAGAAAGATTTCAGTGTTTTTGGTTTGATTTTATTATTGAATATAATTTGTTTGCATTATTTTGGATAATTATTTTTGGGATAATAAATTATTTCATGTTTCAAACTTTATCTGTGTGTTTACTTGACGCTTGTTTGCACGGATTTCAGTGAGTTATTCCTACCGAATTCAGGCTTACTATATAAAACAACAAATTTCCTTTCCAAAAAAATTGAAACGCTTTTAGACACAAAATTTTGCAAAAATTAGATCGCCGGGGAGGTTAATAATGTTTTAGGGCCATATTACATACTTGGTGCTAACGTAACCAGAGCTGTTGTAAACTTAAAACCTCCATAGGCTATAATGGCTCTGGGAAGTGTACAACAGCTCTGGTTAAGTTAGCACCAACTATGTAATATGGCCCTTAAAGTAAATTCTTTATACCCATCACTGTGTGTTTGTGTCATTACTCGCTACTCGACGTCTCATGATACCGGCTTGGCATTACTTTTTTAAAAATGATTTTTCACAACATAAGGGTTCTGGCCCGGTGTAAATCCGGTGTGGTCCGGGTGTGCAAGAGAGGGAACGTACGGTCCCAAACTGTTCGCCAAGAACTTGAGGTTTAAAGTTAAGAGAGGGAGATGGGGGGGCGTGGCCAGCTCTGCATGAGGGCAGACGTGTCTTTGTGGAGCTCTGAAGGACTCTCCTGTTATGGGTGTTTTTTAGCGTGATTTTCTTTTGTGGATAGTGCACCCGTGGAGACCCTACACGGCTGGCCATTACGGTGATTGTTCCGCGGCCCGTTATTGCCCCCTCCGCCGGAGCACAGCCGAGTTTTATGTGAATATACCCCGGTGCTGCTGATCGGCCGTCGGCCATTTAAGGCCTATCTTTTGCTGCCTGCACATCTCGCTTTTTGTTTGCACCTTTGCTGAGGACCTGTTGGTGTCGGACTGCGGGGATGGAAGGCCCCCATCCTCCTGCTGCGCCTGCTGTCTCCTCGTTGTGGGTTCTGGAGAAGTGACCGGAGCAGCGATATTTGGACCATCCCCTGCCTGTTAGTAAAATGGAGGCTTGGTTCGAGGCCTGTCTTGATCGTATTCTGGGGGACGAAGAAAATCTACTCACCTGCGGTTCATGGCGGTGGCTGATGGCGTTGCTGGGAGCTGACCGGGAGACTGAGGACCTGACAGAAGAGATCTTGGGAGATGCTGTGTTTGACGGCTGCCTGGATGGAGCTGCTGTTCTGCGGAGTGGTAGGCCGGAGGACCTGGATCATGGACTGCGCCTGCCGTCGGTGTGCCGGAGGGGGAGCGTGGCCGGGAGGCATGTGTGTGTGTGTGTGTGGCTGATTCTGCACCGATGGATGTGGCGAAGTCTGTTTCGGGGATTTCGCTGGATGCACCAGCCGGGACTGTCGGACTTTGTGCTGATGGGAGGCAATGTGGGTCATGGTCCCGCGGCCTGGCTGGCGTTTCTGATGGGTTGGCCTGGGGTCTAGACGCCCATATGTCTGCCGCATGGGCTCCTGGCCTATGCGGACCTCACTATGCATCCTTGATAGTGCTTTTGCTGCCCAGCCTGGCCTGCAAAGCGTAGCCCTGCCTGTCTTATGTCAGATACCACTTAGAGACACTGGCTGAGGGTACTACTCCAGGAGCCGTTCCGCCTTTTTGATGTTTCCCCTTTATTTTTATATATTTTAGTTTTTTACGGTTTTTATGTGAGTACTTTATGGCTTTTTAATTTTTACTGCGATATTATATGAGGACATATCTGCGAGTTCCCCTCACCTCCCCCCCCCCTTTTTTTGATTCAGAGACGCTTCGACTACCATTTTATTTTATCTATTTTTTTTCCCGCTATTCCCGTTATTCCCCGGCTGGGGATAGATTTGAGACTTTTTGGTTTTATTTTTTCCTGAAATGTTTTTTGACGACTTTTGTTATAACCCCCCCCCCCTGTTTCTCGACATTTTGCAGATTTTTCATGAGGCACTCCCCCCCCCCCTTTTTATGTTATCTGTGTTTCTTATGAGCGCATAACATTTGGCCCTGCGAGGCCTACTATGCTGGTCAGTCTGTGATCTTTTCTTTCTGAAAATAAAAATCTTAAATACAAAAAAAAAAAAGAGGGAGATGGGACGGTAACTACCGAATTGAAGCACATCCTTCCCTGGTTTAGAGAGTAGTATTATATTAGCCGAAAGCTTATGGAGGTGCAGAGAAGAGCCCTTCAGCAAGGATTTCTAGTTGCATAGTCAGTACAGTTCCAGTATATCTACGGCACATTTATAATACTTCAAAAAGAGTCCGTCTGGACCCGGTGACAAGTGGGAACATGCAGTAGGTTGTAATCTTTTGCTAACATTTTCGTTAAGGTATGCTTCTATTCCCGTAGAAATCTGAGCAGGGGAAGGACTAGAGTCTACATTATATAAGGCCTCAAATTGGGAATGAAAGGCCTTCAAGCATATCTTTAAGAAGTAAGATCGTGGGACACCATGACCTGCCTAATCTAGGAATATAAATCTCGGATCTGCGCTTGCGATTGGCCCGCTCTAAAAGTCTCCCACTCTTATTGCCAAGCTCAAAAAGAGGTGGCCCACCATCTGGAAGGATTTTCTAGTCCGACTATTGAGCAATTCATGAATTTGCACCCTCTAGGGAATGGATTTCTGTATAAGGGCTAGCCAGAAGGTCACCTTTATGCTCTCGAGTTCCCGAACACGAGACCACACAGCACACAGTTCTGCTAACCTCTTAAGACGCATCCTCTGTGAGATAAGATATCCCCGAACAACAGCCTTATGGGCCTCCCAGAATATAGCAGGTGGTACATGGTCCTCGCTATGTAGCTGATAGTTGTCAATGAGTACATCCCTCAAACCTTTAAGCACCATGGGGTCATCCAATAGCATTTCGTTGAGGCGCCACTGCATAGAATTGGGTCAAATGGTTGGACATAATGTGAATTATCGACCAAGTTTGCGTACCAATTCGGGCAGATTGCAGTAGGTGGGCATGGCCAAACGGAAGGTAGACGAAGCTTATTCGGACGTATGACTGATGTGTGGCACTAAAATGGGTAAATTCTTACCATTATGATGGAACGCCCTCCAGCAATCAGTGAAGCGCAAATCTAAGAGGGCAGTTCGTGCTGCCTTGAGTACTGGGGAAGAGACGCTAGTGGTACCCTTGGAGGTATCCCTCCTAGATTGTGAGTTCCTACGGGAATAGGGCCCTCATCTCCTCCTGTAATGTTTGTCAAATGTTGTTCAATGTATTGTATTGTAACCCTGTCTATACTGTGCCTATTGTACAGCGCTGCGGAATATGCTGGCGCTTTATAAATAAAGAATAATAATAATATCCAGGATTGGGTGCAGTGGGAGGTTAAAATCTCCACCCACCACTAAAACCCCTCACAGAATAAGTCCAATTTGCGTAGGCAATATGCTGCTACCGATTGTGTACACGTTTTCCTCCGTAAACTTGCCCAGAGTCCCCCACACAACCCTTCACAAGAATATATCTCCCAGCATCATCAGTAGACCGTGATGAGAGTTGAAAAGGCAGAGACTTAGAAAATACAAGTGCCTTACCACAGATTTTACCAATATTGGATTTACTGTAATAGCTCTGTGTATAGTACCGATCCCGGAGCATAGTCGCCAGCCCATCCAGAAAGTGTGTTTCCTGGAGCAACACTACATCAGCACTGTTGCACAAAATTCACAAAGATCCGAGGGGCGCTTCTCTGGGATATTGAGGCCCTTCGCATTGATAGATCAAACCACCAATGAAGTCCTAGCAGGAGGTGGGCTATGCAACTGATTGGGAAGGGAAGACAATGAAAAAAAAAATGGGGAAGTGAGGGGGGAGAAGAACACAATGGAGCAGACTAATCCTAAAAGCCCGACACTCTGGATGAAATGGGAAAAAAAAGTGGGGCGCCGAAGGGACTAGAGAAAAAGGACCGGAACCAAAGCCTCCAAACAATCAGTAGGAGGAGCACACACTTATGGGGGATATGGAACAGATCCAATGTAAAAATAAAAAACCCCACACAACCTGCCAACCCTAAAAACCTCTGGCATATACCCAACTGAAGTGGAAACAAGCTCAGAATGTAGCACATAGGAACAGGGATAAAAATACAAAAGGGGGGGAGATCATTCCTCAACAAATACCCTCAACGAGGTGAGGAGCAAAGGGCCTATTCCCACCCTCCCTGCAAAGCAAAACCCCCTGTAAGGCACATGGTACATAAAGTTGAGTCCACAGAGCATCCGGAGGAGAGCACCAGGTGTAAGTGTAAACCGTAAGACCCCAAAAGGGGGACACCATGGACTGATCTGCCCAGTAAAGCTCCCCGCACCCATAGGGGGGGTGGAGTATGGGAGAATGGCAAAGTCCGTGCAGCAGATAACATCATGAGCTGCCGTCCCATTGGGGCTAGCCAGTTGTTACATGTTGCCATGTAGTAGTGAGGTGCACCAGAGGTTGCTGAAGACGTAGTGAGGTGCCCAGTTGGGGAAAAGGAATAAGGAAGGTAACTGAAACCTTATCGGAAGTCGACACCACCTCGAGCGGAGCGCAGAAGGGGCAATCGCCAGCCCCCAAGTCAGCACTTAGGGAGATAGACCACTGAGAGTAGAATAGTGCTGGCGAGTCCCGGTGAGGTGTGAGAGGGCTATTTGTCAAGTTGGCGTGAAGGCACAGATGCAATAGCTCCAAGGGAATGCCGACATCGGCTTCGTCTAAGTGGTCGTTCAAGAAGCAGAGGTTCCACTCAGTAAGCCTATAGAGGAATGGCGAATCATTTCCTAGGGGAAAAACGAATCAGTCAAAAAGGCGGAGAAGTGATCCTGTGTCCTGATGACAAATGGGCCTCGAGGATTACGGCTGTGCAGTCCAAAGAGATGTAGCCCCCAGTATTTGAGGCCTTGTTATTGTAGAGCCACGGTAAAATGTCTGAGGGAGCGCCTGGTATTGTCACGTTTCAGGGTAGGGGGTGCACGGACAAGCCCAATATGCAGTGAATAAAGGAGTAGACAGATATTTAGTGGTATAAATGAATAAAGGTTTTATTCAGCAGACACAATAGGACTAGAACAAAAACAACATGGGATAAGGTATGAGAAGTGGCTGACGAGATAGGATAGTATCGGATACACTAAAACACAGGAGGATAGAGAAAAAGGGGCAAGGCAGGAAAAGGGCTGAGTAATAAACACAGAGGTAAGGGAGGAGGTGAATAGACACAGAGAGCTATGGACCAGACAGAAAAGTGGCTGAATAAGAGGTAGATTGACAGGACAGGAATAGGACAGAATGACAAACAAGGGATTAAACTAGAGAACCGGGGTAACTGAATATTACAAGTCCACAACAAATATAGGCGTGTGTGTGTCCACAATAAGGAGAGGGTCTTCAGAGCATAAATCAGGGGTTCAGCAGCATTATCTTCAGCAGAGTATTGGCAAAGTGTGGTCAAGTAAACCATCAGGGGTTCGGCAACAATATATCCAGCAGAGTATTTGGCAAAGCGTGCTCAAGTAAGCAAAGATTCAGCAACAATATATCCAGCAATAGGGTTATTCATATGTGATATCAGAGGAGTAATCGTATAGGCAGGGTCCAGAATCAAATCCAAGGGTCCGGTGGTCAGGATGCAGAATATAGGCTTATTGCAGCTTGCTTGGGGAACAGAACACTGAAGGAACAGCAATGCAAAAGCAGAGCACTATGGGTGCTCCACCCTTTAGTAGGGAAACATTGGGCCACTTATTGTGAGCACCTGTATCTTCTGCAGTGTTGCAGGGAAACCAGGGCTGAGCAAAGCATGACAGGAAGAGTGCTACTAGGGTTCCAAGGGTGGAGCAGCACTGTACTTGCCTTTCCTATGGCGCCAGCGGTTAGGTCCATGACAGATTCACCCCTGAAGGGACGAACTCTGGGCGGCCAAGGCGGTTTCAGAAATCTCAGTATCCGCATGGACGGAAACAGTCTCAGAGATGTCTTCAGATTCTGAAGAGATAAGGGATGCAGTAGTTCCATCCAAAACTGTAGATTTAACAGGCGTGGGTTTGGTCCTTCTTCTGCGGAGAGTGGGGGACTCTATTTTAGCTATTCCCGGTGTCCTCTTAGAAATAGCAAGTCCGTATGGGTCAGCAGCTGGGTTAATGATCGGTAAGGGGATGGTGGTACTGACTGGATCAAGTAAGGAAGGTTAGTACAAAGTCCCATATGTTATGTAGTTGGTTCTGCAGAGACGTATGGAAAGATTGTTGTTTGGGCTACCGTACAAAGTTGGGTAGCAAGCGTGGCTATAGAAGATACAATAACATAATAATTTTGCGATGTAACAGATACGGTGGTGGTCTTGACAGATTAATTTACAGGTACCGTCTCAGCAGCAGCCGTCATGTCCTGTGGCAAGTTGGTGGCATATACCTCATCATATATGTATGTATTTATCTATGTTCTTTCTGTAATAGACAGTTCATATGTCAAGAAATATGTTCAGGCACTGATAAGCTCTGACCCTGCGTGTGCACTAGAGGATGAAGCAAACGCTACTCTCAGGGCCGTCGTTAATATTGACTGGACCCTGGGCAAACATCCCCCCCATTGGAATTTTACTCTCCATCCCATCCTAAACCCCCCCCCCCGAAAAAACACACATACAGGGTTATTCTATGAGAATCGATGTTCGGTGACTTTTTTCTCTTCAATTCAGTGCGATTTGGCGATCCCATTTCGGCGACCCTGCGGTATATCCATCAAGCACCACAGGGCCGTCGTAGTGCAGGGAAAAGCCGCCGCAAAGTCGCGGAACACTCACCGCCAAACCCGGCGAACGCACACCAGTAACCCGCAAAAACATCTGGATTAACCCCGCTGAACACGCCGGAGAAACCCGAGCAGCCGCCGATCACAGCGCAGAGCAGCCGCCGGAAAAACCCAACGCCGTAGACGAATGGAGTGAAAAAAATAAAAAAAACGTACGCTTGAATGTTTGAAAAGTGAAACGCTGTTTGCAAAGAAACTACAGAACGAAAATGTCTGGAATTTACATATAAGATCCAATGAATGATAATAAAAAGGGCTGTTACGGAAAAAAGAAAAAACGATTTAAAAAAAACGGAAACACAAAAATCCAGAAAAATGCCTGTAATATCCTAAAAAAAATCTATAAAGAGACTTTTTACTGCAGAATATTATAATCAACGGTTTATTAGATATTACATTAAAACAGGAATATTTTTGTGCAGACTTGAAATAACATCTATTTTGATAAGTTATGAGGGTTATTTAATAAGGAACAGAAGCGCTCGAGATGCAGCGGATATTGATGGATCCCTACGTTAACATATAAAGTTCCTTCAATTGTACTGCTTAGTGAATAACCCTGAAATTGTGTTGAAGAGATGTTTGTTGCTTTATGCAAGAACACTGCAGATAACATTTATTTTAACTCCACGTTTTTATGTGGTTTGCATAGAGGTATTTTACCCATTATAACATAATGGACCCATTATAATTCATATTATATTATTCTGTCAGAGATGCCATTATGGTTTGACGTTTGGCTGTTCCACTTGCTCTGTCACATCCTTGCGCATCATCAGTAAGTAAACGGATTTTAACTAGTGACGCGTCATCATTAGACATGTGCAGCCGGAAAACATTTGTTTCGTTTCGGATTTTGTTAATTTAGTTTTTCCGAATTCGGGACCTATATGTGTATGTGTTTCGTTTCGGATTTCGGGATCGGATTCGGATCCATTTGGTAATTCGGATGATTTTCTGAACCGTCGTATTTTGCAAGAACGGACGACTATTCTCACGTTCCTAGCAGAATAGGCACAGTTGGCATTTCTGGTTGCTGTGCCTTAGTCTTCTCTATTAAAAGGGACATTACGATCCATTTCTTAATCTTTTATCCGTTTAAGGTACGTTGACAGTGCTTTAGCCCCCCCCCCGCACTGCTGCCACACTGAGCCTTTCGCACTGGTATTAATTTATATTTAAATAGCTCTGACATATACCGCAGTGCTGTACAGAGGACACTGAGCCGGTCACTTCAGTCTCTGTACACGGGAGCTTACACTCTAATGTCCCCCCACAGTCACACAACATTATATATTTAAATAGCTCTGACATATACCAAAGTGTTGTACAGAGGACACTAAACCAGACACATCAGTCAAGCTCGGAGCGGTGGAAGGAAAGAAACAAAAAGGGTGGTGTGCATTGAGCAATATGAAATGTAAAGTGTCAAATTATACAGCAATCAATGCAGAATGGGACCAGCCATAGAGGACTACAAATCCCAGCAATAGTACATTATACAGCGCAATGCAGAATACCAGCCATAGAGGAATACAGCAAATCCCAGCAAAACAATAGACATAGTTACAGTGTATAACGTATTGCTGAGATGTGTAGTCCTCTATAGCTGATGGTACATATACAGCGCAATACACCATCATCTATAGAGGAATACAGCCAATCACTATCCCAGCAATACATTTATACAGCATGGGGGAAGGAGTGCCGGCAGTCTTACCTGCACACTCTTCAAGCAACTTTACTTTCTTTCCCCGAGATCGTGGGACTGTCGGCAGCTGCCATTCCACCACTTCCTGCAACGACGTGACCATCTTGGCGGGCAGCGTCTTAGCGGGCAGCGGCGGGAGAGACTTAAATAGGCACAGCAGGTGTACAGATCAGCACAGGGATGGTGGGAGCTAGACATGTGCAGCCGGAAAAAAAATTGTTTCTTTTCGGATTTTGTTAATTTAGTTTTTCTGAATTCGGGACCAATATGTGTTTCATTTCGGAATTGGATTCATTTTGTAGTTCGGAGGATTTCGGATATGTTATGTTTTGGAAATTCGGATGCTCCAAATGTCCGAATTTCCGTAAATTCGTCTGAATTTCGATTCGGAACAAAACGAATCGCACATGTCTAATCATCATCATCATCGTCATCTTCAACTTCTGAGATTAAGTTGTGCAGAATGCAGCATGTTTCTATCACAAGTGGCGCTTTGTCAATGCGTGTCATGTCCAACTGTTTTAATCTTCTAAACCGTCCCTGGAATAGGCCGAAAGCATTTTCAATCACACAACATGTTGTACTGTGAGCTGAATTGTATTTCTTTTGGGCTGCAGTTAGATGTCCATTATCTTGATAGCGTGTGTAGAGAAAATCTCTCCCTTCTGTTGTCCGCCCTTGATTTAGAGACCCTGTCTCAAACTGACACCTTGGATTAAGATCTCTTCAACGTTGGGAGAGAAGTGATTTAAACTGACAAAGACACGGAAGCCTTTCAGTCACTCAAAACAAATCTCTGTATTTTTTTGTCTGGACACATTATTTATACATTTCTGCAAAAGAGGCTGAGCTTCTCATCTCATGCTATAATTGGTAGAGCGGGAGACGGTGGCTGGAAAGCCCCCTCTAATGTACAGAGCACGTGATTTCGGGGAAATTGCAGAACATTTCTTCAAAAACGAAACTAATCCTGCAGGATACAGAAACGAAACTTAATAACAGGGATTCTGCATATATGTGTCCCATATTAAACTAAAGAAATATATAAATGTTGCTACCGATCAGTGCGAGGCGTTTGGTGGTCCTGTTCCCTTCAATCCCCTCTTAGAATCATTCTGTTTCAACATATGATTCTTCGAGCAGTCCTTGAGGACAGCGTGAGCAGGGGAACAAATCCCTCATTACTCACACGAGAAACATTAGAACCAGGGGAGGTAGTACCTGTCACGGAACGGGTAACACATGACAGTCTCCCAATTCCAGCCTTCGCTACTGTCCTCATAGGATCCCATTTCTTTGCCTATTATGGGTTATGCGACGCAGCTGCACATACTGAGTATAGTCCTCAGGGGTGTTAGAGGGAAGTCTAAGCATCATATTGGATGAGGTGGCTTTATTTGCCATTTGTTTTAAACAGGGCATTAGACAATAAACAATAATGGCAATACAGAGAATAATTAGCAGTAGAATAATACCTAGTTGGGTTAGGGCCTGGCGCCATCCCTTGAACCACCCAAAATATTGGTCCCAGGGATTGTCTATTCCCGAGTTAAGTTTCATTTCTTCTGATAGTTCTGTCAATTTTTTTATGGCGCGGGTAACCTTGCCATTGGGGCCCACATTGTCTGGGATGTAGGTGCAGCATGTACCCGTCCCTTCGATCATCTTACACACGCCCCCCTTTTCGGGTGTTATAATGTAGGATGAACAACCATATGCCGAATCTCCCAACAAATGGAAATGTTCATAAAGCAGTTCTCTTGCTTTTAGGGGATTAGAGAGAGATTTCCCCAAGGGACTTACACGTAGCACTCTAGCATCATGTGTTGCCCCAGATCTGTCCGCAAATATGTCAATGAATTTATTGTTTGCATCACACACCCCTTGTAGGATAATGGATGGAAAGCCTTTACGGTTTATAAAACTGTCCCGGTCAGAAGACGGTGCTTTAACAGGTATGTGACACCCATCAATTGCTCCTACAACTCCTGGGAATCCTGTACGTCCTTTAAATATTGCAGCATTTTGTACACACAGTTCTTTGCTGGGCCACTTGATGAAATCCTTCAACGATTTAATGTCATTTACGATTCTAAATACAATATAATCAGGGTTATTCAAAGAGAATCGAAAAGTCACCGCACGTTCGGTGGCTTTTCGTTCTCTTCAATTTGGTTCGATTTGGCAATCCCATTTCTGCAACCCTGCTGTGTATTCAGCAAGCACCACAGGGTCCCTGAATTGCAGGGAAAAGTCACCGCAAACCCGCCGACAACTCACCGCAAAACCCGGCGAAAGCACAGCGAAGACCCGCAAAAACATCTGGATTAAACCCAGCCGAAAATGCCAGAAAAACCCGAGCAGGAGCCGATCACACGCAGTGGATCCGCCGGAAAAACCCGACACCGCAGACGAAGGCAGTGAATAAATTAAAAAAACAGTTTGCTTGAACGTTTGAAAAGTGAAACGCTGTTGGCAAAGAAACTACTTAGCGAAAATGTCTGAAATTTACATATGAGGTCCAGGGAATGATAATAAAGGGCTTTTACAGAAAAAATAAGTAGAGTTAAAAAAATAAAATTACACACAAAAAAATTATCGGAAATTTGTTTTAAGCATTTTTCGGGATTTTTTTTTTAAAAGATCCTAAAACAAATCTATAAATAAAGAGACTTTTTGCTGCAGAATTTTATAATCAACAGTTTATTAGATATTGAATTAAAACCGGAATATTTTTAACATTGAAGCCTATGGGATTCGCCTGAATAAGTCTGCCGCATGAAACCACCGAATGGCAGGGCAATTCGGCAACTTTTCACTGCTGGCTTTTGCTCTCTGAATAGCCGAAGCATTGCTTCTCTATGGGATTCACTAATCTCGAACAGGCACCGTATGTGCAGGCAATTCGCCAGGATTTGCTGAATTGCCTGCGCTGTGGATAGCCGAATGGCCAAGAAAGGTAACCAAATTCTGATTTTCAGCGTCCGGTTCCCTTTCAGTAGCCATTCGGATCTCTTTGAATAACCCTGAATGTGTTGTACCTTTACTTAAACCGAAACGATCTGCTACTCCTCTGAATGATTAACAGATGGTAAAACCACCGTGTGTAGGGGGTTAGCAAACTAGGAAAGTGATTAAACACTAGAATCAAATAGTATCAATTCCCCTTACGAGGACAAATGCACCTATTGCTTAAAATGAAAAAATTAATTTTTATTAAACACAGTTTAAAATAAACTTCTTACATTAAAGAAATGGTGTCCAATATTGACATGAATTAATTAAACATTGAACACGGTAAATGTATCATCAAAATTGTAACAATAATTGTATCTTATAAAGCTAAAGTAAACGGTGCTTTGCTTTGTTCACTTGGACAAGTAGTTGTTTTAAAATATATTCCATACCCCTGCACATAGACATATATTACAGTTCAATTATATTTTGTCTGAGGAGTAAACATTACAGTTATTCAATAAAAACTCTCATTTGTGGTGTGTGCATAAAAAAGGAATTGTGCTGACTGCTTTTCGTTATCATATATTATTACCTTACCTCAACTGTTGTCCGAGTCATACGAAAGTGTGAACGAAAAACTGAATCTGAATCTGAATAATGAGGCACTGTTTCCTCATAATAATCAGGGATTGCAGCAGTTGGCTGTTGATCTAATTGTTGCAAACATAGGAATAAATTGCTTTGAAAATGTTCTTCGGATAAAGACATCTGTATCTCATTCGTAGTCATTTCAAAGATGGCCTCAGTCTCAGTTTCTGGTTCTGCTAATAAAACTGCGGATATTGCAGAAACTACTGCTTTCATTAAGAAATCGTCGGCCATTTTGCTTCGGAATTCGCATCCAAAGTGTTCAGTGACACTGCTGCAGCAATTCAGCAGCTGCTGAGGAACTGAACACAGCTCTGCAATCACGTGACACATCAGCCCGTTAGCTGAGTGTGACTGCTCCATCCTCTCGGGGGCAGTGTTTCCAGATCCTCCATGTTTTCCTGGACAAATATAATTTATTCATACTGACGGGCAGTGCATGAAGACTACATCCCTGCCATATGTAGAATCAAATAAAAACAATTTTCCTAATATAATTACCATATATGGAATCCCAAATAGTCTGTCATTTCTTGCTCATATATCAAAAATGAAGTAAGACGCTTGTGCTACGCTGCGCTGCGCACTGATCAGAGGAGACAATAAAACCAACCACACCGGGATATGGCCGTTTTCACGTCTGACTATCTCGTGGTCAGTCAGAGCCATTTATTATTTCAACATCCAATAGAAACGTTTATTGTAGAAAATAGTTTCCTATCCAGCCAACATAGGAATGTGATATAACAGCCAATCAGAGCATATACAGTTCTACGTCAGAGTTTAACCAACATTGAGGCAAAGGCACTTATTACCATATATGGTTCACAAGAAACCCTTTTTTTACCTTCCCGCTTTTGCGCACTTTTCTGCAATGAACATAACAGGAAATCAGCTACAGGCCATATCCTATAGAAGGAACAACTGTCTTCATGCAGAAATTACACTTAGAAAAGGAGGGGGGGGAATCACAGCCCATTTTATCAGAACAGGCTTTTCAAACTAATGCATATTGAAATATGGTACGTATTTCAATCACAGGACATTTATAATCATACAGAAAATTAAAATCTATACACTGCAGGTAGGTAATAAAAAGCAATCCCAAGTGACCTGCCTTGATTTCCTTCCAGCAGTATATATTAATTATACATGTTACAAGGCAGCATTTTTCCCTGTGCTCCACTCTGCATAAAATCGTGACATGTGTCCAGGGAAAACATGGCTGATCTGGCAACCCTACCGGGGACAAGTGCCCGACCTCGCGAGAAGGGTCTGGCTGCAGACTGGAGCTCCACTCTGGACAGGAAACCTGTGATCTCCACTCACTCAATAGGTTTTTTTTTCTCTTTGTCATCAACTTTAATGTAACGAACAGCAATAAACACAATAATGCTGAACACTGTGGCGCGTTCAATACCTCAGCTGCTGCAAGGGCTAAGTTAGCAACTTGCCATTGAACGCCGTTCAGCCACTCAGCGCTCAGCACTGCTAACTTAGCACTTGCAGCGACCCGAGGAGATGCTGCGAGTAGCTGAGTGTGACGTAGTAAAGATGGCCGCCGCCATGAAGCAAGTAACAATTCCGTACAGCAATGTTAAGTTTGAGGTTTTTGTTCACCAAAGCACAAAATATTTATTTATTATTTACCCCTGCACATAGACTTATATTACAGTTCAATTTATATTTTGTTTCAGAAGTATACATAACATTTATTCAATAAAAACTATCATTTGTGGTGTGTGCATACAAAACGGAATTGTGCTGACTGCTTCTCTTTATCATATTTTGTCCGAGTGATACGAAAAACAATCTAAATCTTTCATTAAGAAATCGTCGGACATTTTTTATTCGAAATTCGCATCCAAAGCGTTCAATGACCCTGCTGCAGCTAACTGAATTGCTGCGCTGCAGCAATTCAGCAGCTGCTGAGGTATTGAACGGGGCTCAGGTATATTCACTAAACGGTGAAGTCAGTAGAATTTGCAGAAGTGAACAATCTGGGTTAAAATAGCCAAACCAGAAAAATTCTCCTATTTATCTGTTTCCAAATCAGCTTCTTGGTCTAGATTCTCTTCCTCTGCCAATTCTCTTAAACTTCACCCTGTTGTGAATAGACCTGAATGTGTGAAACATCACCCAATACTGTAAAGCTCAGTCATATACAGGGTTATTCAAAGAGAATCGAAAAGTCACTGCACGTTCAGTGACTTTTCATTCTCTTCAATTCGGGCCGATACGGCAATCCCATTTCGGCGACCCTGCGGTGTATTCAGCAAGCACCACAGGGCCATCGAAGCGCAGGGAAAAGCTGCCGCAAAAACCCGGCAAATGCACGCCGAAACCAGCAAAAACCATCTGCATTAACCCATCGAAGACGCCGGAAAAACCCGTGCAAGAGCCGATCACACGCAGCGCAGCTGCCGGAAAAATCCGACACCACAGACGAATGCAGTGAATAAATTAGCAAAACAGTTTGTTTGAATGTTTGAAAAGTGAAACGCTGTTTGCAAAGAAACTACTGAGCGAAAACGTCTGAAATTTACATATGAGGTCCAAGGAATGATAATAAAAAGGGCTGTTACAGAAAAAATAAGTAGACATGTGCATTTATTATTATTATTATTATTCTTTATTTATAAAGCGCCAGCATATTCCGCAGCGCTGTACAATAGGCACAGTATAGACAGGGTTACAATACATTGAACAACATTTGACAAACAGTACAGGAGGAGATGAGGGCCCTATTCCTGTAGGAACTCACAATCTGGGAGGGTTGGGGTTGGAAACAGGATGAGAGGACTGCAAGGTAAGAGTGATTGATGGTTGCGTCAGTGAGTTGGGTGGTAGGCTTCCCTAAATAGGAACGTTTTAAGGGAGCGTTTGAAGGAAGAGAAGTTAGGGGAAAGTCTGACAGTACGAGGGAGAGCGTTCCAGAGGATGGGGGCTGCGCGTGAGAAATACTGCAGTCTATCATGGGAAGAGGTGATGCGGGGAGAAGCTAGGCGCAGGTCACTGTTTGACCTTAGGGAGCGGGCTGGGGTGTGTTTGGTGATTAGTGAGGACAGGTAGTGGGGAGCTGAGTTAGTGAGGGTTTTGTAGGTAAGGATAAGGATTTTGAACTTAATTCTGCAGTGGATGGGGAGCCAGTGAAGGGACTCGCAGAGGGGAGCGGCAGAGACAGAGCGGCGGGTGAGGTGAATTAGCCTGGCGGAGGCATTCAGGATGGATTGTAGGGGGGAGAGGCGGGACAGAGGGAGGCCAGATAAGAGATTATTGCAATAGTCGAGTCGGGAGATTACCAGGGCGTGTATGAGTTGTTTTGTGGTGACAGCGGTGAGAAATGGCCGAATTCTGGAAATATTACGCAGTTGGTATTGGCAGGAGGAGGAAAGAGACTTGATGTGGGGGATGAAGGAAAGAGCAGAGTCCAGTGTAACTCCAAGACAGCGAACTTGGTTTGATGGGGAGATGGTGATACCCTCCACCGTGATAGAGAAGTCAGGAGGTGGGGAGGCATTGGAGGGAGGAATAAGTAGGAGTTCAGTCTTTGACATGTTGATCTTTAGGTGGTGGGAGGCCATCCAGGAGGAGATGCCAGATAAACAGTCACTGACTTTTGAAAGGACAGGGGGAGAGAGATCAGGGGTAGAGAGGTAGATCTGAGTGTCATCAGCGTAGAGGTGGTAAGTAAAGCCAAAGCTGTTGATGATTTTGCCCAGGGAGGAGGTGTAGATGGAAAAGAGCAGAGGACCAAGGACAGAGCCTTGAGGTACACCAACAGATAGAGGCAATGAAGAGGAGGAGTTACCAGCAAAGGACACACAGAAGGACCTGTTGGATAAATAGGAGTCAACCCAAGCAAGTGCAGTGTCACCGAGACCCAGAGAGTTGAGGGTCTGTAGAAGGAGGGGGTGGTCAACAGTGTCAAAAGCAGCCGAGAGGTCAAGCAGGATGAGAATAGAATAGTGGCCGTGTTTTTTAGCAGTTAGGAGGTCGTTGGTGACTTTGGTGAGGGCAGTTTCAGTTGAGTGTAGGGGACGGAAGCCAGATTGCAGGGGGTCAAGTAGGGAATTGGAGGACAGGAAGAGGGAGAGGCAGTTGAAGACTAGTTTTTCTAAGAGCTTAGAGGTAAAGGGAAGCAGGGATACAGGGCGGTAGTTGGATGGAGAGTTGGGATCGAGGGATGGTTTCTTTAGTAAAGGGGTAACTAGCGCGTGTTTGAAGGCGGATGGAAAGGAGCCAGTGGAGAGAGATAGGTTGAAGATGTGAGGGAGGAGGAGAGGGGAGGAATTAGATGTGAGGGAATGGGGTCGAGCGGGCACGTGGTGAGATGTGAGGAGGACAATAAGGAATTGACTTCCTCCTCAGTGGCTGGGAGGAAGCGGCAGAGGGTGGCAGAGGGGACCTGTGGGAGTGGAGGTGGCAGATAACTATCTTGTGTTGGGATGTTGCTTCTGATAGTTAGAGTTTTACTAAGGAAGTAGTCTGCCAGGTCTTGAGCGCTGAAGGCAGCTGTGGGGGGAGGTGCAGGTGGGTAGAGGAGGGTGTTGAAGGTGGACCATAGCCGTTTAGGGTTGGAGGACAGCGTAGATATAAGGCTAGGGTCAGACGAACGCATTTTCACGTTGTCTGTGAAAAAGTGCGTTCGAACGAATGGACGCATTTTTTCACGGAGTACGCGATAGCGGTCATACTATGCGCATTTGCGTCCGTGATTTTGTACGGATCATCAATAAAACACTTTGTGCATCTGGACGTTATGTTGGCCGGACATTAGCAGTGTCTGACATCTCCAAATCACACACACACGCCGCTAGCGGACGCAGCGCACTCTGTACAACCGTACTAGCGGTTTTACGTTCTCGACAAAATGCATTCGTTTGCCACTTGCGTTGCGCAGCCGGACTTTCGTGCGACCGTACTTCGTATATTGGCCGTCATTGCCCGTCATTTGCTGCTAGCACGGCCGTGATTAAGTGCGCCTGCACGTGCGATCGCACTGCCTCAGTCTGACCATAGCCTAAGAGATGAGAAGAAGGATTGTTTGGCCATGTGGAGGGCAGAGGTGTATGACCGGAGAATAAACTTGAAGTGAACAAGTGCATTCGTTTTAGTACTAAAACGATTTAGTCAGAATTTTGGGATAATTTAGTTTTAGTATGACTCAAGAGGAACAAAACTGCTCAGTACAAAAAACGAAAGAAACTAAAATAAAATGCACTACATTTTAGTTTAAGTCCTTTTTGTGATATTACATTGATGAGTGAAGGAGACCAGCAATAAAGAGCGCAACATCGCAACATCCGAAGATCTGCACCCTCCACATGCCAATGCAGTAGGATGTTCTATACAGAGAGCGGCATTAATTAATGCAGTAGGATGTTCTATACATTATACAGAGAGGGGTATTAATGCAGGAGGATGTTATATACATTATACAGAGAAAGGTATAAATTGAGGAGGATGTTCTATACAGAGAGGGACATTAATTAATTCAGGAGGATGTTCTATATATTATACAGAGAGGGGTATTAATTAATGCAGGTGGATGTTGTATACATCATACAGAGAGGGGTATTAATTAATGCAGGAGGATGTTCTAAACATTATACAGAGAGGATCCTTTTTTTCAGCCCTTTAAATCCAGTGGCTGTGAGCGCTGAGATCGGCTGCTTGTTACATTATCTCTCAGTACAATGTATCAGGCTCAGTTGTTACAGTAACTGACTGTAACAGCGCTCAGAGTTTCAGTAAAACAAGGAAATAATATTGTCCTAACCTCTTATATATAATAATATTATTTACTAGTTTTACTGAAACTCTGAGCGCTGTGATGAGCAGCAGTCAGTTACTGTAACAGCTTTGCCTGACACGGGGCAGTATTACAATGTTGGTGCTAACTTAACCAGAGCTGTTGTAAACTGAAAACCTCCATAGGCTATAATGGCTCTGGGAAGTTTACAACAGCTCTGGTTATGTTAGCACCAACTATGTAATATGGCCCACATTGTGCTGAGAGTGAGAGATACTGTAACAAGCAGCGATCTCAGCCCTCTGAGGAGCCACTACAATAGTAATTGTATCGATTGGTTTTCGGATGAATGAAATTAGTTTTCATACTAAAGAACTGAAAACGAATTTCTTTAGTAACTAAATAAATTGCATTTTAGGACTAATCCATTAGTTCAAAACAAAATTTTGTGCTGTGCACATGTCTAAAAATAAGTAAAGTTTTAAAAAAAAATCTGGTGTTTTAAAAAAAAAAATTAAATCCAGAAAAATGCTTAAAATATCCTAAAAGGGGGCGGAGCCAAATTCTGGTGGGTGCAGTCGCATTGTGAAGAGCTCTCCAGCTAATTTTTGATTTATTTGCGTAACCTAACGACTCACCCCTGACCAAAACATACATTTGGCTGGTGGAACCCTACTGACCCACTATATCTGCCCAGGACTGCTGTTTGTGTCCCGAGCGGCGCCGTTTTGGGGAGTTTTGCAGATTACGGCCTACAGCCGGCGGCCATCTTTGCGGCGCTACTCACGCTGCTTAGGACATTCCATCCCGCTCGAAAATTTCACTTGACCTTATGGGGAGAAAATTGTGGAAGAAGCCCCAGCTAGCTACTGGAGAGCCCCCTGCAGAGGGACATCCGCGATTCCATGGGTGAAGGCCGACGGAAGAGGCAGACGGCTCTGCAAACTTACCTGTCCCCCACGATGAGCTCATCTGACGGAGAGGATCTGTACTGGTCGGAGGCCTCTGCGGCTGCTCGGAGATCGCCCCGAGACCCGGTGCAGGTGAGACAACCAAAGGATGGTCCGGGTCCCTCGAAACCAACTGTGGCTCGCACAGTGGCGGTGGAACTGGGGATCTCCTGGGACGAAACGGATGTGCCCGGGCCGCTCACGGGCCTCTGCCCCTCCTGGAGAGTGAAATCCGACGTTTATTGGGTGAAACAATGGCAGAGATGAGAGCTATGTGGTGAGCCGATTTTAAGACCATGCAGACGGAATTGAGGTCTGTTAAAGGACGGTTCTCGGTTGTTGAGACGCGTGCTGAGGAGACTGCGATGACACAGGCCCTCCTCACACTGCAAATGGAGGCCTTACAATCCCAAGTATCGCTGCTCACAGGTGCGGTGGAGGCGGCAGAGGTTCGGCACTGCAGGAGGAATGTCTGGATTAGGGGGATCCCGGAGTCAATCGGTGCGGATGACTTGTTGGCATATGTCAACAAATTTGCAATGCATGTCATGGGGACACAGACTGGGACTACCCTTATTTTTAGACACGCTGCCCGTCTTCGGTAGGCGGCCACAGCTCTGGTGGAGTCCCCGCGTGACGTGCTTGCGATCACCATGGAAGAGATGGATAAGCGCAGGCTGATGTCTAACCCGGTTGCCCGAGCCCCGATACTTTATGAGGACCTCTCTCTTACACTTTTTAACGACCTTCCCTTTGTGATGCTGGTAGCCCGGTGGCAGTTTAGGGAGATATCCGCCTTTTTGAGGAGCAAGGGGGTTCGTTATCGTTGGGGGGTGGTGGGATCGATGCATATCTGTTATGACAACATGTCACATTTGGTATCTACCCCGGAGGCGGCCTGGCACTTGTTGCGCACCCTAGACCTCTCCCCTCCTCAGACGACGCCTGGCTTAGATTACGGGGGTTCCCCCAGTGCCTCGAGGGACCCGGGTTAGAGGGGTTTGACTGCTGTGCAGCTTTTTCATTTCTCTTTGGTTGCCACTCACGAGATGATACAGTGTTTGCCTTTTTGCCCTCCATTTCTTTTGGTCTTCATTTTAGACCCCCTTTTAGGTGATTCCCGCACATTTTTTCCCTTTTTACTTTTATTTTATGCAATGTTATATTTTTTCTGAACTATCTTCGCCTTTATATTTTCCTGAAGAGCAATGTGTTACCGCTATGTGATTACTGTTTCTTGTACTGGCCCTGCGGGGTCTTTTGATGTGCATTTTATTGTGAAATGAAAAACTTTAAAATAAAGAGATTTCGCAAAATATCCTAAAAATTCTATAAATAAAGAGACTCTTTACTGCAGAATTTTATAATGAACGGTTTATTAGATTGTAGCGCTCACTCCCGGAGGAGCCGCTGCATTAACCTCGGGTTAGTCTCACCGCACTAGGGAATAAATATACACCAGCACTGTTGTGGATTTTATAGATTATATTCTTTACTGATCCCAATAAAGCAGCATATATAATGTAGATACGGTATATGAACGACAGGATTTTGTAATGCGGGAAAAACACGCAGCGGCAAAAGAAAAAGATTAACCCCCTCAGTTCTGGAGTGTAAGTCCCATGAATGATAGCTCTATATTGTGTATGTGTATGGTCTCAGGTACCCGGGTACTGTATTCAACTGGCCAGTGAATAAAACAAACAAATTTTCGACTAGTCAAGTTGGGGCCCTGTGGAATTAACCCTTTCGCTGCTGAGGCTTTTCCCGCCCCTATGCTGAGGTCATTTTTACCTGTTTTGCGCATCATGTTTAAACGTGTTTTGAAGGCTTATTTTAGTATATGACCCATATTATATATCGTTCTTTCCGTCAGACTCGGTAGATTCATAATATGTCATTATTATATGTATACGTTATGTCATGTCTGTATATTATAACAAAAAATGCAATAAAATATGTATTTTCAATAATTTACAATGTGTAAAGTGTTTTTTTCCACATTTTAACATGCGAACAATTGCGGTTATATTTTGTATGGGGTGCGCTTGTTAAAAAAATTAGAGATGGGGTCTCATTACATTTTTTTTTGGGGAAAATGACACTATTTTTAACAAACGCACCGCATACAAAAATCGTTAGTGCAGCATCATTGTTCACATTATAATTGAAATGGGAACAATATTGCTGCATTAACAAACCAAAAAAAAAAAAAAGTGTTTATTTTTTTTTTTTTATTTTTTTGAAAATTTTTTTTTTTTTTTTTTTTATTTTTATTTTTCATTTTATTTTTTTTTACAAAACTTTTCACTTTCATGTTTGGTATCGTTGGAACGGCCATGCTCTGGCCGATCCAACCATACCAAAATTTAACCCCTAGCTGCCACGGATCGGGAGATAGGGAGTTCATTGGAACTCCCTATCTCCACAGTTGGTGGCAGTTAGGGGTTAACTCTAGGACTGGCGTCATCGTGCTACGCACGATGACGCCAGTCCTCTGGGGGAGTTCCCGGAGGCTTGGCCGACATCGAAGATGTCGGCCAGCTCCGGGAAAGGATCGCGAACCGGCGCTTTTCAGCGCCGATTCGCGATCCAGCTCCCCAGGGGTTAATGCCAGGCATCATTTGGAAGGGCAGGCTGTGCCCTTCCAAATGATGCCTGGGTTAACCCCCTGTGCGCCGCCGATCGGGAGGGAGAGAGGTCCGAAGGACCTCCCCCCCTCCCTTTCAGGCGCCTCCTCCGCACATGCGGGGGGGGGGGCGCCTGAATTAGGTGTCATCACGCCCCCGCGATGACACCTAATTCTGGCGGCTGCTGGTCCGGATGCGCGGCTGACATCCAGGATGTCAGCCCGCACCGGAGGGGCCAGCGATCGGCCGGAACCCGGCCGAACGCTGACCCCGATGGGAGGTCCTCCGCATACCTCCGCATACCAGCGGGACTGCTGAGGACGCGCTGAGCGCGTCCTCAGCAGCGAAGTGGTTAAACAATGCTGCAGCATGCGTTTCTTTAATTTGGAACTGCGGCCTGGGAGGCCTCTCACCCATCCGATAGGTAATCTGTTCAGGACCCAATCAAGGATTTCTCTCCGCTGTTTACTGGGACTCGGTGCCACCGGATCCGCTCCCTGCTTGTCCGATCTCCACACTGCGTACAACGGTCTACCGCCTGCACTTCCAATGGATCATCGCGGTCTCCTAACTCGGGGTCCAGCCGGAACCAGATTATACTCAAAACTCGCAGCGGTGCAAAGGTATGTCTCTGCAAGGTCACAGTCCCGATCTCCAGCACCAGCGAGGCAGCGCCTGCACTCCGGCCTGGTCACGATCCCTGGCAGTGTCACGTGCGTCCTCCACCTTTCGCCACTCAGCTTAGTCTGTCTCTCCTCCGCACGAGGCTGCTGATCTCCTTCCTCTTTCTCCCACCCACTTCCTGTACTCCCACAAAGCATGATGGAAATCGTAGTTCAGAGTTTGTCCAGCAAGTCCATGTGTCTCTATCTCCCTCTGGTGGTCATAATAATTAAATGCAGCAAAACACAGTCACAGTCTTTAAAGCAGCGCTACAAGATATTGACTTAAAACGGGAATATTTTTAACATTGAAGCTTATGGAATTCGCCTGAATAAATCTGCTGCATGAAACCACCGAATGGCAGGGCATTAGGGGAACCTTTCATTGCTGGTTTGTGTTCTCTGAATAGCCGAAGCAGTGCTTTTTTATGGGGATTTCACTGCCCTCGAACAGGCACTGAACAGGCACTGTATGTGCAGGTAATTCACCAGGATTTGGCGAATTGTCTGCTCTCTGGATAGCCGAATGGCCAAGAAAGGTAACCGAACACTGAAAATCAGCATTCGGTTACCTTTCTCCAGCAATTTGGATCTCTTTGAATTACCCTGAAAGTATTCTCCATTCAGGAGTTTATTGTATATTTATATCCATGTTACTCAAAGTAGTGTGTGTGTGTGTGTATAAGCGTATCACATAGGGTTGCCACCTTTTCTTCAAGCCAAACCTGAACCTTCTAGTGTTGGGCTTTTGGTGACCATTTTTTTTGTAGCATATACATTATGCATATATTTACTTTATGCGTATATATAATGGCACGTGGTATGCATGACATGTCAGGCTGGTATTTAGGCTTGCACACTGGTATTATGTATGACACACTGGTATTAAGCATGGCAGACTGGTATTATGCATGGCAGACTGTTAATATGGCTGGCAGACTGGTAAAATGGCTGGCAGACTGGTAATATGGCTGGCAGACTGGTAATATGGCTGATGCTGTGCTCGCTCACACTCACAGTCACAGAGTTCCTTGTCACGGAGTTGGTGGTAGTGGAGAGGTCAGTGCAGATCTGGACAGCACCGCTCCACTGACGGAGAGGCACGCAGACACGTCTTGTTCTTGTCGCTCTCTGGAGTCTAGGGGGCACCGGCCCAGGATCGCCGCACGCACGGGCACGCGCAAGTATGTGAACATTACATGAGCCATTGCACCTGCGCGTGACTGACAGTGGGCGGGGCGGTCCTTCCTTGTCTCCAATGAATGGTGAAACAGGCGGAGCGAGGACCGCGGCAACGAGGGCACGCACTGAAATGTAAGTATGGCACGGTGATGTCCTGGTCCCGGCTCAGAATCATGTGTCCGGTTGGCAGAGGGTGTCAAACCCAGACACATGACTCCAAAACCATACAGTCCGGGTCAAAACCGGATGGGTGAGAACCTTAGTATCACATTAACTACAACAATAAAACTCACGCTCATACACACACTGCACATTAATATGAGTTTTATTGTTGTGGTTTCTGTGATATGCTCATACACACCGCACATTACTGTATCACAGAATCCACAGCAATAAAACTCACAGTAATTTTAGCCCCGTCCTGGGGCGGATCCAGAGACTAGTCTCAGGAGGGGCACTGACAGAAAATAAGGTGTTTTAGCAGAGAGCCTGACTCACGAGAATTTACAATCTAGAGGAGCAGAGGGTCCGGCTCACAGGAGCTTACAATCTAGAGGAGTAGAGGGCCCGGCTCACAGGAGCTTACAATCTAGAGGAGCAGAGGGCCTGACTCACAGGAGCTTACAAACAATCTAGAGGAGCAGAGGGTCTGGCTCACAGGAGCTTACAATCTAGAGGAGCAGAGGGCCCGGCTCACAGGAGTTTACAATCTAGAGGAGCAGAGGGCACACATCAGTTTACAATCTAGAGGAGCAGAGGGCACCCAGGAGCTTAAAATCTAGAGGAGCAGAGGACACCTAGGAGTTTACAATCTAGAGGAGCAGAGGGCACACAGGAGTTTACAATCTAGAGGAGCAGAGGGCACACATGAGCTTACAATTTAGAGGAGCAGAGGGCACACAGGAGTTTACAATCTAGAGGAGCAGAGGGTCCGGCTCACAGGAGCTTACAATCTAGAGAAGCAGAGGGCCCGGCTCACAGGAGTTTACAATCTAGTGGAGCAGAGGAAACACAGGAGCTTACAATCTAGAGGAGCAGTTTACAGACTCATATCTGAGAGGTTTATTACTGTGCAGCTCTAGCTTTCTTATACACTCTGGAGGAAGGATCAAACTCTCAGGGATCCATTACTTACCTCCCTGGGGTCCCTGCATGGAGGCTCCAGCCCCTCTCTCCTCTGATCCTGTTGCTCAGTGCAGCCTCAAATCCAGCCCTTTCCTGTGGCTGTCAGGCAGGCATGGAAGGAGACAGACTCTGCCACATGGTCACTGGGAAAAGGATCACCACGTGACACGCCCCTGACACATGACTGGGAGGGGCAATCCACAGTGCCTCTGCGCAGTGTGTGCCTCTGCAAATCGCGATGTCTGCATTCACTGCACTCATCGCGATTTGAGCTCTTTGGAGGTCAGCCTGGCAACTGCACTGCTCGGGGGGGGGGGTGCAGGGGGAGTGCAATTGCCCCATTGCCCCCCCCCCGGATCCGTCCCTGGCCCCATCTGTGTCCGTCTTAGCTTTTATTTATGGGGAGGCTGAAATCATGTCTGGTGATACTTTACCCTATCTTATGGATAAATGAACTGATTCATTACATTAATTATGAAAATTAGGGATGCACCGATACCGATACTACCATTCGTATCGGGGCCGATATTGCCGTTTTTTACGAGTACTTGGTACAGTACCTTTTGGGGGGCAGCATTTCATCCTTCGCTCCAGGCAGCACAATGTCTATATTTATATATACACACCCACCCACAGACCTCAGACCATATATACACATACGCACATGGGGGGGTGGCATGTGGACAATCTCAACTAAATGCGCCCCCCCCATTTGGCTGATCCCTCCAGAAGAAATGTTGAACCCAACAGAGCAGAGAATATAACTTCAGCCGGATTAGCCCCCCCTTATCAAAATTTTTGAACAAAACTCATGCAGTTGGTTAGAGCTTTGTTAGATCAGGTGAGATCAATAGTTGTTTGCGTTAGAGCACACATAGAAAAAGAGATATTAACAATTATTGTAAGGGGGGGCTGATGACGGGTTAGCCCCCCTTTATCAAAAAATGAACCAAACACTTAGCTATTTTGGAAGCTTTACATTAGATCAGGTAAGATCAAGTGGTTTAAACATTAGATCACCCATAATTACTAAGTTATTAAGTGATTAATAAAGACGGTTAGCCCCCCCCCCCCACATTGAATTTTCTGGTCAGAATCCATTCAGGCTTATAGATATTTGTTAGATCAGGTAAGATCAGGGCTCGAGTCCAGCGGGAACGCTGAGGCCCGAGCCCTGAATCAGCTGGCCGCACTTGGCGGGGGCGGCCGCGTGTTCTCCTTCCTACAACGAGCGGCAGCTGGTATGAAGTGCGGCCGCTTGCCTGGGATCCAACAGCCAGGTCACGTGGACTCCGCGATCTCGCGAGAGTGCGGATTGGCTGTTGGATCCCAGGCGAGCGGCCGCACTTCATACCAGCTGACGCTTGTCGTAGGAGGGAGAAAACGTGGCCGCCCACCATGTGCGGCCAGCAAAACGGGCCTGGCGAAGGAGAGGTGAGCTGGGGGCAAATACATCCATATGAGCTGGGGGCAAACATATCCATATGAGCTGGCCTGGGGCAAATATATCCATATGAGCTGGGGCAATATATCCAAGCATGTGTTTGGGGGCAATATATCCATATGAGCTGGGGGAAATATATTATCCATGTGTAGATAAATCAGGGGGGTACTCCTTAGGATGGCACCAGTAATGGAGATGCGGGCTGCTGCCTCACCCAGATAGGAAAAGCAGTGTTACACACCTGCTGATAATGTAGGAACGGTAGGTGTATCTGTGTTGGGCGCTGCCTGCATCTAAATATAGCACACTAAATGAGGGTGTTATGATACATTACCCTATATTTTTTCTGGATCCAGCAGAAGAGGCCTATGAAGGCGAAACGCGTCCTGGATTACCCCACCACTTTTTATTTTATGTAAATTTGTTATACCTTGTATTATAAGAATAAACCTCCCCCCTTTTTTATCCCCTACTCTGCATCCTGTGTTTACTCCGGAGGACAGGGAGGTGGACCAGTGGTAGCTACCTAAACCCACCATTGAATCCCCAGCCCAGAGGACCCGGGGACCACAGAAAAAATCTTTCTGCAGCAGTATAAGAGGGACATCAAAAGAAGGGATCCAGTCACCTCAATGGACTGGCGCAGCAAGAAAGTCTGAGCCTGACACCCCCAATAGGCTCCGGACCACGTGAGTTGATCAAACGTTATTTTTACCAGTGCAACTTCTGATACATTTTGCGCTATGTGTATCCTCTCTCTGTGTTTATTCCTATGAGGAAAAGACCAACATTACGAAAGAAGAGAGAGGATCAGCGAATTATTCGACTCAACACTGACTGCATTATTGGTTCAACTTTGAATATTTCGTTTTTTTCAATAGTATTGAATCTCACCACTAGATGGCAGTAGAATATTGCAAAATATAATTTTATCCGCTTTCTATCTGCTTTTACAAGTCCGATTCATTTATTCTATACAGTACATACATTACAAATCAATACTGTACATATGATACATTACCCTACATTTTTTCTGGAATAACACACTCATTTAGTGTGCTATATTTAGATGCAGGCAGCGCCCAACACAGATACATCTATGTTTCTATACACCTACCGTTCCGAAATATATCCATGTGTTTGGGGGCAATATATCCATATGAGCTGGGGATAGTATATCCATACGAGCTGGGGCGGTATATCCATGTGAGCTGGGGGCAAATATATCCATGTGAGCTGGGGGCAAATATATTCACTTGAGCTGGGGGCAAATATATCCATATAACCAGTGCTGTGCATATTATTCTGGGGGCTCAGTGCTGTGCATATTATTCTTGGGGCTCAGTGCTGTGTATATTGTTCTGGGGGCTCAGTGCTGTGCATATTGTTCTGGGGGCTCAGTGCTGTGCATATTGTTCTGGGGGCTCCGTGATGTGCATATTATTCTGGGGGTCCAATGCCTGTGTATATAATTCTGGGGGGTCTGTGCCTGGATATATATATGTATGTGATATATTATAAATAACTCCAACTGTCTCGGCTATTGTCCTGCCATTGGAGCAAGATGGAATCTGGGAAGAGAGAGTGAGGTTGACTATGCGCACCTCTCCCTCACTTTAATCCAATTCACGCGCAAGTTTTGACATCTCACCCCCCCAACTTCAAAGTCCTGTGGCGATGGGCGAGCGACGAAGCAGCAGGTGTGGATACACTGGGAGCTGTAGCCGCGGACCTGCACACAGGCGGCTCAGGTCTAATGGTCGTTTTCTTGGTGACTGAAGCAACAGCAGGATTCGGCGTCTACCTGAGTGATTGAGCAGCCCTTTTTAGGACCACACTGCTCACCTCCATAGCCAGAGGAAGGGGCTAGAAAAGGTGCCCTAAACATTGTTGCTTCACAGAACCCTGGCCAGTTTACCGCGGCTGGAGGGGATCCCAATTTTATGCGGTCGAATAACAAAATTAAAAAGTAAACATAAGATGATACCACTCACCATTGGCACATGGAACGTACGCACGCTTCAAGACAACCCCTCAGCAGATCGACCAGAAAGAAGAACAGCCTTGGTCGCCAGAGAGCTCGCACGATTTAACATTGATGTCGCGGCACTGTGTGAAACTCGTCTAGCTAACGAAGGTCAGCTCACAGAAATAGGAGGCGGTTATACATTCTTCTGGTGTGGTCGCAGCAGTAATGAACACCGTACATCTGGAGTTGGCTTTGCGGTTAAGAATCACCTTGTCCGCACACTTCCCAGTCTTCCCAAGGGCGTGAACGACCGACTCATGACACTGCATCTCCCACTACCGAGAGGAAAACAAGCCACACTGATCAGCGCCTATGCACCCACAATGACGAATCCGGATGAAGTAAAAGACAAGTTTTATGAAGATCTCGATGCCTTACTCTCATCCGTGAAGCGCACTGACAGGCTGATTCTACTTGGCGATTTCAACGCGAGAGTAGGATCTGATCACTCTGCCTGGGATGGCGTCATTGGAAAAAACGGAATCGGAAAATGTAATAGCAATGGTCTATTACTACTGAAGACATGTGCAGTCCATGATCTAACCATCACCAATACCATCTTTCGCCTGCCCAATCGCAAAAAGACTTCCTGGATGCATCCACGTTCGAAGCACTGGCATCTTATTGACTATGTCATCGTGCGGAGGAAAGACAGACAGGATGTAAGGGTGACCAAGGCCATGCCGAGTGCCGACTGTTGGACTGACCATAGACTTATTATCTCCAAATTAAACTTTTACATCAAGCCAAAGAGACGTCCACCAGGAAACAAAGCTGTGATGAAACGGATTAACATCAGTAAACTGAGGAACCCCAATACAGCAACCTCACTAGCAGAAGATCTTGACAACCAACTCTCAGAGCTGCAATTAGAAGGAAATGCTGAGAAGGATTGGAAAAGTTTCCGGGATATTGTGCACTCTTCTGCACTGAAGGTTCTTGGACCCTCACACAGGAAACAGCAGGACTGGTTTGACGAAAATGATGATGAGATCAAGGCCCTACTTGCTGAGAAGCACTGCCTTCATCGTGCTTATCAGAATGACGCGTCATCAATAGCCAAGAAAAATGCCTTCAACAACATTCGCAGGACCATACAGAGCAAGCTTCGTAAGATGCAGGACTCTTGGCTGAGTGCCAAAGCAGATGAAATTCAGGAATTTGCTGATAGAAACGATGCCAAACGGTTCTACGATGCCCTTAGATCCTTGTACGGCCCTCAACCATCAGGGTGCTACCCTCTGTTAGACTTAGATGGCGTAACTCTCATTACTGAGAAGACTCGGATCCTACAGCGGTGGGCTGAACACTTCCAATTTGTACTGAACCAGTCATCTTCCATTAACAACGAGGCAATCGACAGAATGCCTCAGGTGGATATCAACCACAGCCTGGACGCCCCACCAACAAATACTGAAACCCAACAGGCTATCAGCCAGCTGTCCAGTGGCAAGGCCCCAGGATCTGATGGGATTCCAGCGGAAGTCTACAAAGATGGCGGTACAGTGCTTGTCGACAAACTCACTCTGCTGTTCCAGTCTTTCTGGAATCAAGGATCTCTTCCTCAGGAATTTAAAGATGCGTCCATCGTACATCTCTATAAGAGGAAAGGGAATCGACAAGTCTGTGATAATCACAGAGGAATATCACTGCTTTCCATCGCAGGCAAGATCCTTGCACGAGTATTGCTGAACCGCCTGACTGACCACCTGGAACAGGGTTTATTACCAGAGACCCAGTGTGGCTTCCGCAAAGAACGCGGCACTGTGGACATGATCTTTGCAGCCCGACAGCTCCAAGAGAAGTGTCAAGAGCAGAATCGTGAATTGTATACCACCTTTGTAGATCTCACCAAGGCTTTTGACACTGTCAGTCGCAAAGGTCTGTGGCGCATCATGTCGAAGTTTGGGTGCCCTGATAGATTCATCTTAATGGTACGTCAGTTCCACGACGGCATGACAGCTTGTGTACTGGACGATGGAGATGCTTCAAAGGCCTTTCCCGTTACAAATGGCGTCAAGCAAGGCTGTGTGTTGGCACCGACTCTGTTTAGCATAATGTTTTCAGCTATGCTATCAGAAGCCTTCCAGAGCACTTCCTTGGGAGTTAGCCTGAGATACAGAACCGATGGGAAGCTGTTCAACCTGCGTAGACTCCAGGCTGTCACCAAGGTAAAGGATATTGTGCTACGAGACTTCCTTTTTGCTGATGACTGTGCCCTGAATGCTGCATCAGAGCAGGAAATGCAAACTAGTGTGGACAAATTCTCAGCAGCATGTGACAACTTTGGCCTCCTTATCAACACAAAGAAGACCGAGGTGATGCATCAGCCAGCTCCGAAAGCCCAACATCAAGAGCCCACCATCACAGTGAAGGGACAAAAGCTGCAAACAGTGGACCAATTTACTTACCTAGGCAGCACCCTTTCCCACGCAGTGACAATTGACATTGAGGTCAACTGCAGAATAGCCAAGGCAAGCTTTGCATTTGGCAGACTATCGACTAACGTGTGGGACCGCCGTGGAATAAGCCTTGACACAAAGCTCAAAGTCTACCGAGCAGTAGTGTTAACTACGCTGATGTATGCCAGTGAGACTTGGACTATATACAGGAGGCATGCTAGGCAACTGAATCGCTTCCACATGACATGCCTCCGCAGACTTCTCAGGATCCGGTGGCAGGATAAGGTGCCAGACACAGAAGTCCTTTCAAGAGTAGGCCTGCTATCAGTTTACACCCTGCTGATGAAAGCCCAGACACGCTGGGCAGGTCATGTTGCAAGGATGCCCGATCATCGCATCCCTAAACAGCTCCTCTACGGTGAGCTGTCTCAAGGAAAGCGGTCGCACGGGGACAAAGGAAGCGATACAAAGATACACTGAAAGCCTCCCTCAAGTCCATGGATATTGATATCACCTCCTGGGAAATCTTGGCACAAGATCGATCGACATGGCGCATGCTGACCCTCCAAGGCTGCCAGATATTTGAGGACAGAAGAGCAACCATGGCACAAGAGAAGCGAGCACTTCGCAAAGTCAGAACTGCAAATGTTGCAACAGGGGTACCCACACATGTCTGCTCGACGTGTGGCAGAACATTTCGTGCCCGAATAGGACTCATCAGCCATCTGCGGACACAACGTGGACCACCCACAACCTACTAGATGTCAAGGTCCTCATCGAATACGATGGACGAACATCATCATTATAAATAAAGTGTTAGTCCAGTTGCCAAAATCACGAGTATACCTGTAGGTAGTGATACCATTCACTGATCAGTATAGCTTCCAGACCTGAAAAGGAGAGGTTACACTCTTGAAAGCTTGTCTTTTAAATGTAATGTTAACCCAATAAAAATGGTATCACCACGTACTGCTATACTCGTGATACATATATATATTTTATTTTCTTCGGGTAATAGGGGTTGTGGAATTCGGGGGTGAGTTCCCTCACTTTTTTTCCCAGGACTTGACCCCTGGGTAAGATCAAGTGGTTTTAACGTTCGATCACACATAATTACAAAGATATTTAACAAAATACAGAGATTGTTTGTATTACATACACCCTCCTCCACCTTCCCCTCAACATTACATTTTCTGGTCAGAAACCATTCAGGCTTATAGATATCTGTTAGATCAGGTAAGATCAAGTGGTTTTAACGTTAGAGCACACAAATACAAAGATATTTAACATAAAAAACCTGAGATTTTAGGTATTACATAAGAGGGCCTACCCCCCCCCCCTCCACATTAACGTTTCAGGCCAAAAAACATTGAGGCTTATAGATCTTTGTTAGATCAGTTTAGATCAAGTGGTCTTAACGTTAGATCACACATAAACATAAAACTAGGAAAAGTAATACAATGTGAGCAGGATGTTACTTCGCTACAGAGGGATTTAGATAGATTGGGGGACTGGGCACTTAAATGGCAGATGAAATTTAATGTAGATAAATGCAAAGTTATGCACTTTGGAGTGAAGAATACACAAGTAATTTATACCCTAAATGGTACGGAGTTAGGGAAATCCAAGCAGGAGAAGGATTTGGGAATAATCATAGACTTCAAACTAAGTAACAATGTGCAATGTCAAACAGCAGCCGCCAAGGCAAGCAAAGTATTGGCATGCATTAAAAGGGGAGTTCACTCACGGGATGAAAACATAATTTTGCCTCTGTATAAATCAATGGTCAGGCTGCACCTTGAATATGCCGTGCAATTTTGGGCACCGGTCTTAAAAAAAGATATTATAGCGTTAGAAAAAGTGCAGAGACGGGCAACTAAATTAATAAGGGGAATGGAAGGGTTAAGTTGGAAGGGTTAAGATAACCTTATATAAATATATACGGGGCCATTATCAACCATTGTCTGATAACCTATTCATTAACAGGACTATACATAGGACAAGAGGTCATCCATTTAGACTGGAAGAAAGAAAATTTAGCTTAAAGCATAGGAAGGGTTATTTTACGGTGAGAACAATAAAGCTGTGGAATTTTCTGCCTGTTGAGGTGGTTGGGTCAGAGTCTGTACAGACTTTTAAAAAACGACTAGATGACTTCCTGCAGACACAGAATATTAAGGGTTATAATATTTAATATGTGGGTAAAAGCTTCTTGATCCAAGGAGAAATCTGACGCCATTCTGGGGTCAAGAAGGAATTTTTTCCCAGTGTGTTGCATATTGGCAAGCATTTCAGACTGGGTTTTTTGCCTTCTTTTGGATCAACAGCAGTAGGTTATGTGGGAGAGGCTGAACCCGATGGACGCATGTCTTTTTTCAGCCTATATAACTATGTAACTATAAATACAAAGATATTTAACATAAAATACAGAGATTTTGTGTATTACATAAGGGGGGGTTAGTGCCCCACCCACCCACTACATTAAATTTTCTGGCAAAAGAAACACTCAGGCTTATAGATCTTTGTTAGATCCGGTTTGATCAAGTGGTTTTAATGTCAGATCACACATAATTACAAAGATTTCATATCAAACATGGATATCAGGTTTTACATACGGGTGGCTACCCCCTCCCCCTTCTCTGTCTGACCTCAGTCAAAGGTTAAAAGTTCAGGTTTGTATCTATGTAGTAAGTTTCTGTTTATGGCTTAACCCTTTCGCTGCTGAGCCATTTCACCTCTGTGTGCTGAGCATTTTCACCAGTTTCGCGCATCATGTTTAAACGCAATTTGAAGTCACGTTTTATTATACAACCCAGACATATTATATATCGTTCTTTCCGGCAGACTCGGCAGATTCACTTTATATGTATACGTCATGTCCTCCCTGAATATTATAACACAAATGCAATAAAATTAGAATTTTCAATCAACTACAGCGTGTAAAGTGTTTTTTTTTCACATTTTATCATCCGAGCCTTTGCGTTTTTTAATTCTATGGGGTAGGCTTTCTTGCATTGATGACAGAGCTGCGACTGTGCGGGCTAGCCGCCCGGGTGCATGTGGCAGAGACAGGCAGCGCAGGGAGGGAGCCACTGCACCTGCTGCCACGGCAGACCCCCCCCCCCAGAACCAGGATCCAGGGAGCCCCCACTTACCACCAGGCTAAGGTAAGGCAACACATTTCTAAAAAAATAAAATCCGAGGACATTTTTAAATGTCCCGGGGAACATAAACTAAAACTTTTTTTTTCTTTCTCTACCTGGCTGAATGTATTTAATTATATATATTAGATACATTCAGCCAGGTAGAGGGGGGTGGCATGTGGGCTGCGCGGGGTCTCAGGCAGTGGTTTGTCTTTTTTGTGTGTATATTTTTTAGAAAATTTATAGGGGAAAGTAAGGGCAGGTATGATATATATATATATATATATATATTCTTATAAATATATATATCCAGACTTGTATTACACACACATTTTGGCAACTAATTACCCCCCCAATTTGGTTGATCCCTCCAGAAGAAATGTTGAACCCGATAGAGCAGAGAATAATCAATATATTCTCTGCTCTGTCGGGTTCAACATTTCTTCTGGAGGGATCAGCCAAATGGGGGGGAGGGCACATTTAGTTGAGATTGTCCACATGCCAACCCCCCCATGTGCGTATGTGTATATATGGACTAAGGTCTGTGGGTGGGTGTATATATATATCTGTTGATATATACGTATATATAGGTCTGCGTGTTGATATATACGTATATGTCTGTGTGTGGTATCAATGCATCCCTACTCTATATACAGCGCTCCGTGTTCCTATAATATATATGATCAGGGGTTACCTTTTTTTTTATATTTTTATACTATTCCTATTAAATGAACAGTAATTTTTGATGTATTTTATTCAGTAGGAACTTTGTTTGCCTATATAACTTGTGCTTTGTGAAAATAAAACGGTTTTGTGTGTACATTTTAACTTAGTGGATTCCTGTCCAGTGCGGTGAGAAGGAAACGTAATGTAGTGTAGACAAGCTGCGAGGCGGAGTGGAGTGAAGTCAAGCCTGCAAAAAGTTTGCTTCTCTTCAATTCGCTAAGCTGTGCGTCGCTACACGCTCAGTGTGTCTCAGCCTTTATTCCCGCATCGCTAGCTTACCTAATCAGTTTGTATACTTGTTACTGACCCTGCTTGTTCTGAGGACCCGATCTGTTGCCGACTTTGCCTGTCATTTGACTATTCTCTCTGTGTATTCCCTGCCTGTTCTGTTTGCTTCCTGTTGCTACTGGTGTGCACCGATTCTCACCATATACAGTAGCGCAGTACAAGTGCCTAAACATTGCTGACCCGGTTTTGACCCGGTTTTGTTATAGCTGCTGATGTAACTGAATAGATCGGGAATCTTTTCTGCATTACCAAAACCTCCACCACTGCACTCTTCCACAATACCACAGACGGTGTGAAGGCACTTGCTGCCACCAAAGACACAATATTTGGGTGCACTGCCACTGACGCCTATACCAGATTCATATCATTTTAATATTTGACCGCAGGGTCCAACCCTGCACTCTTCCACAATACCACAGAGGGGTTATGGTGTGATGGCACTGTTGCCGACACTAAAGGCCCAATTTTAAAGCACCTATTGTTACTTTCATCCAAAGCCTGCATTAGTTTCACCATAATTTAGCCAAAAAATCACTAAACTTGTTCTGCGTGTCCTAAAATGTCTCCTCTTTTCATACAGACTGCCGCCCCAAGCAGTTGTTTATGAATAGATTAAAGGAAAACCATTTACCGTCATTTGAAATGTCATTTTTTGTTTTTAAAGGTTTCTATACATCCTACAAATCCGCCACTTCACGGGCAGGTTATGGGGACCTCCTAGGCACGATATTTGAAGGAATTTTTCGTTTTTATTCTTAACCTTTTTCATGGAAAACTCACTGTTCCTTTAAAAACTTTTTTTTAAAAAAAACTTTTTGTCCTTGTTTCCTGTCCCCCAAGGCACTACCCGAACCCCCATACACCTTTTATGGCAAATATCTTGCATATATGCCCTCTTGCAGGGCACTCTAAAAATTGAACTTTCGAGTCTTGCATTGAGTTCGGTTCGTGTTCGAACACAAACTTTTGAAATGGTTCGAGTTCGAATGCGAACCGAACACGGGGGTGTTCGGCTCATCACTAGTGGAGACTGTCACTCGCGTATTACCATACAAAAAAAACTGGCTCCTAACTCTTTTAGCTGGCTCCTAGATTCAAAGCAAATTTGTCAAGACCTGATATATAAGCTTACATACCTGACGAAGAGAAGATCACTATCGAAAGCTTGTATTTTTAATGTAACGTTAGTCCAATAAAAAAAGGAATCACTACAAACTGCTATACTCGTGATTATATAATTACATGTATATACGTTTTGTATTCTTTATTACTTATTTATTTATTGTTTTATCTATTATTGTGATTTTATATTCTTTGTTTGTGGGAGACATCAGTGCATGGGCATCCTCTGTGCCACTTGTGAGTGTAAAGCAGTGTATGGTGTGAAGTTAGTGAATATTTGTCTAGAGTGCACACCCTAGTTCAGGTGAACCTTGGCACTCCAGATGTATCAAAACGACATGTCCCATGATGCTTAGACACACACAGCTGGCACACACAGCTGGCAGAGCATCATGGTACATCCAGTTCAGAAATGGCTGGGATGCCCAGGTTTGCAACCACTGCACTAGTGGTTTGGTATTGCAGTTCTCCAGAAACAATAACGGTGTCTTTTGTTCTTTTTTATTTTTGAAGCTTAACTCTGCTAGTTTGTTCCAAAACCCTTCCCTCATTCATGCCAGGAAAATTACTTTGCATCAATGTGAATGAATAGATGAATGAACTCTCTCATGTACAGTAAGCTTAGCCTTTCTTCGAAAACATTTCCCACATTCAGAACATGAAAACGGATTCTCTCCTGTATGAATTGTCACATGTGCAGTAAGAACACCCTTTGTTCTAAAACATTTCTCACATTCAGAACATGCAAACGGCTTCTCTCCTGTATGAATTCCCTCATGTTGAATAAGCTCACCCTTTGATCTAAAACATTTTTCACATTCAGAACATGCAAACGGCTTCTCTCCTGTATGAATTCTTTCATGTAAAGTAAGCTCACGCTTTGTTCTAAAACATTTCTCACATTCAGAACATGCAAACGGCTTCTCTCCTGTATGAATTCTTTCATGTGAAGTAAGCTCACGCTTTGTTCTAAAACATTTCTCACATTCAGAACATGCAAACGGCTTCTCTCCTGTATGAATTCTCTCATGTTGAATAAGCTCACCCTTTGATCTAAAACATTTTTCACATTCAGAACATGCAAACGGCTTCTCTCCTGTATGAATTCTTTCATGTAAAGTAAGATAATCCTTTGTTATAAAACATTTCTCACATTCAAAACATGCAAACGGCTTCTCTCCTGTATGAATTCTCTCATGTACAATAAGACCACCCTTTGATGTAAAACATTTTTCACATTCAGAACATGCAAACGGCTTCTCTCCTGTATGAGTTCTCTCATGTACAATAAGCCCACCCTTTTTTCCAAAACATTTCTCACATTCAGAACATGCAAACGGCTTCTCTCCTGTATGAGTTCTCTCATGTACAATAAGCCCACCCTTTTTTCCAAAACATTTCTCACATTCAGAACATGCAAACGGCTTCTCTCCTGTATGAATTCTTTCATGTAAAGTAAGCTCAACCTTTGTTCGAAAACATTTTTCACATTCACGACATGCAAACGGCTTCTCTCCTGTATGAATTCTCTCATGTTGAATAAGCTCACCCTTTGATCTAAAACATTTCTCACATTCAGAACATGCAAACGGCTTCTCTCCTGTATGAATTCTTTCATGTAAAGTAAGCTCACCCTTTGCTCTAAAACATTTCTCACATTCAGAACATGCAAACGGCTTCTCTCCTGTATGAATTCTCTCATGTACAATAAGCTCACCCTTTGTTCTAAAACGTTTCTCACATTCAGAACATGCAAACGGCTTCTCTCCTGTATGACTTCTCTCATGTACAGTAAGCTCACCCTTTGATCTAAAACATTTCTCACATTCAGAACATGCAAACGGATTCTCTCCTGTATGAATTCTCTCATGTAGAATAAGCTCACCCTTTGATCTAAAACATTTCTCACATTCAGAACATGCAAACGGCTTCTCTCCTGTATGAATTCTCTCATGTACAATAAGCTCACCCTTTGATCTAAAACATTTCTCACATTCAGAACATGCAAATGGATTCTCTCCTGTATGAATTCTCTCATGTAAAATAAGCTCACCCTTTGATCTAAAACATTTTTCACATTCAGAACATGCAAACGGCTTCTCTCCAGTATGAATTTTCTCATGTGTACTAAGGTTACCCTTTGACCTAAACCACTTCCCACATACAGAACATGCAAACATCTTCTCTCCTATGTTACCTCTCCTGTTTATACCAAGACTTCCATATGTGCTTAAACATTTCTCACTGTCAGGGCATTGAAATGTTTTTCTTCCAATATGAGCTGTGTGAGTTTGGGGAAGTTCTGACCCACAAGAGACAGAATTTGTAAATTCAGAATGAACCAACATGTCTGAATAAGGATCATCTTTTTGGAGAGTCCTATGTGACAGCTCAGAATACTCTGGTTCTTTTTGATTCTCTTGGAAATCCAAAGATTCATCTTTGATTCTTTCCTCTTGCTTTACGGACAGAGGCTTCATGAGGATTTCTTCAAAATATGATACGGATTCCTCATAAATAATTCCTGCAGACATTTTCAGAGTCTTGGTGTACTCCTGCAAAAGAATACAATTTCTAGTAGTGGTATAAACTTTAGGTAGGGCAGGTTTGGTCATTATGCAGATGGTATTTTACCCCTCAATTCCAGTATTGTCAGGCCGCCACAGAAAGAAGAAGGAAAAAAGGGAGATGGGGCATAAGTAATTAAGAAAAGGGCAGTAATGGAGGCGACAAAGAAATCATCTTCCCTGTAGGTGCCGATGGAAATGTCAATGATCCCAACAGGTGCCAGAGAAATCCTCTCCTATTAAGTCTAGTTTGGCACCATGTTTCAGAGGGGTGAGAGGTTCAGGATTTCCAACACTAGCGTGCGCAGGCCGTTCCGCTAGTGTGCGCACCCATGGAACATTTATTAATTCAAACCTCATGAATTCACATACATCATTATACAGCGGATACTGGTTATAATTAGCAATATATGGATTTACTTACAAGAAGGCCACTCACTCCCAGGACCCTCAGGTTGGATCTCCTCTCTGGTTTCACCAGGCAGATCTGCTGCCTCACAGGGCTCAGGACACAAAGGACCAAAGTGATGGAACTACAGGGGATAAAGGAAAGTGCAGGAGTTACGTATTAGGGATAGACCAATATCACTTTTTAGGTACCAATAATCGGCAGCCTTTCAGACCGATAACCAATATCCGGTGCCGATATTCTGTACATTTAAATTTTTGAAAAATCCCAATTTCTGCACAAATGTGGTGTCACCTGAACGTGTTTAATAAAAATCTGAACATTACAACAACTGAGAAAAACAAAGTACCTACAGAATAATAGGGATGTACCGTTACCGATACCGGCATTTGCACGAGTACTTAGTACTCATGCAGATGCCCCCGATACCGGAAGGCAGCACTGAGCTGACTTACCGGCATCCGAGGGGTTGGGGCGGCAGTCCAAATGCTCTAACAGCATTCGACAGGCCCCTGCAGCTGGCTGTGTTCCATCGAGCACCGCCAGCAAAGTCTTAGGGCCAAATTACATACTTGTTGCTAATGTTTGTGCTAACCTGCGTGAGCATTAACGTAAGCCCAAGTAGTTTACACATATTACAATCAAAACACTAACAGGTTAAGTAACTGCGGGTCATGTGACCGCCGGCGTCAGATGGGAAATGAAATTAAAATGAAAAAACATTTTGTCCGTCAAAAATGCTGGACGCACAAATGCAGTCCGTCTGACCTCGTTCCATCACTCACACACAAAGCTATGCGGACGTTGCAGACGTGGCGCACTCCGCACATTCGTTCTAGCGGATTGACGTTCTTGCCTAACTTGCATCCATTTGCCGCGTCCGTTGTGCGTCCACACTTCTGTGCAGACGTACGTCGTGTGTGGGGCTCTATTTGTCATAATTCTATGCTGCGATGGACGTACTAATGTGCGGCAAAACGAACGTGATCATTGCGCTCGTCTGACCCGGGCCTTAGAGCAGCCGCTCGTTGGGAAGCCCTCAGTCGCGATCTCGGAGGGTGGGGGCTTCCCAACGAGCGGCCGCTCTTTAGATTTTTCCGGCGGCACTGTTTGGAACGTGGTCAGCTGCAGGGGACTGTTCGAATGCAGGTAGAGCATTCTGACAGCCGCCCCATGTCTGGCCCATGTCTGGCCTGAGGTCTGAATTCCACAAAATACACCAGGTTTCATACAAATGAAACGCTTACTACTATTGTAGTAGAAAGTGCAACTGAATACTAAGGTATTAGTGAATTTATTAACAGGAGAATACGGGGATAACCCGAGAGATTGAGGACATACAAGTACAGCTGGGGATCAGTTGTACCACTAATTCTACCTAGATAGATAGTAAGACATAACTTTTAATGTAACACAATAAAAAGTGCAAGAAATCATATCCACAAAACACAAATTAGACGTACAAGACATTTAAAACAATAACGTTCCTCTCGTGGATATCACCCAGGCAGCAAAAAATATTAATGGTACATTAATTACTTTAGGGTTTGAATGACCTACAAAGTATTAGCAGCAGTCTGGGAATCAATGATGAGAAACTTGCGAGACCTAAGTGAGGTTGAAGTTGCCAAACGCTGAGGCCCTTGATGAGAAGATTGGAATGGAATAAGATTGGAATATGGTTGATAATGGCAATAACGTGTTGGCTCATATAGAAATTAATGCCAATTCATCTAGGTGAGGATAACATTTCCTCCTAGTGCGATAATCAGAAACAATTTTCAATATTCAAAAACAGTTTTCACCACAATTGCAAATTGCGACCAAGTGCATATTGATAAGTGGGAGATTTGGGGGAAGGAACTGAACAATCACAATAGCCTACACCTAAGCGTAATACAGATGAGAGATGGTCAATCTAGGTCTTACAGCTTAAAAAACATACAAGAAAGCGCACCCGATGCGCGTTTCGCTCAAAGGCTCGTCAGGAGTTCGTGGGGAGGACAGTAGGCAGTGTGTCTTTTAAATTCCAATAGGACTGCAGTGGGAGTGCCATGGGTGCATAGATTCGAAGATGGACACCTCGGTGGTCCAGTTAGAGTATGGTACTCATTTACAGGACTCTCCCGGGGAAGAGGTCAAACTGATTGGTCAGCGGACGTTTGATTGGCATCGCTACGCTTCAATGGGAAGAAAGTATACCCATGTTGCTATAGTAACTCCCGGTTGTGTATAAGGGAGAAGAAATGAATTTATAATAAATAAAGAAATGTATAGTGGGGGATACCACAGCGGGACAATTCATACCAGTTGTGAAATAAATATGAGGCAATTACCCCAGAGAGACAGGACAATGATCATGGTAATGACCTGTTCATGGTGTCCCCTAATAAAGCCAACATCTTTATGCCACTGACATCCAGCATCGCGCTATATCGAGTGCCCGTGTTCATTACGGTTTCCGTTTATCACCACTTAATAAATTAATGAGAAGTTTCCCGAATGTACTGTTGTCACCTTGGGGCCAGAGAATTACAATGGCCTTAATTGATTGAGGTCTGGACATAATAGTCCCCCGTACTGTTCCAGGATTATTGCATGTCGGCTGACTACAAAAGACTTCTGGTTTGGAGAGCTTAGTCACGACTGGTTTATGATATTATTCTTAATTGATGCCATTCGGCACATTTCTTGGTATCCCAATTGTCTCACGGAGACGTTCCCGAGCAACCCATTGAATACCAGTCGATTAGTTGCACTCACGATTTGCGACATTACCATGATCCTTGACACAGTAGACCATGGCATCCTATTACAAAAACTTAAAAACTCCAGTATTGGTGATAGCTGGTTCCAATCATATGTGTCTGATCGGTCGCAATGTGTGTCCATTTCTGGCAGAACTACCCTTCCCCTCCCAGTCACGTGCGGTGTACCCCAAGGCTCGATACTCGGCCCCCTGCTATTCACAATATTCATAAATGATCTGCCCAATGTCTGCAAAGCCTCAACTGTACACATGTACGCAGACGACACTGTAATCTATACCAGCCAACCAAATCTCCCGCAGCTGGAGGCCGTGCTGCAAGGCCAATTCACAGGGGTAGAAAAGTGGATCGCAGATAACAAACTTTTTCTAAATACTGACAAAACTGTTACAATGCTCTTTGGAACCGCACCTAAACTACACAAATTGCAAACACTCCATCTATGTGTGGGGACAAGATCAAATGACACACTGACCACAGTCACTTCTCTCAAATATCTAGGTATGTGGTTAGACCCAAATCTATCTTTTGGCCCCCACATCGAAAAACTCTCATCTAAACTCTACCCCAAACTAGGTGCCCTGTACAGAAACAAATCCTGCCTGAGCCCCGCGGTAAGAAAGCAGATTGTGCAACAAATGCTTATGCCAGCCATTGAATACGGAGATGTAGTGTATGCAGCTGCCCCTCAATCACACCTCCAGAAACTTACTACATTGTATAACTCATTCTGCCGCTTTGTGCTACAATGTATCTACATGACCCACCATTGTGACATGTTAAAAGAACTAAACTGGCCATCGCTGGAATCTAGACGCACCCTTCACCTTTCCAACCTGGTATTTAAGAGCTTTTCTGGGAAGCTACCACCCTACCTGAATAGGCTGATTGCCCCAGCAGTTCCCTCATCCTATAACTTCAGATCCAGGACCAGCACCTTACCTGCAATACCACAATACAATCCTCGATCCTCATTTTCCTACAGAGCACCACAATTATGGAATAACCTCCCAGACGCCATCAAATCTTCCCCCAGTCTAAAGTCCCTTAAGGGCTCCATATTAGCATACCTCAATAAGGAATGCACCTGTTAACATGTAACATAATGACTTTATTTCCTACATATTTATTTTTCTGTTAATCTGTATATTTGGTTTTGTGTTAATATCTTGCATTTTATTACTTTGTATTTCTGTAACCACTCAGTGCTCTTGAACCCAGGACATACTTGAAAACGAGAGAAATCTCAATGTATCCTTCCTGGTAAAATCCTTTATAAATAAATAAATAAACATTGCTGTGAGTTTTATTATTGTGGAGCGATGTTACATCCTTTTAAAAAGTTTTTCTTATCTGTATGTGCGTTATAATTAAATCGATTAAATTTTTCTTCATTGAATCGAACACAAAAATTTTAATCATTACCATTACACTCTGTGGTCTGTTGGGTATACATGTAACTGATGCCTGTCGGGTATATTATATATAAATAATATACACCACAGGCATCAGATACATGTATACCCAACAGACACCAGACCAGAGTAGGTGTATGTATATATGTGTGTGCAGGGCCGCCATCAGGGCATTACGCCCCATACAGCAGTAAGGGGCCCAGTGCCCGGGCCGCCGGGCCCGTTCTGCTGTGCTAATGATGGCGGCCGCTGGTGCTGCGGCGCAAGTTTATTCACTGGCCGGGCGGGCCAAGCAGTGTGCGTGTACTTCCAAAGCACACTGCTTTGGCACTGCCCCCAGTCACGTGTGTGACGGGGCACACATGACGCGCGGCATCAAAAGAAAGCTGTGAAGCCGCGTGGTTACCAGAAGTTGTCGGGGAGAAGAAGAAGAGAAAGAAGAGGAGGAGAAGAAGAAGAGGAGAAGAAGCGAGGACCAGTCCAGGACGGAAGACTGTGTAGCGGGTGAGTATGGACGACGACGGTAACTCTGGGCCCATCCCCAGGTCCATCCCCGGGCCCCGACCCCAAGCTAACCCATGCACATTCCCCCAGACCGGGCCCAGGCCCATCCCGGGGTCCAGACCGGGCCCATGCCCATCCCGGGGTCCAGACCGGGCCCATCCCGGGGTCCAGACTGGGCCCAGGCCCATCCCGTGGTCCAGACGGGGCCCAGGCCCATCCCGTGGTCCAGACGGGGCCCAGGCCCATCCCGGGGTCCAGACGGGGCCCAGGCCCATCCCGGGGTCCAGACGGGGCCCAGGCCCATCCCGGGGTCCAGACGGGGCCCAGGCCCATCCCGGGGTCCAGACCGGGCCCAGGCCCATCCCGGGGTCCAGACCGGGCCCAGGCCCATCCCGGGGTCCACACCGGGCCCAGGCCCATCCCGGGGTCCAGACCAGGCCCAGGCCCATCCCCGGGCCCATCCCCGGGCCCAGACCGGGCCCAGGCCCATCCCCGGGCCCAGACCGGGCCCAGGCCCATCCCCGGGCCCAGGCCCATCCCCGGGCCCAGGCCCATCCCCGGGCCCAGACCGGGCCCAGGCCCATCCCCGGGCCCAGACCGGGCCCAGGCCCATCCCCGGGTCCAGACCGGGCCCAGGCCCCAAGCCAACCAGCCAGGGCCCAGAACCCAATCCAACCAGGGCCAAGGCCCATCCCCAGGCCCCAAGCCAACCAGGGCCCGGGCCCAGACCAGAGTCCAGACCAGGCCCAGACCCATCCCAGGGTCCAGACCGGGCCCAGGCCCATCCCGGGGTCCAGACCGGGCCCAGTCCCATCCCGGGGTCCAGACCGGGCCCAGGCCCATCCCGGGGTCCAGACCGGGCCCAGGCCCATCCCGGGGTCCAGACTGGGCCCAGGCCGGGGTCCAGACCGGGCCCATCCCGGGGTCCAGACCGGGCCCAGGCCCATCCCCAGGTCCAGACCGGGCCCAGGCCCATCCCCAGGTCCAGACCAGGCCCAGGCCCCAAGCCAACCAGCCAGGGCCCAGAACCCAATCCAACCAGGGCCCGGGCCCATTCCCCAAGGCCAGACCGGGCCCAGGCCCATCCCCAGGCCCCAAGCCAACCAGGGCCCGGGCCCAGACCGGGGCCCAGACCGGGCCCAGGCCCATCCCGGGGTCCAGACCGGGGCCCATCCCGGGGTCCAGACTGGGCCCAGGCCCCAAGCCAACCAGGGCCCGGGCCCATCCCGGGGTCCAGGCCCATCCCGGGGTCCAGACCAGGTCAGAGCCCGGTCCCAGGCCCCAAGCCAACCAGGGCCCGGGCCCATCCCGGGGTCCAGACCGGGGCCCATCTCGGGGTCCTGACTGGGCCCGGGCCCCAAGCCAACCAGGGCACGGGCCCATTCCCCCAGACCAAGCCCATCCAGGGCCCATTCCCGAGCCCCAGACCCCAAGCCAACCAGGGCCCAGGCCCATCCAGGGCCCATTCCTGGGGCCCAGACCCCAAGCCAACCAGGATCCAGGGCCCATTCCCCAAGGCCAGACCAGGCCCATTCCCCGGGCCTTGCCAGGGCCCATTCCCCATGCCCAGACCGGGCCCAGCCAGGGCCCATTCCCAGACCGGGCCCAGCCAGGGCCCATTCCCAGACCGGGCCCAGCCAGGGCTCATTCCCACCCAGGGCCCATTCCCCATGCCCTGACCGGGCCCAGCCAGGGCCCATTCCCCATGCTAAGACTGGGCCCAGCCAGGGCCCATTCCCCAGGTCCAGCCAGGGCTTTCAAAATGCATTGCAATAAAAGTAATAGATTGTTTCACAATTTCTTATTACAGTAGAGCAGCAGCAGGAGGAAGCAGAACGCAGAAGTGCGACATTTCAATCAACAGCGCCATCAACAGTGGTATGTAACATTTTTAATCATCCAATATTCTTCATTTTATATTCTTCTGTTTATCTTAACTGTTAACCTGTTCCCTTACTGCTGTTCGAGTCTTTCCCATTGGCAATTTTATAAAAAAAAAAATGTTTTTACTTTTTTTGAGTAGGGAGTCTGGAACTGACGGAAGCTTGTGACTGTGAAGCCGACATCATGATTCTGAAGAGAGACTACAGAGCAGGTAGTGTTGGTTCCCATTGTAGAAGACTACATTGGTGAGCAGACCCCTTTTTTTCTTTTTTGGCAGTTATGTTTTAGGTCAAGTTGTTTATTTTATATTTGCTGTTGCATTTAGATTGCTCTTATAGCCTTTTGTATCTGTTGAATTGTTGTTGAATTTGTAAAGATAAGTATTTAATTGCATTTTTGAAATTGTTCTTGTTCGATTATTATATTTGAGAACTTCCTTAGTTTCAGTGTCCCTTATCTTTACTGTACGTACCTTTCCTTGTACGTGTTGAATTGTTGTTGAATTTGAAGACAAGTGTTTGCATTTTTGAAATCGTTCTTGTTCGATTATTATATTTGAAAACGTCCTTAGTTTCAGTGTCTTATCTTTACTGTACGTACTTTTCCTTGTACGTGTTGAATTGTTGTTGAATTTGTAAAGACAAGTATTTAATTGCATTTTTGAAATCGTTCTTGTTCGATTATTATATTTGAAAACTTCCTTAGTTTCAGGGTCTCTTATCTTTACTGTACGTACCTTTCCTCGTATGTTTTGAATTGTTAAATTTGAAAAGTTTAGTATTTAATTGCACTTTCAAATTGTTCTTGTAAATTTATTATTGTTTGTGCGGGTGTTTTTTGAAGTGCGGTTTGGCTTGTTTTCTTGTTAAGATAAACCGCCATATTGCTGTGGTCTCTATCAAAACTTTCAACATGTATCAACATAAGTCTGGATCACAGAAGAGAAAGGAGAAGAGAGAACGGGAGGAAGAAGAGAAAAAGTTGAAAAACCAAAGTACCTTATACAAGTTTTTCAAGAAGCCGAAACCCACAGAGAATGTCGCAGTAGAGTGTATTGACCCTTCTGGAGAAGTCCACCAAGAGACGGAGGAGATCGCAACATGCAGCACATCTGAAGCCACTCACCCTGTTCCTGAAGCAAATGAAAATCTCCAAGAATTATAAGGTGGATCTACATTCATTGAAACAACAGTGGAAGAACCTGATTGGAAGGATCCGGCGACTTGGCCAGATATACTTCATGACAAACACACAGAGAGAATAGTGACCTGTGGCTTAAGGAAAGAAGCGGAACTCAAGGAAATGATTAACAGTATGGGAAAAGATTCTGGAGAAAAGTTATTTAGTGAATTTCTCCTGTATGCAAAATCTGTAAATGGACGTGAAAAGCAAATACGGGACTGGCTGAGGTGGAGCCCCAGCAAGCATGTATTGTACTGTGTGACAAGCTTGGCATTCTCTTCTGATCGTGGCAAAGCTAGCAGTTTTCTTTGTAGAAAAGAAGGGTTTGATCCATCTAAAAACAAGTGGCATGTTTTATACAATAGGCTGCCAGAACATGAACACTCAATTAGTCACAAAGAACACTATTGGAGTTGGAGAAAGCGTCAAATGTCTATTGCAAGCCATGGTGTGGATTCTGAAATGCAGAAGAATCTGGACAGTGAAAAGAAGAAATTTGCTGCTTTATTAGAAAGACTTCTGAAGGTGACTATTTTTGGCATCAAGAAATCTTGCATTTAGAGGAAGCTCTCAGCGAGTTGGAGATCTGCACAATGGCAATTTTCTTAGTGTGCTTGAAACGATAGCAGACTATGATCCACTGTTGCAAGAACATTTGGAAAAGGTGAAGAAAAGCCAAGAGAGTGGACGCAAATTGTATGCTCATTATCTATCTTGGGCAACGCAAAATTAGTTTATAAATGTTTGTGTAAAACGTGTTTTGGACACCATACTTGCTGAAAGGGAAAAGGGAATTTATTTTTCTGTGATTTGCGATGCAACACCAGGCATTTCACATATAGAACAAAATGTAATTGTTCTACGCTACATCAGTAGAGATCCAGGAAGTGAAGAGTCGGTTATTTAAGAAGGATTTGTTGAATTTTTTGACTTGTGCCAAAGGACTGGTGCAGAAATAGCTGACAAATTCCTCTTAAGACTGAATGAACATGGCAACAATGTTGAAGATTGCAGAGGTCAAGGATTTGGCAATGGTGCAAATATGTCGGGGAAAAATAAAGGCGTCCGAGCTCACATACGAAAGAAATATCCCAAAGCTATATTTTCTCCTTGTGCTTCCCATTCTTTAAATCTTGTGGGTGTACATGCAGCATCATGCTGCCGTGGTGTACACATTTTTTGGATATGTTAATCGTTTGTATGTGCTTTTCAGTGGAAGTCCTGAGAGGTGGAATATTTTGAAGGATGAGACTGGAATTTCTTTGCATGCCTTAAGTGACACCAGATGGAGCGCAAGAGTGGAAGCAGTTCGTCCAATTGCACAGAGACTGCCAAGCATTATTGATGCCTTAGAAAAAATAATGGATTGTCAAAGACTTTCAAGTGATGCTCATTCTGAAGCAACAGGACTAAAAGATTATTTTTCATCTTTTAAGGCAATTCTATTGGCAGCCTTTTGGGTAAAAGTTCTGCAATGCTTTGAAGAGAGGAACAAGATTCTCCAGTCTAGATCAATTTCAATGGAAATTGGAGCAGAAAATATAAAGGCGCTTTCCCTGGAAATGCAATAATTTCGAGAAAAGTGGCTCGATATCTTAGCTGAGGCTAGACTTGTGGCAGAAGAAATGGAAATACCAAAAGTATTGAAAGCAACTGAAAAGAGCAAAAGGACACCAGTCACAATCCTGTGATGAGGAAATGGATGCAGAAACAGCTTTCAAGCTTAACCACTTGGCTGCTATGGATGCGCTCAGCGCGTCCAGCCAAGTGGTTCTCCTGTGCTATGGACGCGCTGAGCGCGTCCATGCACAGGAGGCAGCAATCCGCCGGATTCCGGCAGATTGCTGCGCCCCCCGGTGTGGGCTGACATCTTGGATGTCAACCCAGCACTCGGGACCCCGGCTGAGCAATTAGATGTCATTGCGGCGGCGCGATGACATCTAATTCAGGCTCCCCCCTTCTCTCCCTCCTGATCGCCGTGGGGCAGAGGGTTAATCTAGGCACTGTTTGGAAGGGCACAGCCTTCCAAAACAGGGTTTTGCACTTTGCCTCAGTGGCAATTTAGTGCAGGTGAGGCAAACAGACATCGCTCTGGAACCTGGGGACCAGACAGTCTCTATCTGCTGGAGCACAAGGTTGGTCATCCTGGTTTGCTGAAGCCTGACAAACACTAGGTTTGCACAGGTTGTTAGTCAGGACTAATGTATGTTTAGTTAGACCCGGGACACGGCTAGGAATTTTCTTTGTTTTTCGAAGTGTTTATTTTTGAGCAATATACAGTGTGGTGTATAACCTGTGGGTTGCTGCAATAAATGTACCAGCGTTTGAAGGAAAGTCACTGGTCTGGTCTCTGAACCTTTCAAGAGTGCTCACCCCAGAGAGCAATTGCACCCGCTACCTGTTTGGGCAATTGATAGCAAGAACCTGCTATTTAACCACTTGAATGCTAAGGACGCGCTCAGCGCGTCCTCAGCATTCCCGCTGGTATGCGGAGGACGCGCTGAGCGCGTCCTCGCATTGGGGTCAGCGTTCGGCCGGGTTCCGGCCGATCGCTGGCCCCTCCGGTGCGGGCTGACATCCTGGATGTCAGCCCGGCATCCGGAGCAGTGGCCGCCATTATTAGGTGTCATCGCGCCCCCGCGATGACACCTAATTCAGGCGCCCCCCCCGCATGTGCGGAGGAGGCGCCTGAAAGGGAGGGGGGGAGGTCCTTCGGACCTCTCTCCCTCCCGATCGGCGGCTCACAGGGGCTTAACCCAGGCATCATTTGGAAGGGCACAGCCTGCCCTTCCAAATGATGCCTAGCATTAACCCCTGGGGAGCTGGATCGCAAATCGGCGCTGAAAAGCGCCGATTTGCGATCCTTCCCGGGAGCTGGCCGACATCTTGGATGTCGGCCAAGCTTCCGGGAACTCCCCCAGAGGACTGGCGTCATCGTGCGCAGCACGATGACGCCAGTCCTAGCATTAACCCCTAACTGCCACGAACTGTGGAGATAGGGAGTTCCAATGAACTCCCTATCTCCCGATCCGTGGCAGTTAGGGGTTAAATTTTGATATCGTTGGATCGGCCAGAGCATGGCCGTTCCAACGATACCAAACATGAAAGTAAAAAAAATTGTAAAAAAAAAAAAAAAAAAAAAAAATAAACACTTTTTTTTATTTTTTTTGGTTTGTTAATGCAGCAATATTGTTCCCATTTCAATTATAATGTGAACAATGATGCTGCATTAACGATTTTTGTATGCGGTGCGTTTGTTAAAAATGGTGTCATTTTCCCCAAAAAAAAATGTAACGAGACCCCATCTCTAATTTTTTTAACAAGCGCACCCCATACAAAATATAACCGCAATTGCTCGCATGTTAAAATGTGGAAAAAAACACTTTACACGCTGTAAATTATTGAAAATACATATTTTATTGCATTTTTTGTTATAATATACAAACATGACATAACGTATACATATAATAATGACATATTATGAATCTACCGAGTCTGACGGAAAGAACGATATATAATATGTCGATGTCATATACTAAAATAAGCCTTCAAAACAGGTTTAAACATGATGCGCAAAACAGGTAAAAAATGACCTCAGCACAGGGGCGGGAAAAGCCTCAGCAGCGAAAGGGTTAAAGGGCCAGTACCTGAAGTGAAAAAAATTTAAATAAATGGAGGACGTTATAAAACAGTTGGTGTTGGCTACACAGCGGGACATGTTAAATGCTCTGCAGAAGCAAACTCAGGTGCTGCACACGCACACGCAGATCAGTGCTATACAGGAACAGACACAAATGTTGTTTGAAAAGCTTGCAGTTGCTCCTGAAGGCGATCGCAAGACTCTGGCGGAGGTGGTGCAGATGCTGGCACAGAGGTCTCCCCTGCAAGCTGCAGATTCTTCTAACAACTCCTCACCCATCCATGTCAGTTGCTTCCTTTCCAAGATGACAGCAGAGGATGATCCAGAGGCCTTCCTGTTAACATTTGAAAGAACTGCTGAGCGGGAAGCATGGCCTAAGACACGGTGGGCAGGACTGGTGGCACCCTTGCTAACTGGTGAATCACAGAAAGCATATTATGATTTGGAGTCTGTGGATGCCATGGATTATGACAAGGACAAGCTGGAGATACTAGCACGGCGAGGTGTTATTTTAGGAGTTCGAGCACAGAGTGTTAACCACTGGTCCTACCAAGCTGGGAAGTCACCGCGGTCACAGATGTTTGACCTCCTCCACCTGGTCCGAAAATGGCTGCAACCGGAGTCCCTATCGGGGCCACAGATCATTGAGCGGGTAGTCGTGGATCGCTTCCTAAGATCCTTACCGATCGTCTAGCAAAAGTGGGTAACCCAAGAGGACCCCAAGTCGGTGGATCAGCTTGTGGAGATTGTTGAGAGGTACTTTGCAGCTGAGGACTTGAACGCCTCCCCGGTGAGCCCATGGACTTTCCGCCCAAAATCAAGGCCTCCCTCGGCAATCGGTAAGACTGTTCCAGGGAAAGTGGGTGGTGAGCGTGGCAAGGAGGCAGAGGGAAAAACTGCTGATTTAAACCGGAGAGGTTGGCATTCCAAAGCAGGAACACCAGTGTCCGTCCGCAGACCTAACTTGAGGAATGTTAGATGTTTTCGGTGCCAGGAACTTGGGCATTTAGCTGCGAACTGTCCATTTACTGATGAGCCTATGCAGTGTGACTTGTCTTTCAACGAAAGACGGCAGTGCCAGTGAAGGGAAATCACATGTGTGCCATAACTGTGAATGATAAGCATGTTACTGCTTTGCTGGACTCTGGAAGTTTAGTAACCCTTATTAAGGCTGAATTGATAGGCTCTGTGAACTTCCAGGCTAAAAAGGCTGCTGTAGTGTGTGTGCATGGTGATACTTGGGAGTATCCTATAGTAGCTGTGAAGTTTGGAACCGCACGGGGTGATCTGAGGCACTTGGGTGGGGTTGTGCCTCACTCGGTGCATGATGTAATTATAGGGAGAGACATCCCTGAATTTTGGGAACTCTGGGAACACCCAGACTGTGCCACAGTTTCTAAACCAGAGACTGAATCAAAATACATGGATGCTGCAGAGCAGTTGTATTCAGAGGATTCCTCTTGGGGGTCCCCAGACTTTCCCTTCTCTGTTTTGGCAGGAGAATTGGAAGAGTCTGAAGGACCTATATCCAATGAGGATAGACCGCCCTCTGCTGAAACTGAGGCTACTCTAGAGTTTGCAGATCTTAACACTCATAGAGAGAACTTTGGTAGTGAGCAGAGGAAAGATCCTACTCTTGTGAGGGCCTGGGAAAATGTTATGATGATCAATGGGGAACCTGTTGAACCAGGGAATAGGCTCTCTTTTCCTTATTTCATTAGTAATGATGACATGCTATATCGTGTGTATAAAAAGAACAATGAAATAAATGAGCAATTAGTGGTCCCCAAACCGTACAAAAAAGGTGGTATTGGAGCTTGCCCATGGACACTTATTGGGGGGTCATTTAGGTACCGAGAAAACCACTGAAAGGGTTTTACTGGCCTGGGGTACACAAAGCTATTGAAAACTATTGCAAATCTTGTCCGGTTTGTCAAATGTCTGCACCCCTACCTCATTTTCGGAGTTCCTTAGTACCCTTGCCAATAATCGAGGTGCCATTTGAGAGAATTGCTATGGACCTTGTGGGCCCGCTTCCGAAGTCTGCCCGAGGGCATCAGTATATTCTGGTCATTATGGATTACGCTACCCGTTACCCTGAAGCAATTCCCCTACACCAGACATCAGCCAAGAATATAGCTAAGGAGTTATTACAGGTGTTTAACCGGGTCGGGATCCCTAAGGACCTTCTGACGGACCAAGGTACCCCATTTATGTAACGAGTGACAAAAGAATTGTGCAAGTTGTTTAAGGTGACACATTTGCGAACCTCAGTATACCTTCCTCAAACCGATGGCCTAGTAGAGCGATTTAATAAAACCTTAAAAAGCATGCTGAAAAAGTTTGTTGACAAGGATGGGAAAAACTGGGACTATTTGCTTCCATATCTGATGTTTGCCATCAGAGAAGTTCCTCAGTCCTCTACAGGGTACTCTCCATTTGAATCGCTCTATGGGAGACACCCTCGAGGACTTCTGGACATAGCCAAAGAGACCTGGGAGGGGGAGAAGACACCCCACAAAAGCATTATTGAGCATATTTCGCAGATGCAGGACAGAATTACAGTGGTAATGCCAATTGTAAAAGAGCATTTAGCTCAATCGCAGGCAGCTCAGCAGAGAATATATAACAGGGATGCGCGAGTCTGCATTTTCTCACCTGGCGACAGGGTGCTGGTATTAGTTCCCATGGTTGAGAGCAAGTTCCTTGCTAAGTGGCAGGGTCCCTTTGAAGTGATAGAAAGAGTCGGAGAAGTAAATTATAAAATTCACCAACCTGGGAAAAGAAAATCAGAGCAAATATACCATGTGAACTTGCTAAAGCCCTGGAAAGATAGAGTATCATTAGATGCTGGGTCCATCCCAATAACCCACCAGCTGGATACTGAACACCCTCAGGTCCCTGAAGTAAAAATTGCTGAGTCGCTGTCTAAGTCACAAAAGCAGGAAGTCCGAGAGTTTTTAGTAAAAAAACTAGAAACATTTTCAGAGCTGCCTGGTCAGACGTCGGTAACACAACATGACATTGTTACTGAACCAGGGGCCTGGGTTAAACTTAAGCCTTACCGTATTCCTGAGGCTAGGAGGAAAGACATCAGTGGGGAGGTGAAGAAAATGCTTGAGCTAGACATCATTGAAGAGTCCAGTAGTGACTGGTCCAGTCCCATTGTCCTAGTCCCAAAGCCAGATGGGAGTTCGAGGTTTTGCAATGATTTTAGGAAGCTCAATTCAGTGACCAAGTTTGACACTTATCCTATGCCCCGGGTAGACGAACTTATAGACCGACTGGGCACAGCTCGTTATTTGACAACTTTGGACTTGACCAAAGGATATTGGCAGATTCCACTGACAGAAGGTGCCAAGGAGAAGACTGCCTTCGTAACCCCTGAGGGTTCATTTCAATATAAAAAGATGCCTTTTGGATTACAAAATGCACCTGCTACATTTCAGAGAGCTATGGACAAACGTTTGAGACCCCACCAAGAGTATGCTGCAGCATACTTGGATGACATAGTAGTACATAGCATTGACTGGGAATCTCATTTGCCTCGAGTCCAAGCTGTCTTGGAAACTCTCCATATATTGCAGGTATCACTGCTAATCCAAAAAAATTTGCCCTTCGGTTACAGGAAGCCAAATATTTAGGTTACACGATTGGGCGTGGAGTCATAAAACCCCAGCTAAACAAAGTAGAAGCCATTCAGGAGTGGCCACGTCCCACCAGTAAAAAACAAGTCAGAGCTTTCCTTGGGATGACAGGATACTACAGGAGGTCTATTCCAAACTTTGCAACACTTGCAGCCCCATTGACAGACCTTACCAAAGGGAAGAATTTAATGGTCAAATGGTCCCCAGAAGCAGAGGAATCTTTCCAGGTCCTGAAGAGGGCTCTTTGTGCACAGCCAATCCTCTACTCCCCTGATTTTTCCAAGGACTTTGTAGTCCAAACTGATGCATCTGATGTTGGTCTAGGGGCAGTTCTGTCACAGGTACATAATGGTGAGGAACACCCTGTAGTGTACTTAAGCAGAAAACTAAACGATCACGAACAGAATTATGCAGTGATTGAGAAGGAGGGTTTGGCTATTAAATGGGCATTGAATGCCTTAAGATATTAGGGCGCCAGTTTGATCTGGTGACTGACCATGTTCCCCTCAAATGGATGGCACTAAAAAAGGAGACAAATAGACGTGTGAACCGTTGGTTTCTGGCATTGCAGGACTACAGCTTCACTGTGAAGCATTGACCGGGTAAAAAAAATGGCCAATGTAGATGCTCTGTCCAGAGTCTACGCTTGTGTAGCTGTCAGTGTTCCACCCAGGGGGTTGAAACAAGGGGGGAGGGTATGTAACAGGGCGTCATGTAGAGAGCAAGGAAAGGTCCTGTCCAGGGTTTATGTGTCACCCAGATTTCTCTCTTACACCTTCCGGAACTCTAAGCCCCTGGTTTTGCACTTTGCCTCAGCGGCAATTTAGTGTAGGTGAGGCAAACAGACATCGCTCTGGAACCTGGGGACCAGACAGTCTCTATCTGCTGGAGCACAAGGTTGGTCATCCTGGTTTGCTGAAGCCTGACAAACACTAGGTTTGCACAGGTTGTTAGTAAGGACTATTGTATGTTTAGTTAGTGTCGGGACACAGCTAGGAATTTTCTTTGTTTCTCAAAGTGTTTACTTTTGAGCAATATACAGTGTGGTGTATAACCTGTGGGTTGCTGCAATAAATGTACCAGCGTTTGAAGGAAAGTCACTGGTCTGGTCTCTGAACCTTTCAAGAGTGCTCACCCCAGAGAGCAATTGCACCCGCTACCTGTTTCCCAGCTCACACCATACATTACAATATTAACATAAACAGGACAGGCTTTCAGTAAAATCCTAAATTATTTATTGGAATGCGGTCACATGACTTTGAATAAAAGTGTTGGTACTCTGTGTCTGTGAGTACTTGAAAAAAGTATCGGTCTTTAAAAATGGTATCGGTGCATCCTTACAGAATAACCTAAATAGCTTTCCAGAACAAAGAAAAATTACAAAAAAAACCTTATAAACATCACACACTAAATGTCACTACTAGAAAGCTAAATATTATTTTCGGTTAATTAATCACAGCGCTCAGTGTGAAGGGTTAAAATGATAAAATTCACAGTAATGTGTGCTGTGTATGAACATATCACAGAGCTCCACAGCAGTAAAACTATCACTCATACACACCACACATTGCTGTGAGTTTTATTGCCGTGCATCTGTGATATGCTCATACACACCGCATATTGCTGAGTTTTATTGGTGTGCAGCACTATGATACACTCATACACACCGCACATTGCTGCGAGTTTTATTGTTGTGGAGCTCTGTGATACGCTCATACACACTGCACATTACTGTGAGTTTTACTACCGTGCAGCTCTGTGATACACTCATGCACACTGCATATTGTTGTGGCGCTGATATAGTATTGTGCGCTTTGTATGAGCCCATCACAGAGCTTCACAGTGCAGCATCATTGTTCACTTTCTAAGTGTGAATAATTGTGCTGCATTAAAAAAAAAATCATAAATACAATTTTATTTATTTTACACAAACATTGGTCAGGTTTGGTATCATTGGAAAGGCCATGCCCTTGACACTCTGGCATCTACGGTTGCAGAGAAATGGGGATCCAAAGGTCCTACATATCTCCCCATAGGAAATCCCCTGCCCTTTTTTTTTTATTTTATACAGCAGGTAAATGTAATTCTTGTACGTTGTATTGGAGCAAGAGGAGAGGAGAGTGCTTACAGACTATTGATTATCGCGATCACAGGATTACTATTGTAACCCCTTTTTCCCTTATTTCTGGAAGCAGGTCATAATGGACAGCAATTGCAACTTCTTCAGACGCTGACAGGGATCCTGAGCCTCCGCAATAGTTGGGAGATCGGGACATCTTGATCTGACGCAGTGCCTCCACTCAGTGTAGTCTCTTTTTTATAGGGAACCCACCCCACTGAGTAGATGAGTATCCTTCACTTAATAACACTCAGAAACCAGAAACATATTTAAAACGTGTAATGCAGCTGTATACGGATTAAAGGGATTTCAACATATAAACACAGCAATAAAAATGCAGCTCCTGGATAATTCTCATTTGGTTGGAAAGTCCTGTTGTGGGTATAACAGTCACACCATTCCTTTATTGCAGCAGGGCTGCCCCTAGCAAAGTTCCATGGGTAATTTGTGCACAACGTTGGGGCCCTTTTAGTATAGATAGCGCTATCTAGATAAAGTCTCTCATTCAACTGCATTAAACTGGATAATCCTGAAACAGTGTCTGGAAACAGTACCTTTATATAACTCCTGTGATTGTAGTTTCTTCACATATAGAGAAAAGAATGCTTGTCTGGATGTAGATCACTCCTCTAGTGTAACTAGGGTGCTCATACACTTCAATCTCTTTAGGAAGAGCCAGTAAATCAGGGAGGAAAAGCCTGCAGCAACAAATGGCAGCTTCCCAGCTTCTTGCACATGTAGTCAGCACTGGTTTATCTTGCTTTCACTTTCTCCCAGCAGGAGTATCTCTTGCAGACTCCTGAAGAGATTTATTCTCTGGACCAGTAGACAATGGCTGCTGCTCCCCTGTTCCTTCCTGGTTCTCCTCTCCACCTTTGGCCCCTCCTCCCCACATGCCAGAAAAAACCCAAAGTTCAAAAGGTCTTGGAAGCTCAGTAAAACAAAGTTCTAAAAGTCCTGGAAGCTCAGTAAAAAAAATAAAAAAAACATGAGTTCGTTACATCTTCCCCCCTGTAAAATTCTTGCCTCCCACTGGCAAGAGCAGCCTACTGTAACAGTTTTAACACGTAACATAGTAAAGAATGATCTAACACAGTGAAGATCTAGCATTCAATATTTCAGCCAAAGTATGCAATACATTGATCAACTTGGTACAAGTGTGAGGATTCTGAGAATAGGTGGGTTCCCCAATGTTGTCATAGGAGACCACCAAGATTCTTGACCTATTTCTTCTGCCCCTTGGTAAACTAATTTATGGTTGTCCATGAAGATCAACATCACGGAGTCTTTCACCTCCAGCCTGGGGAATGGATGTAACTGGTGGAGGTTCAGTTCCTCCCGCAGAGACAGTCTCTCGAGTTGGTGAATGAGGGATAAAGCTAGGACTCTCTGGATTCAGAGGAGAGGGAGTTAGGATAGAAGGCACCAATGGTGTTTCTGGCACTGTCCACCAGTCTCTCTCAGGATTGGAATCAGCAATCTTCTGTTCAACGTTATTTGGTGAAACACTACTGGAACACTCTCTAGGGTTGTCGGAGTCAGATTCTGAGTGGTTGTGTGTGATGGTATTCTTACTTGTTTCATCTGGGTTTTGTTCAGGGTTACAATCATCAGAGAAAGTAACAGGTAATAGGTGATTTCTCTGCCAGGTTTTGATCCGACCCTCAGGCCCTTTAATTCGATACACAGGAATCCCTGGAATTTTGGAAACAACCTCAAAGAGCGTGTCTCTCCAGCGATCTGCTAGTTTATGCTTCCCTGGAACTCCCAGGTTTCTCAGGACCACTTTATCTCCAGGTTGAATGTCTTTGTAACGTATTTTGGAATCATATCTTCTCTTGTTATTCTCATTAATCTTGTCAGAAGCTCGCTCAGCCAATTCGTAGGCTCTTTGAAGATTGGTTTTTAAACTCTTAACGTATTGATAATGAGACGCATGGCTCATGCCATCAGAAGATACTCCCAAACGGATATCAATGGGTAACCTTGCTTCTCGTCCAAATATTAGGAAGTAAGGTGAGAACCCAGTGGATTCGTGCGTAGTGCAATTGTAAGCATGGACCAGAGTTTCCACATGTTGACTCCACCTTCTCTTCTGTACGTCTTTAAGAGTTCCTAACATATCTAACAGAGTACGATTGAATCTCTCTGGAAGAGCATCTCCTTCAGGATGATATGGAGTTGTTCTACTTTTCTCGATTTGTAACAGTTTCAGCATTTCTTTGATGAGTCTGCTTTCCAAATCTCGACCCTGATCAGTGTGTAATCTTTTAGGAAATACATAATGGGCAAAGAATTTCTGCCATAACAGTTTAGCAACTGTAACCGCCTTCTGATCCTTGGTGGGGTAAGCTTGAGAGCATAGCAAGTATAATGGTCTGTAATCACTAACACATTATTGTTACCAGTAGAGTCAGGCTCAATACATAAAAAGTCCATACACACTAAATCCATTGGTCCAGAACTTTTCAAATGACCCATAGGAGCAACACAGGCAGGTAGAGTTTTCCTTTGAATGCATCTTCTGCACCTTCGACAATACATACATCCACAGATTCTTTCATGTACGGCCAGTAGAATCGATCCTGAATCAGACCGAATGTCTTGTCAATCCCTAAATGGCCGTGGAAATCATGTAGAGATCCAAGCACCAATCCTCTGTACTTTTGGGGAAGGACCAATTGTTTTCGGCCAGGGTGATCATGGTATTGTAGGATTCTAAATAGGAGTCCATTTTCAAAATGGAATCGATTCCATTCCCTTTTTAGGAGGTGCTGCAGGTTAATAGGTAAAATCTTCATAAATTGAAAATCCCGTTTCTCCAAAGCTTTCATGAGGCGGCCAATTACTGGGTCTTGAGCTTGAGCTCACCTTTTCTCATCTAAGCTGATAGTAGACCACTCAGGGAGAGTAACTGGGAGACACATGGCTTCAGGAATGGCGTCGGATGTACAACTTAGAGAATCAATAAATCTTAGCTCAGAAAAAGTCACCCATCTTCCACAATAGAGGTTTGGCATAGGGCTCTAACTCCTGGGCCTGGAATCTCAACCCATTCTTCACCTTCTTTAGTGGTAGGCAAACCTGGCCTCCTAGATAGAGCATCGGCTCCTACATTTTTGGAGCCCGGTTTGTATTTCAAAGAAAAATCATAGTTAGACAGGGCTGCTAGCCACCGATGTCCTGTGGCATCCAACTTGGCTGTGGTTAAGATGTATGTAAGAGGGTTATTGTCTGTTCTACACTCAAACTTGGCGCCGTACAAATAATCATGCAACTTGTCTACAATAGCCCATTTCAGAGCAAGAAATTCCAACTTGTGTATTGGGTAGTTCTTTTCACTTCCAGTAAGACTCCGACTGATATAAGCCACAGGCCTCAGCCCTCCTGGGTATGCCTGATGAAGAACACCTCCCAGTCCTTCTAAACTTGCATCTACATGAAGAATATATGGCTCACTGGGGTCAGCGTTTGCTAACACAGGTGCTTCAGTAATCTTTCTTTTGAGAAGTTGGAAAGCATCTTCACATTTTTGAGTCCATTTCTCTCCTATAGGTTCCTTGGAGTGGTTCGTCTTTCGTGCTTCTTCCCTAGAATCCCCTTTTAGGAGGTCATGGAGGCTTCAAGCTATTTTTGAATAGCCTTCTACAAAACGGCGGTAGTAGCCACAAAATCCTAAGAAGGAGCGTAATTCTTCAATGTTGTTGGGTCTAGGCCAGTTAACGACGACTTCTACTTTGGCTTGGTCTGTGGCGACGCCTTCTGCTGATACGATGTGTCCAACATATGTCACAGAAGTCTGAGCAAATTTACACTTATCCAAAGACCACTTCAGTCCTTCATTTTGCAAGCGATCTATTACTTTTAACAAACGGTTCTAGTGCTCTTCAGGGGTCCTCCCAAACACGATTATATCGTCTAGATAAACCAGACACTCCCTTGGGCTCATATCTCCTAGTGTCTTCTCCATTAACCGCTGGAAAGTTGCTGGAGCTCCTGTAACACCTTGAGGCATACGAGTAAATTGGAAGAATCCTAAAGGGCAAATAAAAGTGTTTTTTTCTTGATCCTCTGCATTCATAGAGACCTGGTAGTATCCGGATCGAAGGTCCAGAACACTGAACCACTTGCTACCATTCAAGGCATTCAATAGATCTTCTATCCTTGGCAAGGTATATTGATCAGTAATCGTTCTCTTATTTAATGTACGATAATCAACGTACAATCGTACTGATCCATTTTTCTTTCTGACCACGCCTATGGGTGATGCATAAGGGCTTCTTGATTCTTGGATAATCCCTGCTTCTTCCATCGAATGGAGGATATCCCTGACATCTTCAATGTCTCGAGGAGCTAACCTTCGAGATCTTTCTCTGAATGGGGTAGAATCATTTAGCCGAATGGTATGCTGGGCATTCTTGGCACATCCTACATCCATATCTTCTTTAGAGAAAACTCCTTCTCTGACCTTCAAGGATTTTTGTAATCTATCTTTCCATTCTGGCGGTAGATCGTTAGCTTCTAAATCAAAATGTATCTCTTGCGGAGGTTCTTGACTCAAATCAACTGTCAAAGATGTAATTGGCCTTACTTCGTCCAAGAGGTGGATCACCCCCAGCTTCTGGCAATGTTCTATGCGTACTACAATTGGTGATCGATTGTGAATAGTTACTGCAAAAACATCAATCTTCTTTCTTCGCCAATCTTTTACTTCAGGCATGATAGTCCAGCCCTTAGTCGAATCCACTTCTGGGAGAGACTCTAGGCAAAACTGACACTCTCCTGACAGCATCCCTTCCTTTAAAACTGCAACAGCAGTGATGGACTTCATTTTCCCCGGTAGACGATTGTGATGGGGTGTATATAAGGTTCCCTGAGGAAAGGGTTAACTTGACAGGATTGATCAGCCCAGCAACACACACAATGGCTTGATGTTGTGATTGCTGGGGCTTTAAAAGAGACACGCCTATACAGGCACAGGAGGTTCATTTTTGGTGGATCTCCCCTCAGACAGACACAGCTCCTAAAGGCCTGTGATTTGAGGACACAATCTTTTGTTTTGTTACATTGATTGCTGGATAGAAGAGAAAGGTTTTTTTTCTTCTTTTGTTTATTTGGTTGAACCAAGCCGCTGTGCCTGTATACACCTGTGCTACAAGGAATAAAGATTGCTTGATGAAACACTTTCCCTGCTGTGGTGTTCACGTGACCAGGTCCACTCCATTACATTATGGTGGCAGCGGTGGGATCGATATAAACCGTTGAGTGGAGATGTGCCTGATTCACATTGGCAGTTGGTAAGAGTACCTCATTTGTGACATTTCCTGGGTGTGCGCAAAGTACAGGCAATCTGCACTAGGATTGTGTTTCTGTTTCTTAGGAAAATGGATTCTGACAAGCTGTTAAAGTGGATGATGGAACAGCAACAGCAACAGCAGAGGCAGCAACAGGAGTTCCAGCTTCAGCTACTACAGCAGATGCAATCCATCCAGAAACAGCAACATGCCCAGCAGCAACAACTACAGACTGAGACGCAGCAGCAACAGCAGGAGTTCCAAGTGGCACTTATACAGCAGCTTCTGGAGTATACAAGGGAACAAGGTGCAACAGACGGTTCTTCTAAGGAGTCCTTCTCCCATGCCCTGACCAAGATGGGACCAGAGGATGATCCAGAAGCCTACCTGACTGCATTTGAGAGACTTGCAACCCTGGCCCAGTGGAAGAAAGGTACCTGGGTTATAAGACTGGCTCCCTTTTTAACCGGTGAAGCGCAGGCTGCTTATCAGTGTTTGGGGGAAGCCGAAGCAGGGGACTATGATATATTGAAATCTGCTATCCTGAATCGTCTTGGTCTTTCTGATGAATGTTATAGAAATAAGTTCAGGAATAAGACATTTGTTTTGGGCACTCCCCCTAGGGCTTTTGCTCAGCAGCGTAAAGATTTGGCATATAAATGGTTAAAGCCTGCTACTCGCCCACTCTCTGAAATTATGGATTTATTAATCCTGGAACAATACATCAAACAGCTCCCAAAGGGTCTGTCCCAATGGGTTTCACGACACAAACGCAGTTCCTTGGATTATGCTGTCCAAATTTCAGAAGAGTTTCTGCAGGCAGAGGATACCCATGGGTATCAGGTTGCTCAAAAGCAAAGTAAAAGAGAAAAGTGGGAAACCTTAGGGAAGCAACCTTCTGTTTTAAATGCCCCTCTATCAGGGAGGGAGAAAGTCTCTAAGGAGAATTCAACTCTAGCAAATCCCTGGTCTAAGACCAGTACAGAAAGGCCTTCTGGCAATAAAGTGAGGGCTTTAAGCAATGATCAGGTACAAGAAAGGCAGCTGGTATGCTTTAAGTGTGGAGAAAGTGGGCATATCGCAAAATTTTGTTCCTCTGTGGATTCTATGGAGTGTGACTATGTTGGCCAGTGTTATGCAGTTAACTCTGAAGTGAATGACCTGGAAGCTTTTGTAGTCCCAGCATGGGTGAATGGCATAGAAGTCAGGGCCCTTGTTGATTCAGGTTGTAGGAGAACTCTGGTACAACAGGATCTTGTCAACTTCAGCTTCTTGGACTCCCAAGAACCTGTGCTCATAATGTGCATACATGGCGATGTAAAATCCTACCCCTCAGCAAAAATTAACCTTCAGATAGATGGATATGCATCCCAGGTTGTTACAGGGGTGGCTGAAAAGTTGCCATACCCAGTGGTGGTTGGGAAAGATTGGGAACACTTTGCAGAGTCCTCAAAGTTCAGGTCAAAGATGTGGAACTAAGAAAGGAAGAGGAATGCAGTGCAGACACAGGAAGACTCTTCCCTTTTAAGGACCCAGACTTGTTTTCTACAAGAGCTAGGGTTCATAAATCAAAAACACAAAGGAAACTGGAGAAAGAGAATGGGCAGACATACAGGACGTGGAACATAAATGCCCTGTTCAGCAGGTGATAGCTGGGGAAGACATGGGACAGCAAGCTGGGGACCCTATACCTGAGTTGGGGACAAGTCCTAGGATGTGCGAAAGGCACAGAAAAATGACCCCACACTGAGTGGAGCATATGACAGTCTGGCTGTTGCAAACGGACATGTTTTGGATGCACTCAAGCATAGTCAGTTCCCCCATTTTATGCTAAGGGATGAATTGCTATACAGAGTTTGCAAACACCCTAATACAGGAGACCTATGTGAGCAGATATTGGTACCAAAAGGCTATAGGAGACAACTGTTACAGCTGTCTCATTCTATTCCCCTTGCAGGGCATTTGGGGAGAGAGAAGACTCTGGCCCGTTTATTGTACAGGTTTTTCTGGCCGGGTGTATATAAGGAGGTAGAAAATTTTGTAAGTCCTGCCCGGAATGTCAGCTAGTGGCTCCAAAGGGACAAGTCAAAGCACCACTTATACCAATACCATTAGTGGAACTGCCATTTGAAAGGATTGGGGTATCTAGTTGGTCCTCTTGAGAAAACTGCAGCAGGTAACCATCATATCTTGGTAATAGTTGATTATGCCAACCCGGTACCCAGAGGCGAAACCTCTCCGGAATACCTCCTCAGCCTCGACAATAGCCAATGAATTGATAAAGTTGTTCTCAAGAGTGGGTATTCCTAAAGAGATACTGACAGACCAGGGTACAAACTTCACTTCAAAGCTTATGAAGGAGGTTTGTGCTCTCCTAAACATAAAGTCCCCTTAAAACGTCAGTCTACCACCCGCAAACGGATGGGTTGGTAGAGAGATTTAATGGCACGCTCAAAAAAATGTTGCGGAAATTCGTGGATGGGGAGAACAGAGACTGGGACAAATTGTTGCCATATCTGTTGTTTGCTATCCGTGAGGTTCCGCAGTCTTCAACTGGGTTTTCACCCTTTGAGTTGCTTTATGGGAGGAGACCTAGAGGCATACTTGACATAGTGAAGGAAGAGTGGGAGGCGCAGTCTAATTCAGACCAGAATATCCTACAGTACACTATGCAGTTGAGAGAGAGACTTAAAAGGGTCGGGCAATTTGCTGCTAGTAACTTAGAAACTGCCCAACAGGCGCAAGCTCTCAGCTATAACAGAAATGCAAAAGCCCGGGAGTTTAAGCCCGGAGATAGAGTGTTATTGCTTCTACCTAGTTCAGAAAGTAAGCTGCTGTTGGCAAAATGGCAAGGGCCTTATGAGGTAATAAGAAGAACGGGGAATGTTGACTACGAAATCTTCCGCCCTGGACATAAAAAGGAAAAACAAATATATCATGTTAATCTGTTAAAACTCTGGAGAGCCGAGGAAAACTTGTTTATTGCTCCCAGAGCGGATAGGCTAGACGTGGGGCCAGATGTACGTGAAATTCAGGAGAAATCGATGGGCGTGACTTTGGGAAAACAATTAAGTCCAGCCCAGCAAAAGGGAGCCACAGCGGCTGCTGGAGGCCTTTACCGATGTGTTTTCTACACGTCCAGGAAATACACACTTAATTACACATCACATAAAGACGAAAAAGTGATGAAGTTGTTAGATTGAGGCCATACTTGATACCAGAGAAATTGCGGAAGGTAGTACAAGAAGAAATAGAGAGCATGCTGAAGCTGGGGGTTATAGAGCCTTCAAACAGTGAGTGGTGCAGCCCAATAGTTCTTGTACCAAAACCCGATGGCTCGGTCAGGTTTTGTATTGATTTTAGGAAGGTAAATGCAATATCCAATTTCGATGCATATCCTATGCCACGAGTGACGAAATGTTAAACCGACTGGGTAAAGCCAAATTTATTACCACACTGGATTTAACCAAAGGGTATTGGCAAATCCCGTTAACAGAAGCGTCAAAAGAGAAAACAGCCTTTGCTACACCTGTAGGTCTGTTCCAATTCCGGGTGCTGCCATTTGGGCTTCATGGGCCCCTGCGACGTTCCAGAGGCTCATGGATCATATTCTTACCCCTCACGAACAGTATGCTTCTGCCTATCTAGATGATGTGGTCATTTATAGCACTGATGGAATGACCACCTTGACAAAGTGGCTGCGGTTTTGAGGTCGTTGAGGTCAGCAGGTCTCACAGCAAACCCAGCGAAGTGTATATTAGGGAAAACAGAAACCAGATACTTGGGCTATGTTTTGGGCAATGGCCTTATTAAGTCTTTGCAAGACAAGGTTGCAGCACTGGCTAAAATGCCTGTTCCTACCAATAAGAAGCAGGTCAGGGCATTTCTTGGCTTGGCTGGGTACTACAGAAAATTTGTGCCACATTTTTCTACCCTGGTAGCCCCTTTAACGGACTTGACCAAAAACTCTGCTCCAAACAAAGTGATTTGGACTTCCGAATGTACCAAAGCATTTACCGAATTAAAACATACGCTGTGTGATCAGCCGGTGCTGCGAAGTCCTGACTTTGACAAAGAGTTTGTACTACATACGGATGCCTCAGAGGTGGGCTTAGGGGCTGTATTGTCCCAAGAATTTGATAGAGAGGAACACCCCATCCTCTATTTAAGCAGGAAACTACTTCCCAGAGAGAGAAATTTTGCCGTGATAGAGAAGGAATGTTTAGCAGTGAAATGGGCTATTGACTCTCTGCGCTACTATCTGTTCGGCAGGCACTTTCTCCTTGTGACCAACCATGCTCCTCTACGTTGGCTTCACACCATGAAATCCAAGAATGCACGGCTCACTAGATGGTATTTGGAATTACAAACCTACTCCTTCAGTGTCCGGCATCGTCCCGGAAAGGAGCACCTGAATGCGGATTTCCTATCTAGGGATGTGTTTGGTGTGGGAGAGTGTGCCTGGGGGTCCATTCTAAGGGGGGAGGTGTGTGATGGGGTGTATATAAGGTTCCCTGAGGAAAGGGTTAACTTGACAGGATTGATCAGCCCAGCAACACACACAATGGCTTGATGTTGTGATTGCTGGGGCTTTAAAAGAGACACGCCTATACAGGCACAGGAGGTTCATTTTTGGTGGATCTCCCCTCAGACAGACACAGCTCCTAAAGGCCTGTGATTTGAGGACACAATCTTTTGTTTTGTTACATTGATTGCTGGATAGAAGAGAAAGGTTTTTTTTCTTCTTTTGTTTATTTGGTTGAACCAAGCAGCTGTGCCTGTATACACTTGTGCTACAAGGAATAAAGATTGCTTGATGAAACACTTTCCCTGCTGTGGTGTTCACGTGACCAGGTCCACTCCATTACAAAGATCAACAGGCTTTGGGCCCCAATAATGGAACTGGCCTGTTCCGGCTTCAAGGGCTAATCGATGACATTCTTCCTTCAGAGCTGGTTCTAGTTTGTTTAATTTGTCTACACAGACACTGTCCATTTACTTCAGGTAACCCCGAAACACATCTCTAACCATTGGGGTATTAGTCCCCAGTATGATGGGTATTCCAGGACGATTTAGATTTGGGCACACCAAAGCCTCCACATTCATAGGGTGTTGGTTCCTAGTGTCCAGTTGAGGGATCAAAATCTTTACTCAAATTACTCCTTCGACTGGGTAGGTCTGAGAACCAAGCCCCCACAATTTCACAACATCTGCTGGTAACATAGTTAAATGGCTTAGATGTTCCTCATAGAATGATCGGAAGACTATCGTCACTTGAGACCCCGTGTCTAAGAGGGCTGAAGCATGAATACCTTCAATCATAAGGGATACCAGGGACTTTGGACCTACTCTAGAGTTTTTAGTGAAGCTGTGTCCAGACTTCTTTCTTCCTTTCCAAAATCCCTTCTTCCTCCAAGATCTGCCACACGAGGGGCCTGAGTCAGTAACTAAGTTCTGTGCATTGAGTGGTTCCTTTAAAGGGCATTTGTGGGATACATGCCCTGCTTGCCCACAACTAAAACACTTAATTTCTCTTCTCGTATCTGTCTGAGGAGATGTCTGGGAACTTTTTTTAGGCTTTTGAACCATGGTTTCTTGGCTGCTTACTACTACTTGTGGTAATTTAGTTTTAGCAGGTGATACGAATTTCTTTGCGTCATCACAGTGCTTTTGAATATGGTCAAATTGTTTCTGTATTACCTTGGCTTCTTTCACGATTTCACCATAATTCAATGACCCCCTGGCACGTAGAAGGTTCACCAAGGCTGTAGCGACAGGGTCAGTTGGTAGCATTCCTCTTAGAACTTGCTTCCTTCGATATTCATCAAACTGATCTGAGGTGATCACATTGTTCTCAAACAATTTCCCTAGCATTAATTCTAATCGGATGAGATATGAAGTAAGGGTTTCCTTTTCTTGTTGAATCGTGGCAGCATATTGTAAACGGAGTGCCTCCTCTTCACCATATGTATGATTCAATACATATAAAAGACCATCAGCTGGGGAATTTGGGACGCGGAGCAGATGATACTTTACTAATTCAAGTGCAGGGGACCTCAGTCCTTCGATCAACCTCAGTCGCTTCAACTCTTCAGTACAATTCCACTCCTTTAGTGACTGAAATGTATTACTTTTCCATGGAATGAATCCTTCTTCACCGGATGGTGTCGGCACAATTCCAGAGAAAACTTTGAGTCGCATGTAATTATGCTCATTGGATGCTTGAACCACACTTTTAGCTAACTGTGCTAAGACTTCAGTTAAAGAAAGACTCTCCTCTCTCTTCTGACTTGTAGGAACACTAGGAAGCCTCCTAGGGAACCTATTCTGCTTGGGAAGTTTGAAAGGCTGTTTCTCCAGTTCATCACTATCTTCAACATCGGGTTTTGTCTTTTGAGTGACACTGAATATACAGTCAGGTCCAGAAATATTGGGACATCGACACAAATCTAACATCTTTGGCTCTACACACCACCACAATGGAGTTGGGATGAAACAAACACAACGTGCTTTAATTGCAGACTGTCAGCTTTAATTTGAGGGTATGTACATCCAACTCAGGTGAACGGTGTAGGACTTACAGCAGTTTGCAGATGTGCCTCCCACTTGTTAAGGGACCAAAGGTAATGGGACAATTGGCTTCTCAGCTGTTCCATGGCCAGGTGTGTGATACTCCCTCATTACCCCAATTACAATGTGCAGATAAAAGGCCCAGAGTTCATTTCTAGTGTGCTATTTGCATTTGGAATCTGTAGCTGTCAACTCTCAAGATGAGATCAAAAGAGATGTCACTATCAGTGAAGCATGCCATCATTAGGCTGAAGAAACAAAACAAACCCATCAGAGAGATAGCAAGAACTTTAGGCATGGCCAAAACAACTGTTTGGAACATTCTCAAAAAGGAGGAACGCACTGGTGAGCTCAGCAACACCAAAAGACCCGGGAGACCACGGAAAACAACTGTGGTGGATGACCGAAGAATTCTTTCCCTAGTGAAGAAAACACCCTTCACAACAGTTGGCCAGATCAAGAACACTCTCCAGGAGGTAGGTGTATGTGTGTCAAAGTCAACAATCAAGAGAAGACTTCACCAGAGTGAATAGGAACAAGAAAAATTTAGTGACCACTCCCAATAATAAAATAATACGTATCTGCTAGGCTTCGTACAACAGCACTGTCCCCTCAATGCCAACAGGATTTATAAAGGAATGAGAATTGTGAAGCATAATCTGCAAGACAAATCAATACACACATAGTGCAGACTGCAGATACAACATTTAATCAATTATGCCCCCGCTGGATTGGCACTCACAAGATAAATGACTTAATCAGGCACATAGCAGGTACTTGATTACCCCCTCCTGAACTCCGGACCATCAGAATAACGCCAAGGATTTCCTCCAGGCTTGTTTGGTCAGTAAGTGGAACAGGAATCAGGCTCATTGAAAGAAAATCAGACCAGCAGTGGCTCCAATAAAAAACAATTTAATTAAAATAACATGAATAAAAAAGTTGGAACACCATCCAACGCGTTTCGTCTCTGCTACACGCAAGATTTCATCAGGGATATGGTGTTCTTTCAGAATAATGCAGTTTATATAGCCAAACAATCATGAAAAAAAGGAGGGAATACTAGGAGTTTCTGAATTGTTTTGTGCATGTTGATATAACCACACAAGGAGGCTGCCTGCGCCATATTGACACCCCTGCCATAGTATCTCCTCTTGGAATCTTTAAATGGTAGTCACCACTGAGGGTGATGTTGGAACCATGTCTTTCTGTTTACATATTCATATCTTGGGGTCTGACTGACTACTTTAGACATAGATGCATACTCCCTCAGATGAAATGTTTTGATACTCTTCAGATGAATTATCAGTAAGAAATCTATTTTCTTCATTATATATGGACACGATATCCTAGCTTATCTTCTCTTGTGTTCTACCACTGTACTATTGCATGTGTTTTATTTACTTTTTTTGTGTTTGAGATTAATAAAATTTATTGTATAGGGACCTAGATCCCGGGAGGCATCTGGTTGCCCGGGTGCTTTTTTGTTGTTTGAATATTGAGGTGTGTTAGGTCCTTTTGGGATCTAGTTTTCAACACCACCCCCCTGTGGTCCTACGTTGGAACCACAACAGTGTTTTTTTTGGAGTTAGAGCAGACACAGCTCTCCCAGGACACTATGCAGGCACGGGCCTATGAGCAGGAAGAGGAAATACAGTTGCTCCAGACCCAACTCCAGCTGTGCCAAAGCCAGCTGTTAGAAGTAGAGGTGAGCCACCTGACACACCAACTAGGTGTATTGACGCAGGAGCACCAGGGCACTGCCAGCCACCTGAAGATTGCGCTCGAGGGGACACGAGCACAGTGCCGACATCTTCAACATGAGCTGTCCCTGCCAGGAGCTGCCAGCACCCACTTGTCCACTATGGAGGTGAGCAGCACAACAGAGGGTCAAGTCATTGCCTGTCATATTTTGCACAGAGGAGCAAGTGTACCCCAGTGTTGCTGGATGCTATGCTGGTATCGGAGTGTGCCTGGTGACCGAGGAAGATGGCCCCCCCCCAGTATTCCCCCTATGAAATCAAGGTGCCGCCAGAGAGGGGATCTCTTCCCATCTGCCCAGGAGACCAGCAGGACCATTGAGTGACCACGCTGAGAGGCTACTGAGGTCCTAGGCCAAGGAAGAATTGCACCCCTTTGGAATTGAGTGAATTGCGGTGGGGTGGGCCCCTTCTTAATGGGTGGGGGGGCAGCCGCAGAAGGAGAAACTGGGGACTGAGATTGCGTTCTGGTCCTGGGTCTGCAGAGGTGCCCTGGAGAGGAAAAAATGTGGGGAGGAACCCCAATGTGCTCGCTAGCGAACGTTTTGTGTCAGTGGACTGTGGTGGCCTGTTGTCTGGCGCTAGGGTTCCCACCCGTACGGTTTTGACCCGTACTGTCCGGGTTTCGAGTCATGTGTACGGGTTTCAGATTCCCTGCCACCCAGACACATGACTCGGCTCGGACACATGACTGTCTCCCACGTGGTTGCAGGATCCTCTGGACCTAGCGGCAGCTGCACAGCAAGAGAGGATTGTGCTGCCCAATGATTAATCACTCCCGCTGTTGCTGCTCTGCTGGAGCCGGTGAGTATAGATGTGGGCCACTCCCCCCTCCTTTTCTACCTGGCTGTGCAGCGTTCAAGTGAGTCTCTCCCCTCCATCCCAGCAGCAGCTCCTCTCTTGCTGTACAGGCATAGAGCTTGTAAAGGGAGGCTCTAGCTCAGGGGTCTCAAAGTACCGGCCCGTGGGCCATTTGTGGCCCGCAGACCAGTTACAAGTGGCCCGCGCTCTCAGAGGGAGTCAGAGATCATGCTCTGACATAAATCAATGAGCAAAGGCTGAGTCTTTCACGTGAGCGACTCCGTGGCTGTGTTGACGGTTCTAGCATTCCGAAGCAGAAGAAGGTTTTTCTCTGACCCTGCAGGTAATAAATCATTCCTCCACAAGTTCACCAGGGATAAAACAGTTTTAACCCCTCAGTATAGTGTTAGGGGCACATTTTTAATAAAAGATTAAATAAATTAAAAAATGTGCAATAAATATACAGCTCATCAGACAGTGCTGTGATCTGTTTAATTCTATTCATAGCACGTCTCCCATACTGGTCTTAATTTATAAGGTCAGTATGGAAGATGTGCCATAAATAGAATTAAACAGCTTGCAGCACTGAGGATCAGCATCACAAATAGGGTTAGTCAGAGAGCACTGAAATGTCCCTGATATTTTGGTGCTCTCTCGTTCTGTGTGCTTCAGAAAATTAATTTCAATTTTCCCAAAGTGCGCCGAGCCGCCAAAAACCTCAGACAAGCTGCTGAATGCCACCAAGCTAACTGCTGAACGGGTAACAAAAAAAAAAAAATGAACTGCTATTCTTCAAAAGGTGTTTAAAATCATAAAAATGCATGGAAATGTGAGGAAATAATAAAATGGGTCCTTCAAATTAATAAAAAGGTCTGCTACAGACTAAAATAAAAACGCTTTTTAAAAACATGGGAATCAAAACTTTCATCAGAAAAATACCAAAAATATGTTCAGAAAGATAAATAAAAGACGCTTTGCTGTAAATCCAGTAAGTGTCCTTGGGCGAGACACCTAAAAGTACAGACTCGTCGCCCAGGACATAAAGGGTGAGCCAGTCAAACCTGCATTTTTGAAATGACTGTAAAAAATAAACGGATGGATATTTCAAAATTTTATTGTTACTATCTTAATGTACATTAAAAAGCATTTAAGGAACAACATTCACTGTTTAAAAATAACTCCAGTAAGATGGTGTCCTTCCCGATTGAGACATTCTTGTAGGCGATTTCTGAAACATCCCATCGCATCACGGAGCATACGCTGAGGAATTCTCTCGATTTCCAACCGGATTCTCCTCTTGAGTTCCCCAAGCGTTGGAGGTCGTTGTTCAAAGATTTTACTCTTCAGGTACCCCCACAAGAAAAAATCGCACACTGTGAGGTCGGGCGATCGGGGAGGCCAAGAAATTGCTCCATTTCGGGATATCACCCGATTTGGAAAAACATTGTTGAGAACATTCATGCTCACACGGGCTGTATGACTTGTGGCATCGTCTTGCTGGAATAAGGTTTCATTGTTCATTCCATGTTGACGAAGCTGAGGAATGAAGAACGAATGCAACATTTCCGAATAGCGTTGTGCATTCACAGTAACTCCTTGCTCCCTGTCATTTTCAAAAAAATACGGGCCTATGATTCCCAATGAGGACATTGCGCACCAAACTGTTACCTTGCTTGAATGGAGTGGTGTTTGATGGAGTTGTTGAGGGTTTTCATCACTCCAATATCGGAAATTTTGTTTATTCACAAAACCGGAGAGATGGAAATGTGCCTCATCGCTCATCCACAGGTTGTGAACAAGGTCCTCGTTTTCATCAAACATGTCCAACAACGTTTGACAAAAACGCCGTCGAGCTGCAAAATCGTTTTCATTCATAGCCTGAACAACCTGAATTTTGTATGGGTGATGGTGTAAATCTAACCTCAAGATTCTTCGGACGCTCGTGTTTGCCATGCCAAGCGCAGCACTCTGTCGACGCGCCGATCTCTGAGGGCTTCTTTCCACAGCAGCTCTCACGCGGTCAATATTCGCGGGAGTTCGCACTGATCTTGCACTGCCACCCCTTCTGCTTCTCGTTTCACCAATTGCTTCAAAGTTTGTCACCCACAATTTGATTGAATTAACAGACGGCACTGGCTTATTTCGATTAATTTGAAAATTCTTCCGTAAACGACGCTGAGCGGCTGCATAACTACCACTTTGGTAAAACGCTTTCACAGCGAATGAACGTTGTTGTTTAGACCACTGCTCCATGACGACTGAAATGCTTAGTTGTGGGGGACACAATGGTAACCTTGCTAACTCGCTCCGCCCACTTTCACGGCTCTCCCGCCCTTTTCAAAAATGCAGGTTTGACTGGCTCACCCTGTACTTGAAAACAAGAGAAATCTCAATGTATCCTTCCTGGTAAAATACTTGCTCAATTGTTTTTTTTAACAATTTAATTAAAAAAAGTAAAAACAAAACTATTACTCTGATGCTATCATATACACCGCACATAACTGTGGAGCTCTGTGACGCATTCATGCACACTGCACATTACTGTGGAGCTCTGTGACTCCGTCATGCACACCGCACATTACTGTGGAGCTCTGTGATGCCCTCATAAACACTGACTGCACATTACTGTGGAGCTCTGCGACTCCCTCATGCACACTGCACATTACTGTGTGGAGCTCTGTGATGCCCTAATAAACACTGCACATTACGGTTGAGCTCTGTGATGCCCTCATGCACACTGCACATTACTGTGGAGCTCTGACGCCCTCATGCACACTGCACATTACTGTGGAGCTCTGTGATGCTCTCATACACACCGTACATTACTGTGGAGCTCTGACACCCTCATAAACACTGCATATTACTATGGAGCTCGCTCTCTCTCTCCCCTCGCTCTCCTCTCTGCTCGCTCTCTCCTTGCTCTCTCCTTCCTCTCCTCTCGCTCTCCTCTCGCTCTCCTCTCGCTCTCCTCTCCCCGCTCTCTCCTCTCCCCTCGCTCTCTCTCCTCTCTGCTCGCTCCTCTCCCCTCGCTCTCCTCTCCTCTCTGCTCGCTCTCTCTCCTCGCTCTCTCCCCTCTGCTCGCTCTCTCTCTCTCCCTCGCTCTCTCTCCCCTCCTTGCTCGCTCTCTCTCTCCCCTCTCGCTCTCTCTCTCCCCCTTCGCTCTCTCCTCCCCTCGCTCTCTCTCCCCCCTCGCGCTCCTCTCCCCCCTCGCTCTCTCCCCCCTCGCTCTCTCTCCCCCCTCGCTCTCTCTCCCCCCTCGCTCTCTCTCTCCTCTCGCTCTCTCTCCCCCCTCGCTCTCTCTCCCCTCTCGCTCTCTCTCCCCTCTCCTCTCTCCTCTCTGCTCGCTCTCTCCCCTCTGCTCGCTCTCTCCCCTCGCTCTCCCTCCTCTCGCCCTCTCCCCTCTGCTCGCTCATCTCTGCTCGCCCTCTCCCCTCTGCTCGCTCTCTCCCCTCGCTATTCTCCCTCTCTGCTCGCTCTCTCCCCTCGCTCTCTCCTCTCTGCTCGCTCTCCCCTCTGCTCACTCTCCTCCCTCTGCTCACTCTCTCCTCTCTGCTCACTCTCTCCCCTCTGCTCGCTCTCTCCCCTCGCTCTCCTCTCTGCTCGCTCTCTCACCTCGCTCTCCTCTCTGCTCGCTCTCTCACCTCGCTCTCCTCTCTGCTCTCTCACTCGCTCTCCTCGCTCTCTCACCTCGCTCTCCTCGCTCTCTCCTCTCTGCTCGCTCTCTCCCCTCTGCTCGCTCTCTCCCTCGCTCTCTTCCCCTCGCTCTCTCCTCTCTGCTCACCTCTCCCCTCTGCTCGCTCTCTCCTCTCTGCCTCTCTCCCTCGCTCTCTCCTCTCTGCTCGCTCTCTCCCCTCGCTCTCTCCCCTCTGCTCGCTCTCTCCCCTTGCTCGCTCTCTCCCCTCGCTTCTCCTCTCTGCTCGCTCTCTCCCCTCGCTCTCTCCTCTCTGTTCGCTCTCTCTCCCTCGCTCTTCTCCTCTCTGCTCGCTCTCTCCCCTCGCTCTCTCCTCTCTGCTCGTTCTCGCCCCTCGCTCTTCCTCTCTGCTCGCTCTCTCCTCTCTGCTCGTCTCTCCCCCTGCTCGTTCTCCCCTCTGCTCTTTCTCGCCCTCGCTCTCTCCTCTCTGCTCGCTCTCTCCCCTCGCTTCTCTCCTCTCTGCTCGCTCTCTCCCCTCGCTCTTCCTCTCTGCTCGCTCTCCCCTCGCTCTCTCTCTCCCCTCGCTTTCTCTCTCTCCCCTCGCTCCCTCTCTCTCTCCTCTCTGCTCGCTATCTCTCCTCTCTGCTCGCTCTCTCCTCTCTGCTCACTCTCTCCCCTCGCTCTCTCCTCTCTGCTCGCTCTCTCCCCTCGCTCTCTCCTCTCTGCTCGCTCTCTCCCCTCGCTCTCTCCTCTCTGCTCGCTCTCTCCCCTCGCTCTCTCCTCTCTGCTCGCTCTCTCCCCTCGCTCTCTCCTCTCTGCTTGCTCTCTCCCCTCGCTCTCTCCTCGCTCTCTCCTCTCTGCTCGCTCTCTCCCCTCGCTCTCTCCTCTCTGCTCGCTCTCTCCCCTCGCTCTCTCCTCTCTGCTCGCTCTTCTCCCCTCGCTCTCTCCTCTCCCCTCGCTCTCTCCCTCTTGCTCTCTCTCTTCCTCGCTCTCCCTCTCGCTCTGCTCGCTGCTCGCTCTCTCCTCTCTGCTCGCTGCTCGCTCTCTCCTCTCCCCCGCTCTCTCCTCTCTGCTTGCTCTCTTCCCCTCGCTCTCTCCTCTCTTGCTCGCTCTCTCTCCTCTCTGCTCGCTGCTCGCTCTCTCCTCTCTGCTCGTTCTCTCCCCTCGCTCTCTCCTCTCTGCTTGCTCTCTCCCCTCTGCTCGCTCTCTCTCGCTCTCTCCCCTCTGCTCGCTCTCTCCCCTCGCTCTCTCTCTCGCTCTCTCCTCTCTGCTCGCTCTCCCCTCGCTCTCTTCCTCTCTGCTCGCTCTCCCCTCGCTCTCCTCTCTGCTCGCTCTCCCCTCGCTCTCTCCCCTCTGCTCGCTCTCTCCTCTGCTCTTCCTCGCCCCTCGCTCTCTCCTCTCTGCTCCTTCTCTGCTCGCTCTCTCCCCTCGCTCTCTCCTCTCTTGCTCGCTCTCTCTCCTCCTCTGCTCGCTCTCTCTCTCCCCTCGCTCCCTCTCTCCTCCCTCGCTCCCTCTCTCCCCTCGCTCCCTCTCTCCCTCGCTCCCTCTCTCTCCCCTCGCTATCTCTCCTCTCGCTCCCTCTCTCCCCTCGCTATCTCTCCTCTCTGCTCGCTCTCTCCCCTCTGCTCGTTCTCTCCCCTCGCTCCTCTCTCCCCTGCTCGCTCTCTCCCCTCTGCTCGTTCTCGCCCCTCGCTCTCTGCTCGCTCTCTCCCTCGCTCTCTCCTCTCTGCCTCCTTTCTCGCTCGCTCTCTCCTCTCTGCTCGCGCTCTCCCCTCGCTCTCTCCTCTTCTGCTCGCTCTCTCTTCTCTCTGCTCGCTTCTCTCTCTCCGCTCGCTCTCTCTCTCCGCTCGCTCTATCTCTCCCCTCGCTCTCTCTCTCCCTCGCTCTCCTCTCTCCCCTCGCTCCCTCTCTCCCCTCGCTCCCTCTCTCCCCTCGCTCCCTCTCTCCCCTCCGCTCCCTCTCTCCCTCGCTCCTCTCCCCTCGCTCCCCCCTCTCTCCCCTCGCTCTCTCCTCCTGCTCGCTCTCTCCCCTCGCTCTCTCTCTCTGCTCGCTCTCTCCCCTCGCTCTCTCCTCTCTGCTCGCTCTCTCCCTCGCTCTCTCCTCTCTGCTTGCTCTCTCCCCTCGCTCTCTTCCTCGCTCTCTCCTCTCTGCTCGCTCTCTCCCCTCGCTCTCTCCTCTCCTCGTCTCTGCTCTCTCCCCTCTGCCCCTCTCCTCTCTCTCCTCCTCTCTGGCTCCTCGCTCTCTCCCCTCGCTCTCTCCTCTCCCCTCGCTCTCTCCTCCTCTGCTCGCTCTCTCCCCTCGCTCTCCCTCCTCTGCCTCGCTGCTCGCTCTCTCCTCTCTGCTCGCTGCTCGCTCTCTCCTCTCCCCTCGCTCTCTCCTCTCTGCTTGCTCTCTCCCCTCGCTCTCTCCTCTCTGCTCGCTCTCTCCTCTCTGCTCGCTCTCTCCTCTCTGCTCGTTCTCTCCCCTCGCTCTCTCCTCTCTGCTTGCTCTCTCCCCTCTGCTCGCTCTCTCCCCTCGCTCTCTCCTCGCTCTCTCCCCTCTGCTCGCTCTCTCCCCTCGCTCTCTCCTCTCGCTCTCTCCTCTCTGCTCGCTCTCCCCTCGCTCTCTCCTCTCTGCTCGCTCTCTCCCCTCGCTCTCTCCTCTCTGCTCGTTCTCTCCCCTCGCTCTCTCCCCTCTGCTCGCTCTCTCCCCTCTGCTCGTTCTCGCCCCTCGCTCTCTCCTCTCTGCTCCTTCTCTGCTCGCTCTCTCCCCTCGCTCTCTCCTCTCTGCTCGCTCTCTCTCCTCTCTGCTCGCTCTCTCTCTCCCCTCGCTCCCTCTCTCCCCTCGCTCCCTCTCTCCCCTCGCTCCCTCTCTCCCCTCGCTATCTCTCCTCTCGCTCCCTCTCTCCCCTCGCTATCTCTCCTCTCTGCTCGCTCTCTCCCCTCTGCTCGTTCTCTCCCCTCGCTCTCTCCCCTCTGCTCGCTCTCTCCCCTCTGCTCGTTCTCGCCCCTCGCTCTCTGCTCGCTCTCTCCCCTCGCTCTCTCCTCTCCTGCTCCTTCTCGCTCGCTCTCTCCTCTCTGCTCGCCTCTTCCCTCGCTCTCTCCTCTCTGCTCGCTCTCTCTTCTCTCTGCTCGCTCTCTCTCTCCGCTCGCTCTCTCTCTCCGCTCGCTCTATCTCTCCCCTCGCTCTCTCTCTTCCCCGCTCTCTCTCCCCTCGCCCCCTCTCTTCCTCTCTCCTCCTCTCCCCTCGCTCCCTCTCTCCCCTCGCTCCCCTCGCCTCTCTCTCCCCCCGCTCCCTCTCTCCCCTCTCTCCCCCTCGCTCCCTCTTCTCCCCTCGCTCCCTCTCTCCCCTCGCTCTCTCTCTCTCCCCTCGCTATCTCTCCTCTCTGCTCGCTCTCTCCCCTCGCTCTCTCTCTCTCCTCTCTGCTCGCTATCTCTTTCCTCTCTGCTCGCTCTCTCCCTCGTTCTCTCTCTCCTCTCTGCTCGCTCTCTCCCTCGCTCTCTCCTCTCTGCTCGCTCTCCTCGCTCTCTCCCCTCTGCTCGCTCTTCCTCTCTGCTCGCTCTCTCCCCTCGCTCTCTCCTCTCTGCTCGCTCTCTCCCCTCTCTCTCCTCTCTGCTCGCTCTCTCCCTCGCTCTCTCCTCTCCCCTCGTCTCTCCTCTCTGCTCGCTCTCTCCCCTCGCTCTCTCCTTCTCTGCTCGCTGCTCGCTCTCTCTCTCTGCTCGCTCTCTCCTCTCCCCTCGCTCTCTCCTTCTCTGCTTGCTCTCTCCCCTCGCTCTCTCCTCTCTGCTCGCTCTCTCCTCTCTGCTCGTTCTCTCCCCTCGCTCTCTCCTCTCTGCTTGCTCTCTCCCCTCTGCTCGCTCTCTCCCCTCGCTCTCTCCTCGCTCTCTCCCCTCTGCTCGCTCCTCTCTGCTCGCTCTCCCCTCGCTCTCTCCTCTCTGCTCGCTCTCTCCCCTCGCTCTCTCCTCTCTGCTCGTTCTCTCCCCTCGCTCTCTCCCCTCTGCTCGCTCTCTCCCCTCTGCTCGTTCTCGCCCCTCGCTCTCTCCTCTCTGCTCCTTCTCTGCTCGCTCTCTCCCTCGCTCTTCCTCTCTGCTCGCTCTCTCTCCTCTCTGCTCGCTCTCTTTCTCTCCCCTCGCTCCCTCTCTCCCTCGCTCCCTCTCTCCCTCGCTCCCTCTCTTCCCCTCGCTATCTCTCCTCTCGCTCCCTCTCTCCCCTCGCTATCTCTCCTCTCTGCTCGCTCTCTCCCCTCTGCTCGTTCTCTCCCCTCGCTCTCTCCCCTCTGCTCGCTCTCTCCCCTCTGCTCGTTCTCGCCCCTCGCTCTCTGCTCGCTCTCTCCCCTCGCTCTCTCCTCTCTGCTCCTTCTCTGCTCGCTCTCTCCTCTCTGCTCGCGCTCTCCCCTCGCTCTCTCCTCTCTGCTCGCTCTCTCTTCTCTCTGCTCGCTCTCTCTCTCCGCTCGCTCTCTCTCTCCGCTCGCTCTATCTCTCCCCTCGCTCTCTCTCCCCTCGCTCTCTCTCCCCTCGCTCCCTCTCTCCCCTCGCTCCCTCTCTCCCTCGCTCCCTCCTCTCCCCTCGCTCCCTCTCTCCCCTCGCTCCCCTCGCTCTCTCTCCCCTCGCTCCCTCTCTCCCTCTCTCCCTCGCTCCCTCTCTCCCCTCGCTCCCTCTCTCCCCTCGCTCTCTCTCTCTCCCCTCGCTATCTCTCCTCTCTGCTCGCTCTCTCCCCTCGCTCTCTCTCTCTCCTCTCTGCTCGCTATCTCTCCTCTCTGCTCGCTCTCTCCCCTCGTTCTCTCTCTCCTCTCTGCTCGCTCTCTCCCCTCGCTCTCTCCTCTCTGCTCGCTCTCTCCCCTCGCTCTCTCCCCTCTGCTCGCTCTCTCCTCTCTGCTCGCTCTCTTCCCCTCTCTCTCCCCTCTGCTCGCTCTCCCCTCGCTCTCTCCTCTCTGCTCGCTCTCTCCCCTCGCTCTCTCCTCTCTGCTCGCTCTCTCCTCTCTGCTCGCTCTCTCCTTTCTGCTCGCTCTCTCCCCTCGCTCTCTCCTCTCTGCTCGCTCTCTCCCCTCGCTCTCTCCTTTCTGCTCGCTCTCTCCCCTCGCTCCCTCTCTCCTCGCTCCCTCTCTCCTCGCTCTCTCCCTCTCCTCTCTGCTCGCTATCTCTCCTCTCTCTCCTCTCTGCTCGCTCGCTCTCTCTCCTCTCCGCTCTCTCTCCGCTCGCTCTCTCTCCGCTCGCTCTCTCTCCGCTCTCTCTCCGCTCGCTCTCTCTCCGCTCGCTCTCTCTCCGCTCGCTCTCTCTCCGCTCGCTCTCTCTCCTCTCCGCTCTCTCTCCGCTCGCTCTCTCTCGCTCTCTCTCCGCTCGCTCTCTCTCCGCTCTCTCTCCGCTCGCTCTCTCTCCGCTCGCTCTCTCTCTCTCCGCTCGCTCTCTCTCCGCTCGCTCTCTCTCTCTCCGCTCGCTCTCTCCTCCCGCCTCTCTCCGCTCGCTCTCTCTCCGCTCGCTCTCTCTCCGCTCGCTCTCTCTCCTCTCCGCTCGCTCTCCTCTCCGCTCGCTCTCTGCTCGCTCTCTCTCCTCGCTCTCCCTTCTCTGCTCGCTCTCTCCCCTCGCTCTCTCCCCTCTGCTCGCTCTCTCCTCTCTCTCTCCTCTCTGCTCGCTCTCTGCTTTGTGTGTGTGTGTACAGTAAATGGAGGAAATTTTGATGAAAAG